>JAYESA010000014.1:168218104-168566998 GCA_036927795.1 Iris macrosiphon | reverse complement strand
ATATATTAGAAACAAAGGCTCCCCTTTGTCCTGATAGTATCGCGTTAGAGTAGTTAGTTTTTTTTTTCTAGCAGGTATACCCTCCAAAGTTCTTATCTTGAATTTTTCAAAAAATGACATTTAGTCAGCTTCTGATCTTGTTAAAGCTGAAATGGTGTTGTTTTATTTTCTTCCTTTTCACTTACTCTTCCCTCCCAATAGCAGATCCCTCCTCCAACCGGCAGCACCACAACAACCATTCGTTCGCCTGTGGTCTTGCAACACCGCCTCCACAACCACCCCCCCCCCCCCCCCCCCCCCAACAATACCAGCATAGGCTTCGGTCACGCGAGCTAGTTTTCCTTACTGTATCAACCATTTTCTCGTATTAGCTTAATACTTCCTAGGAAAAAGTTCAAATGGTTTGTATAGTAGTAGGTTCGACGCATAAGTTCCCAATACACTTCTTTTGTTAAATCGGTGTCGTGCCGTGTTTATACGTACCGGAAACGACTCTGACACTCCTAAATACACCAGTACACACCAAAAACAATGCTGTGTCCGTGTCCTCGTGGATTCAACCACGACGGAACTGAGAGAGTCAACATGTACAAGGACACAGAGGACTGAAATGAAAGCAGAGAAGGATACAAGGGCTGAGATGACATAGCTTAAGATACAAACAATGTAGATGAATACAACTGTTGATGTTTTAGGAGGTCTTTCTACAATTGATACACGAATGAATGAAAAAAAAAATACTTAAAAGAGTTATTATTGTCCAATGTTATCCATAGTTGCATGAGTTTAAACAGCATTAATAAAAATGTATGCTTACCAGCCAACCAATTTATCAGCTATCTATGCTAGGAATTTTGGAACCGATTCAAAGGGCCGACGTCACATTGACAAGCTGTCCTAAAAAGTTCTTCAGTTCTTTAATGAAGCATTTCTATTCTCCATAATTGATCCCTCATGATGGGATAAGTCATCATCTAAGCCTTCTTCCATTAAAATAGGGTCGGTGCAAAAGAAAGCTCAATAAAAAATTAAAAAATTAAAAAAAAAAAAAATCACAGTTTTTATGACCGACTCTTACCTGACATGAACCCTTTCATGTTACTTAGTTCATAGCCAAGTTATATATATATATATATATATATATATATATATATATATATATATATATATGGTTGCATGAGCTTAAACTATTGCCTAACCAAAAGGTAGTCTATACCGTCTACCTACCCCGCTAACTGGTCATTTAGGTTTATAGCATGTCCTTGCTCATAACTACCTTGGTTAGGAACTAAGTAACATAAGAAGGTTAAAGCCGGGTTGTGGACCCTTTGGGGTTGACTTTAAGAGAGTTGTAACAAGTCCCGAACAAATACGTCGGACAAATTCAATTACCGTTTATATATATATATATATATATATATATATATATATATATATATATCGAAAAAGGTAAATTTTATTCTTGCATGAAGGCCTCCCGTACCAGCACCGCACCCTTCCTCACATAATTTTTCTACAAGATAATTAATGTGCTTCCCCCGTTGCTCGAACCCGCAACCTCTTGGTGGATAGGCCTCACTCCTAACCACTTGAGCTAGAGGTCATTGGCTATATATATATATATATATATACTTGCTTTTATACTAAAAGGTGTCCCTTTTATTTGTTGGTAGAGTAGAATGTTTTCTCCTGGCACAAATTGTTTGAAACTCATGATGTGCATCTATCGTAGTTTGCAGTATCGGCCGACACCGACCCGATACGGCCGATACCGATACGGTTTGACAAGTCCCGATCTGATACCGACGAATATCCGATGCCGACATCGGGGATCTTTTTTCCGGTTAATTCGGCAAAAAAATTGAACGAGAAAGACCAATCAACAAGGGTGCAAAAGCATAGTAAAGTTGTAAAAGCATGTAAAAGAAGAAAACTTATCTATCGCATATAAGCCAATTGGTAAAGGTGACTACTATTTTATTCAATTCTAAAACTACTAAAAAAACAACACTGAAATACTTCAAATTATGCCTAAATGTATAAAATATATTTTCTAAATGGTTAATAATTTATTAATAATTATTTGCTTTCCGATACCAAAAAAATTTTATACTTCGATACAAAAACACCGATACTGTTGATCCCGCCGACCCCGATACTCTTAGGAATGGTCCGATACCGATACTGCAAACCTTGGCATACATATACCTTTTCAAAAATATAGTACAAATATATTAGAAACAAAGGCTCCCCTTTGTCCTGATAGTATCGCGTTAGAGTAGTTAGTTTTTTTTTCCTAGCAGGTATACCCTCCAAAGTTCTTATCTTGAATTTTTCAAAAAATGACATTTAGTCAGCTTCTGATCTTGTTAAAGCTGAAATGGTGTTGTTTTATTTTCTTCCTTTTCACTTACTCTTCCCTCCCAATAGCAGATCCCTCCTCCAACCGGCAGCACCACAACAACCATTCGTTCGCCTGTGGTCTTGCAACACCGCCTCCACAACCACCCCCCCCCCCCCCCCCCCCCCCCCCCCCCAACAATACCAGCATAGGCTTCGGTCACGCGAGCTAGTTTTCCTTACTGTATCAACCATTTTCTCGTATTAGCTTAATACTTCCTAGGAAAAAGTTCAAATGGTTTGTATAGTAGTAGGTTCGACGCATAAGTTCCCAATACACTTCTTTTGTTAAATCGGTGTCGTGCCGTGTTTATACGTACCGGAAACGACTCTGACACTCCTAAATACACCAGTACACACCAAAAACAATGCTGTGTCCGTGTCCTCGTGGATTCAACCACGACGGAACTGAGAGAGTCAACATGTACAAGGACACAGAGGACTGAAATGAAAGCAGAGAAGGATACAAGGGCTGAGATGACAAAAAAAAAATCTCCTACTACGTTTGAGAGTGAACTTTCGATTTATAGATGTTATAATTGAGATTGCAATGTGCAAAATTGAAGATTGAGATGGAGCGAAATGCAAACCTTTTATGGGCTTCTTCCATTGGGGGGATAGGGTTTTGGGTTGGGATTTGCCCCACCGCATCAAGAGGAATTTGGGGATTTTGTTTTTTTTTTTCTAATTTGTATTACTGTTCTGGCTTTCCGCATTTTGTTTTATTATAAACAAATTTGTATTATAAAATCTCCAATCTCCAATCTTACAATGGGACTTGGAATGACTCAAAATTGAGCTGTGAAAGCCGTTCAACAAATTTAATTAAAAAATATTACGGAAGATAAATAAATCTCCAATCTTATAATGCGGCTTAAAATGGTACAAAATTGAGCTGTCCAAATAGTAAGTAAATACTCAATCAATTTAATTTTAAAAAAAAAACTTGCGGAAGATAAATAAATCTTCATCTACAATCTTATAATGCGGCTTGGAATGGCTCAAAATTGAGCTGTCCAAGGCGTAAGTAAATACTCAACCAATTTATTTATTTATTTTTAAACTTACGGAAGATAAATAAAAACTTAAACAAACTTTCCGCTTATCCATCAAAGTCGTAACTAAATACTCAACCAATTCAATTTATTTTTTGTAAAATTACAGTAGATTAAAAAAATCTAAAACCGTAACTAAATACTCAACCAATTTAATTTTTAAAAAACTTTCGGGAGATTAAAAAAAACTAAAATCGTAAGTAAATAATCAACTATTTTATTTTATTTTTTAAACTTACGGGAGATAAATAAAAACGTAAAGCAACTTTCCTCTTATCCGTCCAAGCCGTAAGTAAATACTTAACTAATTTTTTTTAACGTAAACCAACTTTCCTCTTATCCGTCCAAGTTGTCAAGTGAACATGTAACGTGCCTGAACAAAACCGAGAACATATACGAGATCGGGAACAAGGACTAGGAACAAGCAAAGTCATCTAGGCCTGTGGACATGTATTGTACAGGGGCGAGCGTAATATCTAGAACATGGCATAAGTAGCTAGCAGGTAAAGGATCAAAAGGAACTGAATGCAATAACTATGAAAGTAACGGAACCCGTGAAAAGCAATAGGCTTGGTTTTCCACCTTTACACCAAGCAAGGACAAAAGGAATGAACCACCCCCATTACCGTTCATGTGTCCCAATCTACGTCTACAACAATATAATGATAAGAACAATAACAGTAGAGAAGGAAAACTATTGGACCAGCAATAGTAACAATCAACAAGCACGGCCAAGCAATGTATATGGCTTGATATCATTAGCTAACTAAGGTTATCATAATTTCTGGTTACTAACAAATGCACTATGAGATTCTCCTATTGGTCACAGGCACTGCAGTCTATTCGGATTACATTCTGCACGCAAGGGTAACAATAAGTAACAATAGTAACAATATGCTACACTCGACGGTGAGCTGAAAATGGGCCATACTCGACGGCATGCTCCAAATCCATACCTAAATTATAGCGTCGGAACACCGTGACTGCCTGCAACCAAGTAATGAATTGACAATTACAATCGCTAGACAATAGTAGCTGTTTCAGTTCAGAATTTTGGGTGTGACATTTCGCATAATCCATCCTAGATATGTATGCAAGACAACAATGAATTGACAGTTACAATTGCTAGCACATGACAAGCCACAATGGTTACTATAGTGACAATCAAAGACAATAGTGACCATGGGGGGGACAATCTCAATATCTAGAGTGACAATTAATACATGTAGTGACAATCTGTATCTGGGGTGACAATCATTATCTAGAGTGACAATATGCAATAGGTGACAGTCTGTGAGTGACAATACGAGACAATAAGGTCATGGTCAAGATTAACAATAGGTAACATGTACTAGACGGCTGTATAAAGGGTGGGAAGCCCCTAACTATACAAAATGTTGTGTCGGGACAATAAATCATAAATATACATGCAAGATAGTAAACAGAAAGATGCTAGGTACAAGCAACAAAGAGCACAAGAAAAGAAATTATATGAAAAAGAGTACATGACCGGTATACCACCGGTACAGAGCAGTATACCGCCGGTATGCTGGTCCAGAGATAGAAAAAGACAGCAGCTAATCGATTTCAACAAATCGGTATAATATTGAGTATACCGTCGGTATTCCGGTTTCCATAGGCAATTCTAGAAAAACTCCAATCCGGATGGGTATTTCGGAACCGAAATCACGTACCAAAATTTAACAGAAATTGGTCCGACAAGAGGTCAAGACTAAGGGTAAGTCTCACATAGCATGTATACTAAGTCTCACGGCAATCACTTTGGTAATCATTTCCGACACCGAGTTTCCTAACTAGTAGATATCAGGATTTCACAGGAAAAGTCAAAACTAAGCTAAAAATAATTTCTAAAAGATGCACAGATTTGAAAATCACGAGAGAACCATTATTAACAAAGCAAGTACCATAAAATTCTAAGCATATAAAATCAAGGGAAGCAAAAACTGCAATAAATAAAGTCGTTTCTAATTTTCAGCAAGATGTACTTGCCTAAGGTCGAGCTCCCAGCCTAAATCTTCAACTCCACCACCAAGAGGGGTTCAGAAACCACACTCCTAGGCCTCAGGACCAAGCTCCAGGCTTTCGCGAAAAATATGAAGAAGGAAAAGTGTAAACCCCCTGAATTTTTAAATTATTAAATCTTGGATTTTTCCCAATTTTCTGGAATTTTCTGGAAATTTTTCTGAAATTAAAATCAAGGTTCTTAATTATCAAATGATTTTTAATTGTCAATAAATAATATTAAAATATCATGAAAATAACATTTTTGGGTGTAAAATAAAAAATTGGACTTAGGATAATTTTTCTGGATTTTTCTGGGCCTCAGACCTATTTTTAAATGCCTAAAAACTATTTTTTTAATTAATTATTTAATTAACTGATTTTTATTATTAATTATATTTATTATTATTATTTATATTTTTTTTTCTTCCTTGGGCCGGCCTGGCCCAGTGGACCGGCCCAGCAGCCCGGCCGGCCCGGCCCCAATCGCCACCGGGTCGGGTTCGGGTCGGTCAGACCCGCTAGCGACCCGCCCGGATCCGCTGACCCGTTCTCCCCCACCCTCTCCCCCACGATGCCCGACTCCTCCGGCCGCCCGCGTCCCGCGCCGGCCACCCCGCGCAGCGCCGCGTTTCCCGGCCACCTTCCCCAGCGCGCCTCCGCCTTCTCCGGCTAGCTCCTCCTCCTCCCTCCTATATAAATCCCCCCTCTTCTTCTTCCCCCTCACTTCACCCTAACCCTAAACCTATCTCCGGCCACCTCGCCAGCCGCCTCGACGCCGGCCGACCAGCCGCACCCCTCGCCGCCCGCCGCTGCCGCCCCTCCTCTGCTCCTCCTCCTCCGCCTGCCTCAGACCCCGACAGCAGCCGAGGCCGGCCGCAGCAGCTCGAGTCGACCCCGGCCAGCCTCGGACCGCCGCCTCCGGCGCCTGCCCCTCGCCGCCGACCAGCCTCCCCGTCGCCAGCGTTGCCCTAGCCGCCTCTGGCCGGCCGCCCCTCCGCCGGAGCTCCTAGACCAAACCCTAACCCTAGATTTCCCTGTGTCCGACACGAGTCGGACACGTGTCGGACACGGTTCGACCCCCGGTTTTCGGGTCCCCTTCAGGTGCGTGTAACTTTCGCCTCGTAGCTCTGTTTTCGATTCTGCAAATTACGTTGTGAAGCCTGTAAGACCCTCTCGGTGCCCGGATAAACCGTTCGGGGCATCGCGTCCTGTGGTGATCGCACACCGCGATCCAAAAACAGGAAAAACTAGACCCTGTTTCACCCCGGAACTGAGTGCGCCCCGCCAAACGGGATGACTTGGTCGCATGCGGTCTTCACAGATACGTGCGCGTCGTCGATACGGACGTGTGAGATTTCATGGAAGCTGATTCGGGTGTGCGTGCACACCGGAATCAACGCGTATCCGCGGACATCGCCCCGTATCCGACTTTTTGGCATTTCGCCCTAACTTCTTGTACACTCGTCAGATCGAGACGAAACTTGCGCCATCGGACTCGTAGCGATACGCTGGTCCTGTGGGTCAAGTTTGGTTCGATTCTGAGAACGTTGACGAAATCGCGTGTCGTGGGCCCCATAGGCCCCGCTCGACGGGCGATTTTGTGTTCGGCTCATCGGAATCCAAATCTGGAAGTTCCGTTGGGTTCGTATCAGCGTTCCTGACCTGTTAACACTAAGTTTGGTGAATTTGGAGACCGTTGACCCGGACACATTTTTTGGTGCAAAGCGGGCCCACCGGCGGACCCCGTTTTGACCCGAAACTGCCGTTTTTGCCCTTGTCTTCAAATTGGACCCAAGGACAGCCATTTCTAGCTATTTGACATCTTCTGAACGTGATGGTAATGTCTATTTCAGCTTTTGGACTCATCTCTGGAAATTCCCCCAAGAACCAATTAATCAGATCCAAACAACAGGCAAGTACCTGCACTTCAAGTTAAATCTTTATATTGTGATAATTAATTCCCTGCTTTACTAGTATCCTTGATGATTACACCTAGTGTTAGGAATACTGGATTTCATGTCTTGAATATTGGAGTTCATGTCTTATTTTTCATGTCGGGTGGGAGAATACTAGAAGGCATGTAGTTTACCCTTTCCCCTGCCATGTTTAATAGCTGTTGGTACGCGACTGTACCTCAGATGGATCTCGATTTCCCCTATTTAATAGCCGTTTATGACGGCCGGATTAGCCTTATAAACCCCTACATGCCAACTATGTATTCTAAAAACAAACACAAGTTCACATAGATAGTTCTGATCTTGTTATATTTCTTGCGGACTGTTGTAGTTTCATTTCCTGTCTCATTTATTTCTGTTTTCTCATATTCCTGTTCACAGCTTTAACTCTGAGATAATGATGTTCTGTTATGCAGTTTCTCAACATGATATTCAATTTAATTGTCATAAATATTTAGTTTAATCTTGTTGTGCACTGTGTACTTTGCTCCTTTCCTGACTGGATCTGTTGATTTAGGCGATGATGAGGACCTTGCCCCTACATATTATGGTCCCTATGAGGGTACAGATGATACTTATGAGGAGCCAGATCCTACCCAGGAGACCCCTGCTGCTGAGTAGCTAGCAGTAGCTATCTTTTACTTATATTTCTTATCTTATTAATCGGGTTTGTCCCCGGTTTCATTCTGAATTTCTGTACTAAAATATTTGAATCTGTTGTCGTATTTATTTCAGTTGCAATCTTAAGTTTCTGTTCTCATTATTATCTTGCCTATGTTATTTATGAATGAGCTAGTTTAGTAAATATGGATTTGACCTAGACAGCGTACTACCGCCGACTCTGCGGCGTAGGCTGGACGTACCCACGCACTCGTGCCCGAATTTTCGGGTGCGGATCGTGACACATTTTTATGGTGGCCCATGCAGGTCCTATCCTTAAATTGGGTAATACCCTAGGACAGGGTATGGAATAAGATTGAGGATTCTAGGAACAGCTCATTCACAGTATAGGGTCCTTATTTCAATTCTTGATATCATTGCTGCTCAATTTTCCTATCGCCTTTGATTTCCAAGTAATCTATTCTGATCTTCCTATCCCTTAATCTTTCAGAATGGTCAAGACAAGGAACACAGTAGGAGGCACATCAGAACCAGCTGAGCAGAATGTGCCCGAGACTCTTGCACTCCCGCCGCCTCCATCTGTTCCGGCAGTTACTCTGGATGGGGCACAGCTACTTGGAGTGTTCCAGGGACTAGTGGAATCCCAGAAAGAACATACTGCACTTCTGCGAACCAGCCTCTCAGAAGCTCTTAAGTTCCAGGAGTCGCCACTCAAGAGGCCAGGGAGTGCCAAAGACTTCAAGAATCTTAGACCCCTGGAATTCTACGGAACTGAGGGCATTCTCTATGCCGATGAGTGGATAGAGAATGTCGAGAGACTCCTGAAGACTGCTCGGGTTCCTGATGATCTCAAAGTGGAGTCCGCAAGCCTACAACTGTTCGACATAGCTCGGACCTGGTTCAGAGATGAACCCCAACTATCTGCTCCTGACCTCACCTGGGAGGACTTCAAGAGGCTATTCAAGGAGAAATTCTACCCCGAAGTGGCTCGGGAAGCTCTCGAAAGCCAATTCGAGAGACTGGAACAAGGTAACCTATCCGTTGATGAGTATACTGCTGAATTTAGCAGGTTGAGCCACTTTGCGGAGTACATGGTTCGTACCCCGGAGGACAGAGCCCGTAGATTCAAGAAGGGGCTGTCTCCGGATATTCGCCTTGCTGTCACCACCAGCCGAGCTCGCACCTATGAGGAAATCTTGAGCGTGGCACAAGGCGTTGAGAGAGACATGGGGCATAAACTAAAACGAGAGAGAGATACCGGAAGTGCGGGACCCAACAAACGCCCTTTTCAACAACAACAACAGCAGAGGGCCCCGCAGCAAACTCAGCGTCCTCTCCCTCGAGTTCCAGCACCCCAACACCAGGCTCAAGGACAGAACCAACAAGCTGCTGCTTGTAACTTTTGCCAAAAACCAGGTCATACTTGGCAAGTCTGCAGGAAGAGGCTAGGTGCCTGCCTCTACTGCGGCTCAGTAGCACATCAAATGAGGGACTGTCCAGCTGCTCAAGGACGCACCGCTGCACCAAAGGCTCCAGCCCAGGCCAGGGCCCCAGCAGTACAACAGAGGGGACCCCCGCTTCCAACACAATAACGCTTTGCTCAGCACCAACAGCAGCAACAGAGGGGTGCACCGCAGCAAGGCCGTGCTTATGCAATGACTCTGGAAGAAGCTGAAGCCACAGCAGACATGATCACAGGTTCTGTGCTTATAAATTCAATACCAACTATTACTTTATTTGACTCTGGAGCTTCTCATTCATTCATGTCAGTAGATTTCCTTATGAAGCATAGCTTAATCACTAAACCCCTTAGGAATTGTTATAAGATCATTACCGGTGGAGGAATTATCCCGGTTAGTGATGCCTGTAACAATTGTCCTATTACATTATGTGGAAGAGAACTGTATGCTAGGCTACTTGTAATGCCAGTTCCCAGTTTTGATATTATACTGGGTATGGATTGGTTAAGTCAACATCATGCCACTATAGACTGCCACAGAGGTAGTGTAATCTTCAGGCCCCCTGACAAGCCAGAATTTGAATTTGCTAGAGGTTCTAGAGAAATGGGTAATAACAAAATTTGTGGAGCCCTAGTAACAGAAGAATTGCCACTACCCATCATCTCTGAATATCTTGATGTCTTCCCTGAGGATCTCCCAGGCTTACCCCCAGACCGAGAAGTTGAATTCTCTATTGACTTAGTGCCAGGAGCAGCACCAGTATCTCAAAATTCCTACAGAATCAACAAGAAGGAGATAATAGAACTAAATGAGCAAATCAAAGAACTAGAAGACAAATGCTTCATTAGGTCTAGTGTCTCACCTTGGGGAGCTCCAGTATTATTTGTGCCCAAGAAGGACGGAACATCCCGAATGTGTATTGACTATAGGGCCTTGAATGCCTTAATAATCAAGAATAAGTATCCCCTGCCCAGGATAGATGACTTATTTGATCAGTTAAGTGGAGCTCGGGTATTTTCAAAGATTAATTTGAGGTCTGGTTACCACCAAGTAAGGGTGAGAAAGGAAGACATCCCTAAAACTGCTTTCAATACCCGGAACGGACACTACGAATTCTTAGTAATGCCGTTCGGGTTGACGAATGCACCAGCAGTTTTTATGAACTTGATGAACAGAGTTTTCCAGCCATACCTAGACAAATTTGTAGTGGTCTTTATTGATGATATTTTGATCTACTCCAAGACCCCCGAAGAACATGAAGAACATTTGAGGCTAGCATTGGAGACTTTGAGGAAGGAAAAACTTTATGGAAAATTATCTAAATGTGCTTTCTTCCTAGACAAAGTAGAATTCTTGGGACATGTTGTGACTGGAGATGGAATAGCAGTAGATCCTAAGAAGATAGCTGTAGTAGAATCATGGCCCACTCCAGACTCGGTAGCAGAGATTAGAAGCTTCCTGGGACTAGCTGGCTACTATCGGAAGTTTGTGAAGGACTTTGCAAGAATTGCTGAACCCATGACAAAATTAACAAGAAAGGATGAAGAGTTTACCTGGACTGATGAATGTCAGCATGCTTTTGAGGAATTGAAGAAAAGGCTGACTACTGCCCCTATTCTGACCTTACCTTCTGGAACCGGAGGTTTCGCTATTTATAGTGATGCTTCTGGAAAAGGTCTAGGTTGTGTATTGGAGCAGAACAAGAAAGTAATAGCATATGCCTCTAGACAGCTTCGACCTCATGAAAAGAATTATCCAACTCATGATTTAGAATTGGCAGCTGTCATTTTTGCTCTTAAGCTATGGAAGCATTATCTTTATGGAGAAAGGGTGGAAATATTTACGGACCATAAAAGTCTAAAATATATCTTCACTCAAAAAGAGCTGAACATGAGGCAAAGAAGGTGGCTGGAACTAATGAAAGACTTTGATATCACCCTTCAATATCATCCTGGGAAGGCCAATGTAGTTGCTGATGCTCTAAGCAGATATCCTATGGCGATGTACTTGACTATGGACAGACACCTACTAGAGGACTTGGAAAGTTTAGGTATTGAAGTAATTATCCCAGGAAAAGAAGGCCAAATGATGAACTTGCAGTTTCAGTCTACTTTAATAAACAAGATCAAGGAGACTCAGTTTCAAGACGAAGGCCTGCGAAGTCTTCGAGGACAAGTGCAAGCTGGATTAGTGGAAGATTTCAGAATTCATGAAGATGGATCAATGAGGCATGGCGATAGATTATGCGTACCTCAAGGAGACATAAGAGAAGAAATTATGCAAGAGGCGCACCGATTGCAATACTCTATACATCCAGGAGCCAACAAGATGTACAAGGACCTGAGGACGCATGTTTGGTGGCATGGCATGAAAAGAGAAGTAGCCAGGTTCGTATCTCGTTGTTTAGTGTGCCAGCAAGTCAAGGCAGAAAGACAAAGACCTGGAGGATTGCTTCAACCGCTACCCATTCCGGAGTGAAAGTGGGAACATATCACAATGGATTTTGTTTCTGGACTTCCAAGGACACCTAGTGGAAAGGATGCAATCTGGGTGATAGTAGATAGACTGACCAAGTCTGCACATTTTCTACCCTTCAAAGTAGGGCTATCTACAGAGAAGCTGGCAAATTTATATATCAGACACATTGTCAGGCTGCATGGAGTTCCAGTAAGTATTGTCTCCGACCGAGATACAAGATTCACCTCTCACTTCTGGAAGAGCTTACAAGCCAGTTTGGGGACTCAACTCAAATTCAGCACAGCTTATCATCCCCAAACAGATGGACAATCGGAACGTACAATCCAGACACTTGAAGATATGCTCCGTACATGTGTTCTAGATTTTGGAGGATCCTGGGAAGACTACCTACATCTTGTGGAGTTCTCTTATAATAACAGTTACTAAGCAAGCATTGAGATGACTCCATTTGAAGCTCTGTATGGACGAAGATGTCATACCCCGCTATCATGGGACGACGTTGGAGAAAGAGCCCTGCTGGGACCAGAGATGGTGATCGATTCAACTGAGAAGGTAAAGCAAATAAGGGACAGACTTCGAGTGGCTCAAGACAGGCAACGACATTGGGCAAATAGCCACCGAAGGCCCTTGGAATTTGAGGTAATTAAATTTATGAAATTCAAGTCAATTTAAACATTTTGATTATGGAACTAAGACTTGATTATGACTTTATTAAAGGTTGGAGAGCTGGTATTCTTAAAGATTTCCCCGACACGTGGCACCATTAGGTTCGGAAGGAGTGGAAAACTCAGCCCAAGATTTATTGGACCTTTTGGCATACAGGAGAAAATCGGAGAAGTGGCATACCGACTGGCATTGCCACCCTCTCTGGATGGAGTCCATAACGTCTTCCACGTGTCGCAGCTGAGAAAGTACGTGTCAGACCCCAGCCACATTTTGGATCACTCAGAGCTCGAAGTAGGCCCAAGTTTGACTTACCAAGAGCAACCCGTGGAGATACTGGATCGATTGGAGAAAGTTCTACGGAACCAGGTTATTTCCCTGGTTCGCGTAGCTTGGAAGCACCATTCTCCCGACGAATCCACCTGGGAGCGAGAAGACGAGATTAGAGGGCGATACCCCTATCTTTTTGAACCCTGAGGTATATTTTATTTCTCGGCCTTTCCTTTCGTGCCATTGTTATTCTTAAATTTTGAGGACGAAATTTTTGTAAGTTGGGTAGGTTGTAAACCCCCTGAATTTTCAAATTATTAAATCTTGGATTTTTTCCAATTTTCTGGAATTTTCTGGGAATTTTTCTGAAATTAAAATCAAGGTTCTTAATTATCAAATAATTTTTAATTGTCAATAAATAATATTAAAACATCATGAAAATAACATTTTTGGGTGTAAAATAAAAAACTGGACTTAGGGTAATTTTTCTGGATTTTTCTGGGCCTCAGACCTATTTTTAAATGCCTAAAAACTATTTTTTAATTAATTATTTAATTAACTGATTTTTATTATTAATTATATTTATTATTATTATTTATATTTTTTTTATTTTTTTTTCTTCCTTGGGCCGGCCCGGCCCAGCAGCCCAGCCGGCCCGGCCCCAATCGCCACCGGGTCGGGTTCGGGTCGGTCAGACCCGCTAGCGACCCGCCCGGATCCGCTGACCCGTTCTCCCCCACCCTCTCCCCCACGATGCCCGACTCCTCCGGCCGCCCGCGTCCCGCGCCGGCCACCCCGCGCAGCGCCGTGTTTCCCGGCCACCTTCCCCAACGCGCCTCCGCCTTCTCTGGCTAGCTCCTCCTCCTCCCTCCTATATAAATCCCCCCTCTTCTTCTTCCCCCTCACTTCACCCTAACCCTAAACCTATCTCCGGCCACCTCGCCAGCCGCCTCGACGCCGGCCGACCAGCCGCACCCCTCGCCGCCCGCCGCTGCCGCCCCTCCTCTGCTCCTCCTCCTCCGTCTGCCTCAGACCCCGACAGCAGCCGAGGCCGGCCGCAGCAGCTCGAGTCGACCCCGGCCAGCCTCGGACCGCCGCCTCCGGCGCCTGCCCCTCGTCGCCGACCAGCCTCCCCGTCGCCAGCGTTGCCCCAGCCGCCTCTGGCCGGCCGCCCCTCCGCCGGAGCTCCCAGACCAAACCCTAACCCTAGATTTCCCTGTGTCCGACACGAGTCGGACACGTGTCGGACACGGTTCGACCCCCGATTTTTGGGTCCCCTTCAGGTGCGTGTAACTTTTGCCTCGTAGCTCTGTTTTTGATTTCGCAAATTGCGTTGTGAAGCCTGTAAGACCCTCTCGGTGCCCGGACAAACCGTTCGGGACATCGCGTCCTGTGGTGATCGCACACCGCGATCCAAAAACAGGAAAAACCAGACCCTGTTTTACCCCGGAACTGAGTGCGTCCCGCCAAACGGGACGACTTGGTCGCGTGCGGTCTTCACAGATACGTGCGCGTCGTCGATACGGACGTGTGAGATTTCGTGGAAGCTGATTCGGGTGTGCGTGCACACCGAAATCAACGCGTATCCGCAGACATCGCCCCGTATTCGACTTTTTGGCATTTTGCCCTAACTTCTTGTACACTCGTCAGATCGAGATGAAACTTACGCCATCGGACTCGTAGCGATACGCTGGTCCTGCGGGTCAAGTTTGGTTCGATTCTGAGAACGTTGACGAAATCGCGTGTCGTGGGCCCCATAGGCCCCGCTCGACGGGCGATTTTGTGTTCGGCTCATCGGAATCCAAATCTGGAAGTTCCGTTGGGTTCGTATCAGCGTTCCTGACCTGTTAACACTAAGTTTGGTGAATTTGGAGACCGTTGACCCGGACACATTTTTTGGTGCAAAGCGGGCCCACCGGCGGACCCCGTTTTGACCCGAAACTGTCGTTTTTGCCCTTGTCTTCAAATTGGACCCAAGGACAGGCGTTTCTAGCTATTTGATATCTTCTGAACGTGATGGTAATGTCTATTTCAGCTTTTGGACTCATTTCTGGAAATTTTCCCAAGAACCAATTAATCAGATCCAAACAACAGGCAAGTACCTGCACTTCAAGTTAAATCTTTATATTGTGATAATTCCCTGCTTTACTAGTACCCTTGATGATTACACCTAGTGTTAGAAATACTGGATTTCATGTCTTGAATATTGGAGTTCATATCTTATTTTTCATGTCGGGTGGGAGAATACTAGAAGGCATGTAGTTTACCCTTTCCCCTGCCATATTTAATAGCTGTTGGTACGCGACTGTACCTCAGCCGGATCTCGATTTCCCCTGTTTAATAGCCGTTTATGACGGCCGGATTAGCCTTATAAACTCCTACATGACAACTATGTATTCTAAAAACAAACACAAGTTCACACAGATAGTTCTGGTCTTGTTATATTTCTTGCGGACTGTTGTAGTTTCATTTCCTGTCTCATTTATTTCTGTTTTCTCATATTCCTGTTCACAGCTTTAACTCTGAGATAATGATATTCTGTTATGCAGTTTCTCAACATGATATTCAATTTAATTGTCATAAATATTTAGTTTAATCTTGTTGTGCACTGTGTACTTTGCTCCTTTCCTGACTGGATCTGTTGATTTAGGCGATGATGAGGACCTTGCCCCTACATATTATGGTCCCTATGAGGGTACAGATGATACTTATGAGGAGCCAGATCCCACCCAGGAGACCCATGCTGCAGAGTAGCTAGCAGTAGCTATCTTTTACTTATATTTCTTATCTTATTAATCGGGT
The DNA here is from genome assembly GCA_036927795.1 of Iris macrosiphon. Classification (NCBI taxonomy): domain Eukaryota; kingdom Viridiplantae; phylum Streptophyta; class Magnoliopsida; order Asparagales; family Iridaceae; genus Iris; species Iris macrosiphon. Next base: position 168,551,269 of record JAYESA010000014.1, on the reverse strand, counting down.
TTGTCCCCGGTTTCATTCTGAATTTCTGTACTAAAATATTTGAATCTGTTATCGTATTTATTTCAGTTGCAATCTTAAGTTTCTGTTCTCATTATTATCTTGCCTATGTTATTTGTGAATGAGCTAGTTTAGTAAATATGGATTTGACCTAGACAACGTACTACCGCCGACTCTGCGGCGTAGGCTGGACGTACCCACGCACTCGTGCCCGAATTTTCGGGTGCGGGTCGTGACAAAAAGTCAAAGAAAAAAGAGAGGAGAGAGAAAATCAATTATTGTATATATAGATGGTGGAAATTAATCGTGACCGTTGGATTTGTCACGTCAGCGATCCACGTAACGATTTAAATCAATCTCGGCCGTTCAAAACAAAATTAAGAAACCATTAAGTTGAGTCAACACTATTCACGAAAATATCTAAACACTATTCACCAAAATATCTCACGAAAATATTTCAAAAATATCTCAAAAGCAAAAGTAATATCTACCGATCGGTATACCGTCGGTATGCCGTAGTATACCGGGTATACCGGTCAAGAAGAAAATTTTCCAAATTGCTAAGTTTTTAAAATTTCACGAAATCCAGAAAATAAAACGTGTAGTACAAAATACGTATCCATATACCAATATAGATACTGTGAGACAGAGTCTCACGCATTAGGATAATTTAATCCAAGAAAGTATTTGTTATTTTTCCAAATAAGCATGTTTTTTTACCACTTATAAGTAACAATCAATTGTAGGTTGACAAAATTTTAGAACTTACATTTCGCCATTCAAAAATAAATGATATTTTTAAAATACAAATGTATATTTTGTCTTCCTCCATTTCTTAAAATAATTGAAACACCCTTAAGCCTATGCACATAAATAAAAAGAACATTATTTAGATAAGAAACTATAACAATTATATAAATATTTTGAACATAATGGAGTAATGTTAAGCTTTTAAATTATATCAAATATTGTAAAAACAAACATCATTTTTGAACTACTTGTAACTTGTAAGTGCCACTTGAAAACGATGCCACTTATAAATTGAAAAAAAAATCTAACAAAAATATTTGTGCCTTTTCATAATATACTTCTATCTAAAAATGTATTTTCTAATTTTGATGGAAAAATATTAAACTTTTAAACTTTTATTTTAGAACATTAGATTTGGATATTAGTCGTTATGCAAAAACATATTAATAACTATAATTTGTTCCATGTTAAAAATTGAATAATATATTTATGTAAATATCTCTACTATTATAATGCGGCTTAGAACCGACTCCAATTTAAGCCGTCTAAGCCGTATGTATATCATCAATCAATTAATTTAAAAACTTAAAAATATTTTTAAGTATCATAAACGTAGTTGTTTTCTCAAGTAGAATTTAAAAAAAAACCCTAAAATTATCCTATAAATATGTGTAAATCCTAAAATATTTTAAATTTAAATTATATTTAAACTAATTAAATGATATTATCTAACTAAACACATATCCAGAATTTTAAAAATACATTTATAGTAAATCATAACTAAAAAATATTCAAATTATATTTAAAATATTATAACATAATTTAAATTTCTATATTTCTATAATATCGTAGATTTTTTTTACGTGCAACGCACGTGAAAATAACTAGTAGGAATAAAAAGTTTCCTCTCTCTCAATATAATTGCAAAATATTTCTTTCCCTTTCTTTGTTAATAATTATTTAATAAAAAATTTCTACAAATAATATAATATGTTTTTTAAATGGAGAGAAAGGAAAAAAGAGATTTTTTATGAGTGGGTAAAGTGCACAAAAAAATTTCTTAGATTATATATATTACATTTGTATTTTTTGCATTTAAAGACCCATGACTTTAAAAAAAACCCTCACATTTTTATTCTGGCTCAGTTTACACCCATTTTGAATTATGCCATTAACAGACGTTACAATACGCCTGAAATGACGATTTTACCCCCATTCTCTCCCTCCCCTCTCTCACCGGTTGGGGGGGGGGGGGGGGTGAATGGAGAAGAGGGAGGAGGGTATTTTGAATATTTTATTTTTAAAACAGCTACTAACGGACAAATCTGACGGTTTAGACGGTAGGGACATTTTGATCGAGTCATATATTATGGGAGAGTTTCTATACAGTAAACGCCTAATAGGCCTTAATTTGCGAAAGTTGTCCATCGAAGGGGGATTTATTTACACTTTTATATATATATATATATATATATATAATGAGTGATTGGGATTTTCGTTCTTACGCATCCCTGCATGTTTTCAGAAAATAACAACTAATGGATTGTCGTTTTTGACCATTTAAATTAGATCAAAATCTCGCAAAAAATTTGGTATTTTAAGGTTCTAATCTGAACGGTCAGAACAGACACTACAACGACTGCTATTTCGAAAATATTCGAAGATGCTTACAAGAACGAATATATATATATATATATATATATATATATATATATATATATATATATATATATATATATATATATATATATATATATTTGTGTGTGTGTGTGTGTGTGTGTGTATGTGCGCGCCAAGGATCTCTAGCTCAAGTGGTTAGTTTGGGCATATCCTCCAAGAGGTTGCAGGTTCGTGCAACAGGGAAAGCGCACCGCATTTAATTTTTTCGGATTCGAGCAACGGAGAAAGCACATTTAATTTTTTGTGAAAAAATTAATGTGAATAGTGGTGCGGTGGCGGAGATGTGTGGGACCTTACATCCCATGTGCACTAGAATCCAGTTGTATATGACATCTGAATTCCTAAAGCCTGTTTATTCCATGTTGCGGGTTCGAGCAACAATATGGAAAGTACATTTAATTTTTTCGGATTCGAGCAACGGGGAAAGCATATTTAACGAAAAAAGCACATTTAATTTTTTGTGGAGAAATTAATGTGAATAGTGGTGCGGTGGGGGAGATGTGTGGGACCTTACATCCCATGTGCACTAGAATCCAGTTGTACATGACATCTGAATTCCTAAAGCCTATTTATCCTACGATCCACTATGCATCCATGTATTATATTATTCATATTTTCAATTTATTTAAAATTTATTGCAAATAAGCCGCAAAAGAACAATAAAAAAATTTACTGCACAGAAAAATATTTTTGTTTTAGGTAATTTATTTAAAAATATTTTCTGTACAGTAAATTATCTGGAAACCTAATTCTAATTCTATTATTTAATATATTCATTATTCTACACCTTTTATTTTGCATAATTTATCACAGTTATATTATTTTTAATATTTTAACCACACGTCTAAACCTAGATGGGATTCATTAAACAATAAAAAGTCCAACCATGCAAACCAATAAATATCATTTCGAGTCAGATCGATTCAGGGTTATGACTCAATTTGCTTCGGATTTGGTTTTGATATTTTTGATTCTATTATTTGGTTTTGAATACTCCGGATCGGTTGAAACTAATAACTAAACCACATATTCTGCTCTACCAACATATGCTCGGGTTAATTTTTTTTCTTTATTTAAAATTTATTGTGAGAAATACATAAGGGAGTATTATTTTTTAACTTTACGTGATTCATACCAGCATATATTTGAGCTCACGTTTTCTCTCATTTGATCACCGGCGGAAGATAGAGTGGGCTGCCGTCTAGGGTAAATTTTTTTTTTACTAGGTATATTCATTAGTAGTCCGGTGTAAATTTTTTCTTTTACTAGGTATGTCCACTGGAATAGACTTAGTCCGGAGGAATTTAAATTCCTGCCTTCGCCCTTGCATTTGATTTATATTTTTTTCTTTTTTCCGTTACAATGTGGAAGGTAAAGAACCCAAACCCATTTATTGATACATCGAGAATCTATTGTGAGAATTGTTACTCCTCAACATAGGAGCATCCTTATAAGCTATCAAAATATTAGAAGAAAAGAAAGTAATTAGAACTTAGGGTTCTACAAAATATTAAAATGATACCTAAGTTAGATATAGTTCTTTAAGTTTACTTAAATTTATTATGAACATATGATCTGTTATTAAATTAAGACATTTTTGTTGCACAAAATTATTTGTTGTTATAAGTAGAGTATCGTAAATTAAACTATTAATAGTTGCAAGTGAAGCCATTTTACTTACAAACTGGATGTTTGATAATTGTAATTGTAATGCTTGAATATTAGTTTTTGTTGACGTGAATAGAAAAGTAACGTGGGGATATACATACGGCTTAGACGGTTCATTTTGAGCCGTTTTAAAGGTTTTTTTTTTATAAAGAGTAGAGATGTTGTGGTGGTCATTTTGGCATTTTTGTTATGGTAATTGTAATTTGTAAATAATTCATTAAATATTTTCTCTCACATAATTAAATTCTTACACTCTTATTTATGGTAAGTAACCTTTCAGTATAATGCAACTTGTAACCCCCTTCTTCTGTTACTACATGTCTTGTTTTCTTAACAGTACCCCTTTCTCTCTATCACAAAGTACCCCTTTCTCTCTATCACAAACATACATTTGCACTCTCTCTCTCAATGAAAGGTGGAGTCTTAGAAGTCCTATTAGTGAGTGCCGAAGGCTTTAAACATGCATGGCACCTAAGTAAGTTCTATATATATTTTCTTCCATTTTGGATATGGTTTTGACATTTCGGAGAGTCTATACGTAGTTTTACAGATGTCCTCATGTGCTGCGCAGGTTCATCGAGCCAATATGTTCTCATACAGTGTGGCAGCCACACTTCTACTAGCAAAACAACAACAGGTATATATATATATCTTTTCTGGGGATCATTGTAGCAGCCTATGATTCACCCCTTGTTTGCCCGAGTACTCTCTCGAATGGGCATCGAGAGTCCCTAGTGCTTCAAGCATTCCCTCTGGAATTAGTTAATTGGTTTACCCTCCCTCTAAAAAATGCTTCATATGTTGGCATTGTCAAGGATTTGGTTCATCTCTTCTAATATAAGTTGGTATGGAAATGGCTCAGAATTGAACAGTCTAAGTCTTTTGTAATCCATTAATTATTTAAAAAAAAAAAATTTAATTATTTAACTAACTAATATGATCTACTTGTAACTAAATAATTCTAACTAAAGTGCTTAAGGTATGAGATATTTTCTTTGATTGCCTCAATTTATTCATATTAAAAGAAAAAATTTCACGCGCGTTTAATGCACATGCACGTTACTAGTATCCATAAGACCATCTTATTTCTTAGAATTTAGCTTTCAAGTATCTAATACAATTACACTTAGCCTGAAGTTTCTTTTGTCCAATTGGCGCAGGAAAAGACAAGAGAGCTTGGTGGAATGAGAAGTTCATATTCAAGTTATCATCTCCAGAATGTGAAGAGCTGGATATAATCAGATTGAGAATCATGGAAAAGGATAAGGTTCTAGACGACCGCTCTGTTGGCGAAGCCAAGTAATGTTTACTGCGCTCTCTTCACACATATTGTCGATCCTATATATGCCTGTAAATATTAGCTGATATGAACAAGGTTTGATACAATGGAATAGGTTTATTTTGGAGTTTTTTGTCTTAAAACTGGGGTTTGAAAAGATGAAGTTCCATTGGGAAAAATCGGAGTTATGTTTAAGTTACGGGGCATTTTAAGAGTTTGGAAATAGTATTTGAGTTATCTGGAAAAAAAAATAGAGAGAGAAGGAAATGAAGTTTACGAAAATCGAATCATATTATAAATTTTATCTATTTGAACCAGGGTTCGCAGAATCAGAATCGGTATCGGACCCTTCCTATGGGTATCGGGATCGACAATATTGAATTTTTTGGTATCCAAAGACAAATAATTATTAATAAATTATTAAAATTTTAGAAAAAATATTTTATATATTTAAACATAATTACAGGTATTTTCTGTGTTGTTTCTTAGTAATTATAGAATTAAATGAAATAGTAGTCACCATTGTCGATTGGTTTACCTGTGATAGATTAGTTTTCTTCTTTTACACTCTTTTACAACCTTACTATGCTTTTTACATACTTGCTGTTTGGTCTTTTTTGTTCAATTTTCTTTGCCGAAGTGACTGAAAAATAGGCCCCCAATGTCGGTATCAGTCGGTACCGGACAGGGACATGCCAAACCGTTTCGGATTGGTATCGGCTGATACTACAAACTGTGATATGGAAATAGAGAACAATTTGACCTTGAAAAATCTAGGGGGTGAATAATTAATTATCTTCCATTACTCGAACTATTGTGACAGAATATACGTTAGAGGCATCTTGAGAGAAGGAAATTGCGGAGGTAGCATAGAACTGAAGCCTGCTCCATACAATATTGTCCTTGAAGATGGTACCTACGAGGGGGAGCTCAAGGTTGGCCTCAGATTCTACACAGATGTATGTTGTTCCACATTAATCACAATAGTCATATATACACCTTCTATTAATTTCTACACAAATTGATTTTGTACTTATGAGTGTGTAATACTTTTTTTTGGGTTCATTATTGAACTATAGGAAAATGGCGATAAGAACTACAGTATGCAGGAAGAAGCAGAACCAAGAACCAACACAAGCAGATGCAACATCGATGCAAAAGAACCGCAATCTATATGCAGAACAATTTTACGTTTCACTCTACGGAGGATACAGTGGCCAAGAGTCTTCTTCTTTCACAAGTGTGCACATCTTATAGAGAGTAGGAAAGACAAGTAGATCAATCCTAAAAAAATATTTCACTATATGACCAAGATATATTTCAAAATCTAGATGTATCGATATTAATACCCGGAAAATCTAATGCATGGTATATCCAATATCTTGAAGCATTTGGTATCTGTAAACCCCCAGATTTTGCAAGAATTTTAAATTGGAATTTTTCGCAATTTTCTGAAATTTTCTGTAATTAAAATCAGGATTTCTAATTATTAAATGATTTTTAATTGTTAATAAATAATATTAAAATACCATGGAAATAATATTTTTTGGTGTAAAATGAAAAACTAGACTTAGGATAATTTTTCTGGAATTTATCGGGCCTCGGACCTAATTTAAAACCCCTGAAAACAATTATTATTTATTTATTTATTTATTTAAACATTTATTATTATTATTATTATTATTATTATTATTATTAATAGAGCCGGCCCAGCCCTTAGCGGGTCGGGTCGGATCCGCCAGACCCGACCTGACCCGACCCGGCTCCCTACCCGTCTCCCCCAGCCGTGCCCGAGTCCTCCGCCGCCTCCGCCGCATGCGCCGCCTCGCCCGGCCACGCGACGCCCCGCCCGGCCCCGCAGCGCCTCGCCCGGCCACGACCCCCTCTCCCCTCCGCCTCCCTCGGACCGAGCCACCACGCATCCCCTATAAAGTCTCCCCCTCACCGCCTCCTCTCCCCTCGCCGTCGACGCCTCACCGCCGCGCCGTGCCCGCCTTCGCCAGCGCCGTCAGCCACCGCCGCCACCCCTCGCGAAGCCGCCGCAGCCACCTTCCTCCTCCGCCCGACTCTTCTTCCCGCCGGCAGCAGCTCGAACCACGGCAGCCCGAGCCGCCTCCGGCTCCAGAGCCCGGCCAGCCTTCGCCCGACCGTCGAACCTCCGCCCGCCTTGGCCAGCGCCATCTCCGGCCTCCCCCGCAGCGGCGCCGCCCTCCTCCGGCCGGCCTTCCCTCGCCGGAGTTCGAAACCCTAACCCTAATTTCCCCAATTTCGTGTCATCGTGTCGGACACGACACGGACACGAGAAAACCCGGATTCTCGAGCCCTGATCAGGTGTGTGTATCTTTCTCCTCGCTGCCCCGTTTTCAATTCCGTAAATTGCGTTGTGAAGCCTGTATGACCCTCTCGGTGCCCGGATAAACCGCTCGGGGCATCGCGTCCTGTGGTGATCGCGCACCGCGATCCAAAAACAGGAAAAACCAGACCCTGTTTCACCCCGGAACTGAGTACGCCCCGCCAAACGGGACGACTTGGTCGCGTGCGGTCTTCACAGATACGTGCGCACCGTCGATACGGACGTGTGAGATTTCGCGGAAGCTGATTCGGGTGTGCGTGCACACCGGAATCAACGCGTATCCGCGGACATCGTCCCTCTTTTCTGCAATTCACCCTAACTTCTTGTACACGCGTCGGATCAGGACGAAACTTGTGCCATCGGACTCGTAGCAATACGCTGGTCCTGTGGGTCAAGTTTGGTTCGATTCTGAGAACGTTGAAGAAATCGCGTGTCGTGGGCCCCACAGGCCCCGTTCGACGGACGATTTTGTGTTCGGCTCATCGGAATCCAATTCTGGAAGTTCCGTTGGGTTCGTATCATCGTTCCTGACCTGTCGACACTAAGTTTGGTGTTTTTGGAGACCGTTGACCTGGACACGTTTTTCGGTGCAAAGCGGGCCCACCGGCGGATCCCGTTTTGACCCGAAACTGCCATTTTTGTCCTTGTCTTCAAATTGGACCCAAGGACAGGCGTTTTTAGCTATTTGGCATCTTCTGAGCGTGATGGTAATGTTTATTTCAGCATCTGGACTCATCTCTAGAAAATTTCCCCGAGTACAATTAATCGGATCCAAACAACAGGCAAGTACCTGCACTTCAAGTTTAATCTTTATATTGTGATAGTTAATTCCCTGCTCTACTAGTACCCTTGATGATTACACATAGTGTTAGAATACTGGATTTCATGTCTTGGATACTGTATTTCATGTCTTGCTTTTCATGTCGGGTGGGAGAATACTAGAAGGCATATAGTTTACCTTTCCCCCTATCATGTTTAATAGCTGTTGGTACGCGACTGTACCCTCAGCCGGATCTCGATTGTTCATGTTTAATAGCCGTCTATGACGGTCGGATTAGCCTTATAAACCCCTACATGCCAACTATGTATTCTAAAATAAACACAAGTTCACACAGATAGCTTCTGGTCTTGTTATAGTTCTTGCTGACTGTTGTAGTTTCATTTCCTGTCTCATTTATTCCTGTTTTCTCATATTCCTGTTTATAGCATTAACTCTGAGATATTGATGTTCTTCTATGCAACTTCCTCAATATGATACTCAAGTTAATTGTCATGAATATTTAGTTTAATCTTGTTGTGTATTGTGTACTTTGCTCCTTTCCTGACTGGATCCGTTGTTTTAGGCGATGATGAGGACTTGCCCCTACCTATTATGCCCACTATGAGTTAGCAGGTGACCCATATGAGGAGCCAGTTCCCACCCAGGAGGCTACTTCTGCAGAGTAGTTAGCAGTAGCTGCTTATTTATTTCCTTTCAGCATATACTCGGGTTTGTCCCCGATTTATCTTCTGGCTTGTATTAACTGTGGATTTGGTTGTCACAGATTAAATATTATGAAATCTTAGCATTCCTATTTCCTGTGATTATTCTTACATGTTTATTATTGTGGATGAGATAGGTACTTATTGACCCCAGAAATGACCTAGACAGCGTACTACCGCCGACACTGCGGCGTAGGCTGGACGTGCCCACGCACTCGTGCCCGAATAACCGGGTGCGGGTCGTGACACATTTTTGTGGTGGCCCATGCAGGTCCAACGACTAAATTGTTCGGTTTCAACTCAGGGACCGAACAGGCCTGCAATAAAGCTAGGATAAGTTTATAGGATCTCATCCACTTGCTTGAATCATTTTTGATATCTGTATCGTATTCGAACTAATATGAACTTGCATCTTGCCTTGATTCCTGTGCGCCTCTTATTGGTTATTTTGGATACAGAGAAATGGACCCACAAGCCAGTAACGAGGCTCATGCAGAAACACCACAAACCGTTGTGGTTACCCAAGAAGACGATGTGATACCAGTCGGTGAAGGCCAATCATCACAAGGCAGTCAAGCAAGTCAGCCTGCCTCAATAATCCATCAAGATGGCGTTCCACCCTCGACACAGCCTATTCCACCGATTTCTTCCTTCCCACCGGGACCGCCTATGGACGAACAGTAGATGTTCCGCATGTTCTACATAATGATGCAAGCCTATCAGAAGGTTCAACAAAAAACTCAGCAAAACCAAGCGGAGAACTTCATCGACAGAATTAGCTCGGAGTCACGGAAGCCAAGCAGTTCAAATGCAATTACCTTCGACGAGGACGTTCTTACTGCAGCGCGACCTGTGGAGTGCACCACAAGGATCGAGTCCAGCCGGAAGCGGCCGTATGCGTCAGCACCAGACCAAGCACAACAGGAAAAAGCTGCAAAGCGATCACAAATGAATCCAACTCAAGGACAGAACCAACAAGCTCCCACTTGTGGCTATTGTCGAAAACAATGTCATATTTGGCAGGATTGTAGAAAGAGACTAGGTGCCTGTCTATATTATGGATCAGTAGCACATCAAATGAAGGACTGTCCTGCTGCTCAAAGACGCACAACTGCACAACAGTTCCAGTTCAGGCCAGGCCCCAGCAGCGCAGCAGAGGGCACCACCTCAAGAACACGGACAAGCTTACGCGATGACCGTGGAGAACGTGCAGACTCTTAGAGTAACTAATGTGCGTAAGTGATTCGTAGATACCGTTTTCTAGTATTGTTTTAGCTTGTGCCTACTGGTTCGTGACCTCAGCCCAACCTAGTAACTTTAAACTTGCTAATAACCTGGTAGGTTTTTATATTTAATAACTGTAGAGTCTTCTGTTATTTTGCTTATTGTGTGAACTTCAATGATTTTTACCTCCTTTCATCATCATCTAGCGCACTTAATTTTGCCGTACTTGATTTATGCTGCTAGTCTATAGCCTAGTTTTGCAGGCTTACTCTTTATCGAGCTTGTTCATGATAAGTGTATTATTGGGGAGGCCCACAATGATACATTTCAGAATTAGTGTATTACGGTCTGATCAACCATAGTGCGCTTGATTTGCCCTTCGAATTAATGCTTTACGTGGATTGAGATATAGTTGACTAGTATACTTGCCCTAGATATTTTCGAGCATATCGTATCGATTACATAACTGTATTAATACGAGCATGTGAATAGGAATTACCGAGATAGGATTCAATCCACAATCGCTTGACAATTCCTACCTGAATACTTTAAAACGCCTTGATTCCGATATTTCTGTTCTATCACCCCACCCTTGAACTCTTTATTATTGATCTTCGTCTTCCCTTATTTCGGAAAGACAAAATCTCGTGCCTGGTATAAGTTAGTACATAGATAGTACTAGATATGCCACGGGCCGATCACATACTTGAGGATTAAACTTTCGTAATTGAGGACATATCATATGTGACATGATCGGCATTGAAAGTCGAGGATTGAATGACATAGGTAAACATATTAAGGAATATTTTTCTTAAGGTATATCATCTTTTGGGATGAATGGGTAAACTCTAAGTTGGGTAGCAATGCATTTGTCAACTCGAGAGGAATGTCCTTTGGATCGTGACCGAGTAAGGTTAGATTGGAAGAAGCAAGCCATTCTAAATTAGAAAATTTAAAGGAGTGACTAAGATGATTAGTGAATTGATATCGAGGACCCAATAGTTATATCTTAGGTTTATGATTTTGAATCATGAAGGTAAAATCATCAATTTGAATTTAGAGGGTAGAATTATAGAATTTCAGACTTGAACATCGGTGGACTACATTTAAATTATTATTTTTCAATTTGATGATTTGATTTAAGAATTTAAAATTTGAGGGTTGGACTACCTAGTTAGAATATTGAGGATGTGAATAAAATTTAAAGAGTTGTAGCATACAATTGTGAATAGGAATACTGTTGGACTCGAATCACTTCTAGAGGAATTTATGATAATTAGAGGCAAAGTCATGTGCAAATCTTGAAAATGCTATATGGACTTAATCTAAAATCTGTCTGTGGAAAATTTGAGGAAGTAAGAAGTAATAACCATAGGTTAAAATTTTGATTGGAACAAGTAGTCATCTTAATCATGAAGTGATTGCAGTAGACATGATTAGGCTTTTAATTATCGCAAAGAAATGGCGATCGACTTGCCCTATGTACATGAAGGATTAACAGATTATGGCTTAAGTTTAAATTTCGAGAACGAAATTTTATAAGTTGGGTAGATTGTAAACCCCCAGATTTTGCAAGAATTTTAAATTGGGATTTTTCGCAATTTTCTGGAATTTTCTGGGGATTTTCTGTAATTAAAATCAGGATTTCTAATTATTAAATGATTTTTAATTGTTAATAAATAATATTAAAATATTATGGAAATAATATTTTTGGGTGTAAAATGAAAAACTAGACTTAGGGTAATTTTTTTGGAATTTATCGGGCCTCGGACCTAATTTAAAACCCCTGAAAACAATTATTATTTATTTATTTATTTATTTAAACATTTATTACTATTATTATTATTATTATTAATAGAGCCGGCCCAGCCCAACCCCGAATCCGGCCCGGCCCATTGGGCCAAGCCCGGCCCAGCCCTTAGCGGGTCGGGTCGGATCAGCCAGACCCGACCCGACCCGGCTCCCTACCCGTCTCCCTCAGCCGTGCCCGAGTCCTCCGCCGCCTCCGCCGCATGCGCCGCCTTGCCCGGCCACGCGGCGCCCCGCCCGGCCCTGCAGCGCCTCGCCCGGCCACGACCCCCTCTCCCCTCCGCCTCCCTCGGACCGAACCACCGCGCATCCCCTATAAAGTCTCCCCCTCACCGCCTCCTCTCCCCTCCCCGTCGACGCCTCACCGCTGCGCCGTGCCCGCCTTCGCCAGCGCCGTCAGCCACCGGCGCCATCCCCCGCGAAGCCGCCGCATCCACCTTCCTCCTCCGCCCGACTCTTCTTCCCGCCGGCAGCAGCTCGAACCACGGCAGCCCGACCCGCCTCCGGCTCCAGAGCCCGGCCAGCCTCCGCCCGACCGTCGAACCTCCGCCCGCCTTCGCCAGCGCCATCTCCGGCCTCCCCCGCAGCGGCGCCGCCCTCCTCCGGCCGGCCTCCCCTCGCCGGAGTTCGAAACCCTAACCCTAATTTCCCTAATTTCGTGTCATCGTGTCGGACACGACACGGACACGAGAAAACCCGGATTCTCGAGCCATGTTCAGGTGTGTGTATCTTTCTTCTCGCTGTCCCGTTTTCAATTTCGTAAATTGCGTTGTGAAGCCTGTATGACCCTCTCGGTGCCCGGATAAACCGCTCGGGGCATCGCGTCCTGTGGTGATCGCGCACCGCGATCCAAAAACAGGAAAAACCAGACCCTGTTTCACCCCGGAACTGAGTACGCCCCGCCAAATGGGACGACTTGGTCGCGTGCGGTCTTCACAGATATGTGCGCACCATCGATACGGACGTGTGAGATTTTGCGAAAGCTGATTCGGGTGTGCGTGCACACCGGAATCAACGCGTATCCGCGGACATCGCCCCGTATCCGCCTTTTCTGCAATTCACCCTAACTTCTTGTACACGCGTCGGATCGGGACGAAACTTACGCCATCGGATTCGTAGCAATACGCTGGTCCTGTGGGTCAAGTTTGGTTCGATTCTGAGAACGTTGACGAAATCGCGTGTCGTGGGCCCCACAGGCCCCGCTCGACGGACGATTTTGTGTTCGGCTCATCGAAATCCAATTCTGGAAGTTTTGTTGGGTTCGTATCATCGTTCCTGACCTGTCGACACTAAGTTTGGTGTTTTTGAAGACCATTGACCCGGACACATTTTTCGGTGCAAAGCAGGCCCACCAGCGGACCCCGTTTTGACCCGAAACTGTCGTTTTTGCCCTTGTCTCCAAATTGGACCCAAGGATAGGTGTTTCTAGCTATTTGGCATCTTCTGAGCGTGATGGTAATGTTTATTTTAGCATCTGGACTCATCTCTGGAAAATTTCCCCGAGTACAATTAATCGGATCCAAACAACAGGCAAGTACCTGCACTTCAAGTTTAATCTTTATATTGTGATAGTTAATTCCCTGCTCTACTAGTACCCTTGATGATTACACATAGTGTTAGAATACTGGATTTTATGTCTTGGATACTGTATTTCATGTCTTGCTTTTCATGTCGGGTGGGAGAATACTAGAAGGCATGTAGTTTACCTTTCCCCCTATCATGTTTAATAGCTGTTGGTACGCGACTGTACCCTCAGTCGGATCTCGATTGTTCATGTTTAATAGCCGTCTATGACGGCCGAATTAGCCTTATAAATCCCTACATGCCAACTATGTATTCTAAAATAAACACAAATTCACACAGATAGCTTCTGGTCTTGTTATAGTTCTTGCTGACTGTTGTAGTTTCATTTCCTGTCTCATTTATTCCTGTTTTCTTATATTCCTGTTTATAGCATTAACTCTGAGATATTGATGTTCTTCTATGCAACTTCCTCAATATGATACTCAAGTTAATTGTCATGAATATTTAGTTTAATCTTGTTGTGCATTGTGTACTTTGCTCCTTTCCTGACTGGATCCGTTGTTTTAGGCGATGATGAGGACTTGCCCCTACCTATTATGCCCACTATGAGTTAGCAGGTGACCCATATGAGGAGCCAGTTCCCACCCAGGAGGCTACTTCTGCAGAGTAGTTAGCAGTAGCTGCTTATTTATTTCCTTTCAGCATATACTCGGGTTTGTCCCCGATTTATCTTCTGGCTTGTATTAACTGTGGATTTGGTTGTCACAGATTAAATATTATGAAATCTTAGCATTCCTATTTCCTGTGATTATTCTTACATGTTTATTATTGTGGATGAGATAGGTACTTATTGACCCCAGAAATGACCTAGACAGCGTACTACCGCCGACACTGCGGCGTAGGCTGGACGTGCCCACGCACTCGTGCCCGAATAATCGGGTGCGGGTCGTGACAGTATCTCTCTTTTTTCCCTCTTACTGCATCAGTATTGTTATTCATGGACTCATGGAATTGAAGTTCTATTTATTTATCTATTTGCTTGGTTGCACAAATAATGTTGTCTTTTAGAAGGTTGTAAATAGTGAAGTATCCATATATTGGAAGCATCACTCTCCATGCCTTGGGACTTTATGGCGATTTATGTGCTAGAGGTATTAACATTGATGTCAACTACTTCATGTGTTCACCGAAGACATTACCCTAGTGGTAATGTGGCGGGCCACCTTGGAATAGACAAGGTTCGAATCTCTTCTCTCCCGGTTGGTGGCGGAGTTCATGTGTTCACAACTCATTAGCTTGTAGCATATCTTATGAACAATAAGAAGATTTTGAATCAAATTCTTTCTTGAAGAATCTATCACCTGCGTTGGTTGTCAAGCAGAACAAGTTTGAATCAACTATCTCCACCCATTGCACTCAGAGAACTTAATACTATTCTCTATAGTGACTTAGCACACTGAAACAAATCAACAATATTGACCATACTGTTAGAAGATCAAACCAGTTACAAATTCGAGTTCAAGCTTATCAATTCAAACCTCTAACTCATACACCTCGATAATCATGGATAAGGATAATATCAACTGATTATATTCTTGTTATTTTGGTTGTTCTGTTTCTATTTTATTGTTATTATTGTCTTTTATAAATAAGAATGCCACTTATGTAATCTGTGTGGTGAGGTTTCTACCCACCTCCATATTATAAAATTTTTATCTACCTACATGTTGTGAGATTTCTACCAACATGCACATATTTGTCTTTCTTCTCATACAACTATATATATATATATATATATATAGCGGATTCACATCCGTATAGGAGAAGGAATTCCTATCAAGATAGGAGAAGAAAACTGTGTCGAGATACATAAATATAGAATTGAATATAATCATATCTTAACACAGTAAGCTTTAAATTCCTTACTCACCATCTACTGTTTATTAATTGTTGTTTGTTCATCAAGATTCACTTCAATTAGGATCTAAATTGGTGTGAATGAAGACGACGACATGGGTGGCCTTACTATTGAGTGGCTATGGGATTTGGTTCATTCAGAAACATTCAATCTCTTGAGCAGCAGGGGAAGCAGCAGGAGAGTTTGTCAGTCGAAATTACTGTCGGTCTCTAATGCTTCGTCTATGGGAGCAGGCAAGAAAACATTCCAGTCACTTCCTTGAACTTATTTCTTCATTTCTACTTATGTTTTGTATTTCACAATTCACATGTAGTATTGCCATTTTTATCTAATAAATTAATACTAAATATATATGTTGGTAGCACAGCGGAAATAGATCCAGAAAAATCAAAGAAACACCTAAGAGAAAGTTCACAACCACAAAGATAAGGATTTACGTGGTTCGGCCAAGATGCCTACTTCCACGGACGAGGGTGATTTAATTCCACTATGAAGAAGAAAAAGAATTACAATTGCTCTCAATACTTCTCTCATTTATTTCAAGAACTCTCTACAAAAAACTCTCTCAAAAACTTTTATGTTGAACTTATTCAACAAATTTTTTTTTTGCTCTCTTATGTCGAACTTATTCAACAATTATTGAGCACCATTGAGATCAATCAAGGAGAAACCTTTGGCCCATTTATATAGCATATCATATGACTATACATGGAAATCCAATATTATGTAGGAATAGGAATCCAATCTTATTCTTCAAAGATATGGTCAAATTCAACATTATGTAAGAATAGTAATCCAATCTTATTCTTCAAAGATATGATCAAAGGTCAAAGTCAATCATCTTCAAATATATGATCAAATGGTCAAAGCTAATCTTCTTCAAAGATATGATCAAATATATTAGTCAATCTCCTTCAAAGATATGACAAATATATTTTTCTTCATATCTCCATCTCGGCAAGATTTTGCCACATAATTGAGACGGCATACTTCTCCACCGCATAACTTCACCAAATCAACCACTCGTCAATCCCGCCTCGAAGGGCTATCAAGCAATAGAAAGAATTTGGAGCAAGTCCAAGCAATGTTGGAACTTGGCTCCAGGAACAACCTTAGTCAACATATCGGCATGGTTGTCCATGGTGTAAGCCCCTGATTTTTTCAAAAAAAATATTAAAATTGGGATTTTTCACAATTTTCTGGAATTTTCTGGGAATTTTCTGAAATTAAAATCAGGGTTTTGAATTATTACATGGTTTTTAATTAATATTAAACAACATTAAAATATTATGAAAATAATATTTTTGGGTGTAAAATGAAAAACTGGACTTAGGGTAATTTTTTTGGATTTTTCTGGGCCCCGGACCTATTTTTAAATCACCTAAAACTAATTAATTAATTAATTAATTAATTATTATTATTATTACTATTATTATTATTATTTTATTATTTAATAAAACCCAGTCCGGCCCAAAACCCAGCCCGGCCCAACCGGCCGCGGCCCAGCCCGTATAGCCTAACGGGTAGGGTCGGGTCTGTCCGAACCCGACCCGCACCCGAAAACCCTGACCCAGCCCCTGAACCGTTCCCCCCCCCCCCCCCCGCGTCCGCCGCCGCCGCCCGCGAACGCCGCCGCTCCGCCCGGCCAGCACCACGACTCCGCCCCCTCCGCCGCCAGACCCGGCCACCCCCGCCTCCCTCGGCCCCTAACGCCACCGCCCCCTCTCTCCTATAAAACCCCCCCGACTTCCCCTCTCCGGCCATCCCTCCTCCGCACCGCTCTCCAGCCGCCGCCCGCGGACGCCGCCGCTTCCCGCTAGCTCCGCCGCCTCAGCCCCAGTCGCCGGAGACCCGCGCTCGAGCCCGACGACCCCGCTGCCCCAGCGCTGCTCCGCCCGCCTCCGGCGCCTGCCGTGTAGCGCCCCGTTCTCCCGATGCGGAGAGCGCGGCTAAGAAACATAAGTCGGTATCGTTCGATCGGGATAGATTGAATTAAGAACTCGTCCTCGTTATAGATTTGTTTCTTCGGAATCGATTCCCATATTCAGTGGACTGCGCCCCAAGGATCGGCTTAGCGGCAGAGTCAGGAGGGACCTCTCCGCTGCTATCTTTTATTGCCTCGGTTTTCGATGTCGCTTGTTGCTTTCGTGCTTTGAGTTGATTTTGGGACTTGCTTGTTTTCTTGAACGGTTTTGATGGTTTTCATTGTTTTCGTTCATTGACTTGCACTTCTATTCCGAGATTGGAAAGAGAGGAAGAAGTATTAATCGAGCTGTTCGTGTGCAGGTGAACGAGCAGTAGGCGGCTTGCGAGCGGAGTCGTGAAGCGCCTCTTTCCTTCTTCTTTCCAAAATCTAAGTGAGTGGCTACCAACCCGATTAGCTAGTCCTGCTTCCAAGCTTCACAGCTAATAAATCTGCACTCTTCTATGCCCCGATCAAACGATACCAAATAATAATAAAAGAAACCAAGATAAAAGACAAATATACTTGGTTATTATGCTTGTCAATCAAACCTGTGAACTGTTGCCTTATCGTATGCTTGTTCGTGCAAATGTTCTATAAAACGTGCTAAGTATAGAACACATCTTGTATATGCATAATTGTTCAGGGAGGCTATGTTAAATAAATCATGCATTACTGCTTGTCGTGCACTCGTGTTCTTGCACTCGTGTTCTTGCAATCGTGTTGCCTCAACTGCATGAATTGTTAACTTGTTAATCGTGTTCGATCATGGACAACTTGTGCACAAGGTATAGTTCTGCGGACGGTCGCTGGGGCACTGGCACCGATCCGATCCGGGCGGAACTCGTGTATAGTCATCGTGTACGGGATAAGATGGCTTGTAACGCCTCGTGTACTATCGTTGCATGCTATCCTTGTCTCGGACTAGTCCATTATGGCAACCATGCCAGTGATCATCGTGTATATTTAAACCTATTGCATACTAACTTGTGTCTTCGTGGCAGGGAAGGCATGGTAAGTATTGTGCAGGTAATTCAGACGGTCAGGTAAAATCCACCTAACGGTGGCACATTCATTTCAGTAAATTCAATATGCTGCTTACTTGTAAATGAACTAAGGCAAGATAGAAACCCACAAATATGCATGCTTCACTAAACAACGTGTTGATTGGTATAGTCAGGCTAGCTCGCCTTCACCAGCATGTTTCGATATGCTGACCCTCGTTGAAACAGGTTCTCCACACCAAGACGAACCGAGCGAGGAGCCGAAGTCGTCTACCCGATCCAGTCCAACTGTTGGCGCATCTTCACCGCGCCCTCGAAGCCTTTTGAAGTCCGAAGCTACAACTCTTCATACACAAATACAGCTCCGTGGCAAAGCTATCCTCCAGCCTGGAGGTCTTTATCATTTTGAGTTTATAAAGGGATGTAATGTACATGACTGCTATCTCATTTTGAGTCATCTCTTTTGTAAGCCGTTCGGCATATTAGCTGACTCGTTCAGGAGTTTGTAATAGATGTTCATTATCAATAAAGAGAACTTTTCTATGTTTCAAATCTGTGTTTCAATTTATCTGCGTACTCTGAATATGTGCTTGCTATGCAAATCATTAAAGCCTTGTGCGGGCGCAACTCCAGGCCCGCACGGCGGTCACGATTCGGGGGACGCCTCAAGTGATTCTACGGAATTGGGTCGTGACACCGCCGACCAACCACGCAGCACCCGCCCTAGCCCCCGGCGGCCTCCCTCCACCGCGAGCCGCCGCTGTGCCGCCGTCTCCGGCCAGAACCCTAACCCTAATCCGACCCGGACACGACACAGGACACAGAGTCCTCGTGTCGTGTCAGACACGATGAAGCCCCGGTTTCGAGCCCTGTTCAGGTACTCATATCTTTCTGCTCGTAACCCCGTTTCTGATTCCGTAAATTGTGTTGCGAAGCCTGTACGACCCTCTCGGTGCCCGGACAAACCGCTCGGGGCATCGCGTCCTGTGGTGATCGCACACCGCGATCCAAAAACAGGAAAAACCAGACCCTGTTTCACCCCGGAACTGAGTACGCCCCGCCAAACGGGACGACTTGGTCGCGTGCGGTCTTCACAGATACGTGCGCACCGTCGATACGGACGTGTGAGATTTTGCGGAAGCTGATTCGGGTGTGCGTGCACACCGGAATCAACGCGTATCCGCGGACATCGCCCCGTATCTGACTTTTCTACAATTCGCCCTAACTTCTTGTACACTCGTCGGATCGAGACGAAACTTGTGCCATCGGACTCGTAGCGATACGCTGGTCCTGTGGGTCAAGTTTGGTTCGATTCTGAGAACGTTGACAAAATCGCGTGTCGTGGGCCCCACAGGCCCCGCTCGACGGGCGATTTTGTGATCGGCTCATCGGAATCCAATTCTGGGAGTTCCGTTGGGTTCGTATCAGCGTTCCTGACCCGTTGACACTAAGTTTGGTGAACTTGGAGACCGTTGACCCGGACACATTTTTCAGTGCAAAGCGGGCCCCACCGGCGGACCCCGTTTTGACCCGAAACTGCCGTTTTTGCCCTTGTCTCCAAATTGGACCCAAGGACAGGCATTTCTAGCTATTTGACATCTTCTGAGCATGATGGTAATGTCTATTTCAGCTTTTGGACTCATCTCTGGAAATTTCTCCGAGAACTATTAATCGGATCCAAACAACAGGCAAGTACCTGCACTTCAAGTTAATCTTTATATTGTGATAATTAATTCTCTGCTTTACTAGTACCATTGATGATTACACGTAGAGCTAGAATACTGAATTTTATATCTTGGATACTGTATTTCATGTCTTGCTTTTCATGTCGGGTGGGAGAATACTAGAAGGCATATAGTTTACCTTTCCCCCTATCATGTTTAATAGCTGATGGTACGCGACTGTACCCTCAGCCGGATCTCAATTGTTCATGTTTAATAGCCGTCTATGACGGCCGGATTAGCCTTATAAACCCCTACATGCCAACTATGTATTCTAAAACACATTTCCTGCCTCATTTATTTCTGTTTTCTCGTATTCCTGTTTATAGCATTAACTCTGAGATATTGATGTTCTTTTATGCAACTTTTTCAATATGATACTCAATTTAATTGTCATAAATATTTAGTTTAATCTTGTTGTGCACTGTGTACTTTGCTCCTTTCCTGACTGGATTCGTTGTTTTAGGCGATGATGAGAACCTTGCCCCCACTTATTATGGCCCCTATGAGGCAGTAGGTGACACAGTTGCAGAGCCAATTCCCGCACAGGAAGCTACTCCTGCGGAGTAGTTAGCAGTAGTTATCTTAGTTATTTGCTCTTTATCTTAGTAATCAGGTTTGTCCCCGAATTCATTCTGAAATTCTGTACTAAACATTTGAATCTGTTGTCGCATATATTTTATTTAAAATCTTAAGTTTCTGTTTCCCATTATTATCTTGCCTATGTCATTTTGTGAATGAGCTAGATTAGTTAACTGTGGATTTGACCTAGACAGCGTACTACCGCCGACTCTGCGGCGTAGGCTGGACGTACCCACGCACTCGTGCCTGAATTTCCGGGTGCGGGTCGTGACACATTTTTATGGTGGCCCATGCATGTCATATCCTTAAATAGGGTAATGCCCTAGGACAGGGTATGGAATAAGATTGAGGATTCTAAGAAAAGCTCATTCACAGTATAGGGTCATTATTTCAATTCTCGATATCATTTCTGCTCAATTTTCCTATCGCCTTTGATTCCAAGTATTCTATTCTGATCTTCCTATCCCTTAATCTTTCAGAATGGTCCAGACAAGGAACACAGTAGGAGGCACATCAGAACCAGCTGAGCAGAATGTGCCCAAAACTCTTGCCCTCCCTCCGCCTCCATCTGTTCCGACAGTTACTCTAGATGGGGCACAGCTACTTGGAGTGTTCCAAGGACTGGTGGAATCCCAGAAGGAACAAACTGCCCTGCTACGAACCAGCCTTTCAGAAGCTCTTCGGACCCGGGAGTCACCACAAAAGAGGCCAGGAAGTGCCAAGGACTTTAAGAACCTTAGACCCCTGGAATTCTAAGGAACTGAATGCATTCTCTATGCCGATGAATGGATAGAGAACATAGAGAGACTCCTGAAGACTGCTCGGGTTCCTGATGATCTCAAAGTGGAGTCCGCAAGCCTGCAACTGTTCGATATTGCTCGAACCTGGTTCAGAGATGAACCTCAACTATCTGCTCCTGACCTCACCTGGGAGGACTTCAAGAGGCTATTCAAGGAGAAATTTTACCCCGAAGTGGCTCGGGAAGCTCTCGAAAACCAATTCGAGAGACTGGAACAAGGTAACCTATCTGTTGATGAGTATACCGCTGAATTTAGCAGGTTGAGCCATTTTGCGGAGTACATGGTTCGTACCCCGGAGGACAGAGCCCGTAGATTCAAGAAGGGGTTGTCTCCGGATATTCGCCTTGCTGTCACCACCAGCCGAGCTCGCACCTATGAGAAAATCTTGAGCGTGGCACAAGGCGTTGAGAGAGACATGGGGCATAAACTAAAGCGGGAGAGAGATACCGGAAACGCGGGACCCAACAAGCGCCCTTTTCAACAACAGCAACAGCAGAGGGTCCCGCAGCAAGCTCAGCGTCCTCTCCCTCGAGCTCCAGCACCCCAACACCAGGCTCAAGGACAGAACCAACAAGCTGCTGCTTGTAACTTTTGTCAAAAACAAGGTCACACCTGGCAAGTTTGTAGAAAGAGACTGGGTGCCTGTCTATATTGTGGATCAACAGAACACCAAGTGAGGGACTGCCCCACTGCTCCAGGACGCGGACAAGCTTACGTGATGACCGTAGAGAACGCGCAAACCCTGGAAGCAGCTAACGCGCGTAAGTGATTTCGTAGATACCTTTTCTAGTATTGTTTTCGTACCTATTGGTTCGTGACCTCAGCCCCAACCTAGTAATTTTGAACTTGCTAAATAACCTAGTATGCTTTTAAATTTGATAGAGATTTTAGAGACTTTTGCTATTGTGCTTAGTGTATGTTATTCTGTGAACTTCAATAAATTTGTACCTCCTTTTCCTCATCATCTAGCGCACTTAATTTTGCTGAACTCGACTGATGCTGCTATTTTATAGCCTAGTTTTGCAAGCTTACTCTTTGTCGGGCTTGTTCATGATACCTGTATTATTGAGGCCTGATCAACCCCACTAATACAAGTGTCTACTCAGAATCAGTGTACTACGGTCTGATCAACCTTGGTGTATTTTGATTCGCACTTCGCACGACTACTTTACGTGGATTGAGATATATAGTTGACTAGTATACTTGCCTCTAAATACGCCGAGCATATCGTATCAGTTACATAACTGTACTAATACGAGCATGCGAATAAAATGATTACTAGAATAGAATCTCAATCCATAACCGCCTGACAATTCCCATTAGAACTCCTTAAACGCCTTGAACCCTATACCTCTGTTCTACCACCTCGCCCTAAACTCTTTATTATTAATCCTCGTCTTCCCTTATTCCGGAAAGACAAAAATCCTGTGTGGTATAAGTTTGATTTGTAGTGCTAGATGTACCCCTCAGACCGGTCGAATTGATGATAACCTCTATGACTAAGGGAATACCATAGATGGTGTGTTTGTGTTAAAGACTTAAAGATTCAATACCATGATTTATTAAGTTGAGACCTAGCCTTACTAGTTGTACAGCCTTAAAGGATATATGGGTAAAATTCTAAGTTGGGTAGCGACCGCAATGTCCACCTGAGAGAAATCCGTTAGACTATAATCAAGTGAGCTTGGACAGAGAGAACCCTACCGTAATTTAAATTTCGAGGACGAAATTTTATAAGTTGGGTAGATTGTAAGCCCCTGATTTTTTCAAAAAAAATATTAAAATTGGGATTTTTCACAATTTTCTGGAATTTTCTGGGAATTTTCTGAAATTAAAATCAGGGTTTTGAATTATTACATGATTTTTAAATAATATTAAACAATATTAAAATATTATGAAAATAATATTTTTGGGTGTAAAATGAAAAACTGGACTTAGGGTAATTTTTCTGGGCCCCGGACCTATTTTTAAATCACCTAAAACTATTTAATTAATTAATTAATTAATTTATTATTATTATTATTATTTTATTATTTAATTAAACCCAGCCCGGCCCAAAACCCAGCCCGGCCCAACCACCCGCGGCCCAGCCCGTATAGCCTAACGGGTCGGGTCGGGTCGGGTCTGTCCGAACCCGACCCGCACCCGAAAACCCTGACCAGCCCCTGAACCGTTTCCCCCCCCCCCCCCCCCGCGTCCGGCGCCGCCGCCCGCGGACGCCGCCGCTCCGCCCGGCCAGCACCATGACTCCGCCCCCTCCGCCGCCAGACCCGGCCACCCCCGCCTCCCTCGGCCCCTAACGCCACCGCCCCCTCTCTCCTATAAAACCCCCCCGACTTCCCCTCTCCGGCCATCCCTCCTCCGCACCGCTCTCCAGCCGCCGCCCGCGGACGCCGCTGCTTCCCGCCAGCTCCGCCGCCTCGCTCGCCTCCAGCCCGCCTCAGCCCCTGTCGCCGGAGACCCGCGCTCGAGCCCGACGACCCCGCTGCCCCAGCGCTGCTCCGCCCGCCTCCGGCGCCTGCCGCTCGCCGCCGACCAACCACGCAGCACCCGCCCTATCCCCCGGCGGCCTCCCCCCACCGCGAGCCGCCGCTGTGCCACCGTCTCCGGCCAGAACCCTAACCCTAATCCGACCCGGACACGACACAGGACACAGGACAGAGTCCTCGTGTCGTGTCGGACACGGTGAAGCCCCGGTTTCGAGCCCTGTTCAGGTACTCATATCTTTCTGCTCGTAACCCTGTTTTTGATTCCGTAAATTGCATTGTGAAGCCTGTACGACCCTCTCGATGTCCGGACAAACCACTCGGGGCATCGCGTCCTGTGGTGATCGCACACCGCGATCCAAAAACAGGAAAAACCAGACCCTGTTTCACCGCAGAACTGAGTACGCCCCGCCAAACGGGACAACTTGGTCGCGTGCAGTCTTCACAGATACGTGCGCACCGTCGATACGGACATGTGAGATTTCGCAGAAGCTGATTCGGGTGTGCGTGCACACCGAAATCAACGCGTATCCGCGAACATCGCCCCGTATCCGACTTTTCGGCATTTCGCCCTAACTTCTTGTACACTCGTCGGATCGAGACAAAACTTGCGCCATCGGACTCGTAGCGATACGCTGGTCCTGTGGGTCAAGTTTGGTTCGATTCTGAGAACGTTGACGAAATCGCGTGTCGTGGGCCCCACAGGCCCCGCTCGACGGGCGATTTTGTGATCGGCTCATCGGAATCCAATTCTGAGAGTTCCGTTGGGTTCGTATCAGCGTTCCTGACCTGTTGACACTAAGTTTGGTAAACTTGGAGACCGTTGACCCGGATACGTTTTTCGGTGCAAAGCGGGCCCCACCGGCGGACCCCGTTTTGACCCGAAACTGTCGTTTTTGCCCTTGTCTCCAAATTGGACCCAAGGACAGGCATTTCTAACTATTTGACATCTTCTGAGCATGATGGTAATGTCTATTTCAGCTTTTGGACTCATCTCTGGAAATTTCCCCGAGAACTATTAATCGGATCCAAACAACAGGCAAGTACCTGCACTTCAAGTTTAATCTTTATATTGTGATAATTAATTCCCTGCTTTACTAGTACCATTGATGATTACACGTAGAGCTAGAATACTGGATTTCATGTCTTGGATACTGTATTTCATGTCTTGCTTTTCATGTCGGGTGGGAGAATACTAGAAGGCATGTAGTTTACCTTTCCCCCTATCATGTTTAATAGCTGATGGTACGCGACTGTACCCTCAGCCGAATCTCGATTATTCATGTTTAATAGTCGTCTATGACGGCCGGATTAGCCTTATAAACCCCTACATGCCAACTATGTATTCTAAAACAAACACAAGTTCACACAGATAGCTTCTGGTCTTGTTATAGTTCTTGCTGACTGTTGTAGTTTTATTTTCTGTCTTATTTATTTCTGTTTTCTCGTATTCCTGTTTATAGCATTAACTCTGAGATATTGATGTTCTTTTATGCAACTTTCTCAATATGATACTCAATTTAATTGTCATAAATATTTAGTTTAATCTTGTTGTGCACTGTGTACTTTGCTCCTTTTCTGACTGGATCCGTTGTTTTAGGCGATGATGAGAACCTTGCCCCCACCTATTATGGCCCCTATGAGGCAGCAGGTGACACAGTTGCAGAGCCAGTTCCCGCACAGGAAGCTACTCCTGCAGAGTATTTAGCAGTAGTTATCTTAGTTATTTGCTCTTTATCTTAGTAATCGGGTTTGTCCCCGAATTCATTCTGAAATTCTGTACTAAATATTTGAATCTGTTATCGCATATATTTCATTTGAAATCTTAAGTTTCTGTTTCCCATTATTATCTTGCCTATGTCATTTTGTGAATGAGCTAGATTAGTTAACTGTGGATTTGACCTAGACAGCGTACTACCGTCGACTCTGCGGCGTAGGCTGGACGTACCCACGCACTCGTGCCCGAATTTCCGGGTGCGGGTCGTGACACATGGTATGCAATTTTTCAAGTGCAATATCTCCGTCTTCTATGATATCCCGTGTGAAGTGGTAGCGAACATCAATATGCTTGGTCCTTGCATGATGGACTTGATTCTTTGCCAAGTGGATAGTACTCATGTTGTCACAATGCACATCAACTACATCCTGCTTTACCCCCAAGTCATTAATCAAGCCTCGAAGCCATAGGCCCTCTTTCACTGTCTCTGTTAATCCCATATACTCTGCTTCCGTAGTCGACAAGGCAACTGTATCCTGCAACATAGACCTCCAACTGACTGGCGCACCATGTAGAACAAACCATATTTTGAAGTATCGGCCGATTCCGATCTGATACGGCCGATACCGATACAGTTTGGCATGTCCCGATTCGATACCGACCGATACCCGATACTGACCGATACTGACATTAAAAGTCTCTTTTCAGGTCGGCAAAAAAAATTTAATTAAAAAGACCAATTAGCAAGGGTGTAAAGGCATAGTAAGATTGTAAAAGCATATAAAGAGGAAAACTTATCTATCACATATAAATCAATCAACAAGGGTGACTACTATTTTATTCAATTTCAAAAATACTAAGAAGCAACACTTGAAATACTTTAAATTATGCATAAATGTATAAAATATATTTTCTACAATGTTAATAATTTACTAATAGTTGTTTGCTTTCCGATACCAAAAAGTCTGATACTCCGATCCAAAACCGCCGATACTACCGATACCGCCGATCCCGATACTCATAGGAATGGTCCGATACTGATTCCGATACCGATACTTTGAACCTTGGAACAAACACATATCCAGTAGTTGACCTACGTCTATCCAGATCGCCAGCGTAGTCCGAATCCATATATCCACTGATATAACTAAAGCCTTCACCAAAGTATAATTCTACATCAATGGTGCCCTTCAAGTACCTGAATATCCACTTCACAACCTTCCAGTGCTTTTTTCCTGGATTAGCCATATAACGACTAACCACACTTACGACATATGCAATATCTGGTCGTGTGCACACTATAGCATACATTAAGCTGCCAACTGCACTCGCATATGGAACTCGAGCCATGTGCTCATTCTCATTATTTGTAGTAGGAGATAACTTGGCTTAAAGCCTAAAATGACCAGCCAAGGGAGTAGAAATAGACTTTGCATCTTTCATACCAAAACGAGCAATGATCTTCTCAATATAGGACTTA
This sequence comes from Iris macrosiphon, assembly GCA_036927795.1. Taxonomy (NCBI): domain Eukaryota; kingdom Viridiplantae; phylum Streptophyta; class Magnoliopsida; order Asparagales; family Iridaceae; genus Iris; species Iris macrosiphon. The sequence goes on along the minus strand of JAYESA010000014.1, from coordinate 168,523,832 downwards.
TAAGACAAAGACAATCTTCGTTTCTCCCTATCTCTTTTAATCTCCATCCCCAAAATTTTTTTGGCAACATCAAAGTCCTTCATCTCAAATTCCGAGCTAAGTTGAGACTTCAGTTTATCTATATCTACTATATTTTTTAAAGCAATAAGCATATCATCCACATAAACCAATAGATAGATATAACCTCCACCATGAAGTTTATGAAAGTAAATGCAGCAATCATACTTACTTCGGGTAAAATTATGGCGTGTTATGAAGGTGTCGAACCGCTTGTACCACTGTCGAGGATATTGTTTCAACCCATATAATGATTTTTTCAACAAATACACATGATTTTCCTTGCCAACCATCTTGAAGACTTCCGGTTGATGCATATAAATCTCTTCGTCAAGGTCGCCATACAAGAATGCCGTCTTCACATCGTGTTGCTCCAACTCGAGATCATGATGAGCTACCAAGCTCAACAATACGCGAATAGAAGTGTTCTTGACTACCGGAGAAAATATCTCATTGTAGTCCCACCCCCTCCTTCTATGCGAAGCCCTTTGCTACTAATCTTGCCTTGAACCGAGTGCCACCTGACTCTGGAGAAGCTTCATTCTTTTTGTACACCCACTTGCAGCCTATAGCTCACTTTTCCTTGGGCAATGGAACCAAATTCCATGTACAGTTCTTGTGGAGAGACTCAATCTCTTCCTGTATAGCTACCATCCATCTCTCGCTGCTAGTATCTTTGACATCCTGTTTGAAGGTGATAGGCTCGCTATCTTTTACTGGTAGTGCATATGCCACCACATTCAACTGTCCATGGTGCTTGATCGGTTCATCAAATCCATACATGTGCACTGGCTTGACCGATCTCCTTGGCCTAGTAGTAGCTAAAGAATCTTGCTGCTGGTGTTACTCTTCCTCTAGTTGTTGTTCCTGTGAGGCTTGATGAACATCTTCAGAAACCTCTACCTCATATGATGCATCCTCATATGACTCAATCTCAACAGTTTGAGATTTGCTAGATTCACCACTATCCTTATCGGACTCAATCTTCTTGCTTGAAGTCAACACCGAAGACTCGTCGAAGGTGATATCCCTGCTGATTAAGAACTTCTTATCCTCTAGACAGTACAGACGGTATCCCTTCACTCATTGTGCATATCCGAAGAAAATAGCCTTCTTGGCTCTCTGATCTAACTTACTATCGTTGACATGATAGTAAGATTTGCATCCAAACACGCACAAAATATTGTAATTTGCTGGTTTGTCGGTCATCTTCTCATATGGAGTCTTACAGTTTATAGTCGGAGTTGGTGATCTATTAATCAAGTACCGCGTCATGTGTATAACATCTGCCTACTATTCCTTGTCTAAACCGACATTGGAAAGCATACATCTTGCTTTCTCAAGCAAGGCTCGGTTCATCCTCTCTGCTAAGCCATTCTGCTCCGACGTATTTCTGGCAACAAGGCATTTCTGATTCGCCAACTCGTCAACTTGAAGTACACGGAGGGTGCCCCAGTGGCACAATATCTGAACGAGGTTCAAGGTATTATCAATTAGCTGTCTGCGATAAAGATGGTGATTGATGATGAGCTTCAGGCCCTTTTGCTTTTGAGTTCTCTGCCGGAAAGCTGGAAGACGTTGGTGGTGTCGATGAGCAACTCCGCACCTATTGGAGTTGTCACGATGGAGGCAGTCAAAAGTAATTTGTTGAACGAGGAGGTCCGGCATAAGCAAGTGGAATCATCGCAGGAGTCTACTCTGGTGGCTTCCTACTGGAAGGGAAGACCCAAGTCACATGCAGGACAGGAGAGAGTTCTCGGGATCTTGCGACTGTGGACTACAAGGAGGGTTGCTATCACTGTGGCGAAAGTGGTCATATCAAGAGAAACTGCATGAAGCTCAAAGCTGAGAAGGCCAAAGGCAAGAATGATTAGGAGGATCTCACGGCTATGGGAGATCTCATCATCGTAGCAACTGACGCAGAGGAACCTTGTGGCATGTGTCATGATGACGATTGGGTTATGGACACGGGGGCATCGTATCATGCCACTCCATATAGAAGGATCTTCACGTCATACCACGGGGCAAGTTTGGACGTGTGAAGATGGGCATCAAGGGGATGGCTGCAGTTGTAGGCATCAGTGATGTGTACTTGACAATGGAGCTTGATGAGAAGCTCGTTCTCAAGGATGTACGACATATACCGAGTTTGCGCTATAACTTGGTTTCGGTAGAGAGACTGGAGGATGATGGTTGTCGCAGTTTATTTGGGGACAAATATTGGATGCTTACGAAGGGTTCCTGTAGAATATTTTAGAGTAATTGTTATATTTTTTATGGATAATCTCTTGGCTATTTATAGCCTTACAACCCTTCATCTTACATTAATACTCCATTAAAAACCCCTATAGAATATTCTAATATCCCAACAAATATACCAAGAATATTCTAATATTCCAACAAATATACCAAAATATTCTAATATACCAACACTCCTCCTCAAGCTGGGCGAAAGATATTCACTAAGCCCATCTTATCACATCCTCTAATCATATCTGCAGAGCTAAGTCCCTTGGTCATACTGCTTGCTCCTTGATTGGAACATGACCTAGCTCCAGTAGTCCACGGTCCAACTTCTCCTTGATGAAGAACCTATCGATCTCGATATGTTTGGTCCTGTTATGCTGTACTGGATTGTTGGCGATACTGATGGCTGACTGGTTATCACACCACAGCTTCATCTTAGCTCCTTGATCTAGCTTCAGCTCCATCAATATACTCTTCAGCCATAGCAGCTCTGTAACTCCCAAGGCCATAGATCTGTACTCCGCTTCAGCTGTCGATCTGGCCACCACCGACTGCTTCTTACTCCTATAAGAGACCAAGTTACCTCCTTCAAATATACAATAGCCAGAGGTAGACCTCCTGTACTCAGTACAGCTAGCCCAGTCAGAGTTACAGTAGCCCTCGATGCTCAAGTGATCATTCTTCCTGAATATCAACCCCTTTTTGGGGGCACCCTTCAAGTATCTCAGAATCTGGTACACTGCGTCCATATGATCCTTCCTTGGGTTATGCATGTAGCGGCTCACTACACTCACTGCAAAGCAGATATCAGGACGTGTGTAGCTCAAATAGATCAACTTGCCCACCAGTCTCTGATATCTGTCTCGGTCAACTGGTTCTCCAGCCTCAGCACACTGTCACGCCCCAATCTCCCGCAAGCTCGATAGTCCCCGCTGAACGTGAATCACCACGTTTACAGCTCTCCCGCAGGACAATCGTTCTCATCGGGACGTGATGCCGTACGAGCCTGGAGTTGCGCTCGTACAAGGCGATGTTGTCAAACACCAAATGTTATCATTGGTACAACCAAGTTGCAGCGGAAGTCAAGTATTGTGTACCAAGCACACAATCAGAGTATACGCAGCGAAGCTCACGATAGGGTCCAAATGAGATGCCCCGAGTCAATGCCACAAAGGCGATGCCACGGAGACGATGAAATAACTCTTGCTCTTTCTCTAGCCCACAAAGGTACTTACAGTTCATACATCATGTCCCGTATATCCAAGCAGCGCCACTACGCCTGTGTACCTGAAATAATGCCCACAAACGTGGGTCAGTACACAACCGTACTGGTGAGCGGGATAACCCACTCGCCTAAGCCGACACTAAGTAAAATAGTGAATGCAAACAGTTATATGGTGATCTTTCTAGTTGAATCCTAGATTCATTTCATGGCATATGAATGACATGTTAAGGAAAGCAGTAAAGCAGTTAAAGCATGCTAGCATTCATTCTCAAACCAAACGACAAGCAGTTAATATAAAGCCGACCCATCTAACTCAATGTCATCGCTTGCACGATAACATATCAAACCATCAGTCTCGCCTCAATATCCATCCAAAACCAAAGTTTATATATCCCACTCTCGAGTGCACACTCTTGCCGAGGCAAGGTGGTCGCGCCTATACGATGCACAAACCAACCAAAGAAAAGCAAGCCAACATCTATTCTTACATGGAGTCACTGGCCAAAGGCCATAAAGGACGTTGATCGGACAGATCAATGCGGTTCTATTCGAAACAGCGCTAAGTAGCTAACCCACCTGAATCGCATCCAACCGCTGGCACCGCGCCCAAGACGCGTTACCCAAATGTCTCCTCCATGGCCGAACGGTCCCGGTGCCCCGGAGTACCCGTTCGAGGAAACCAAACCCTGTGCCACTCAGGTTGTCCGTGACTATGCAGACACGTAGGTATGACGAGAGGATCGAACATTCTCGCCCCACCAAGCGATCCTAGACTCGTTCCACCAATAATCCAACCAACACATCCATAACCATTCTTCCAACATGTCCTTCCAAGAACCCAAATCTCGACCTCAAAACATAGCCCGAGGCATCAAAATATCAAGTGTTTCATAGGCACGAAGCCTCTTCTCAACACAATCCAAATTGGTGCAACACCTATGCTCAAAGCTAACCCATGGCACAATGCCCCAAAAGAGGCACAACACCCTCGCCGATGCAGTTGTTCGGTTTCGAACCACAACTGCTCGCTTTACAAGACAAAGCGACCAAGTGATACTCGTACACGGATGCACGCTCGCTCGCCCAGATACCCGATATTCCCAATGTTCCCATTGCCTCAATTGTATCATTCCAACTTGTATATTTCCAACCGTCCAAGCAAAATCCCAAGTAAACCAACCGATCGCCTCAAATGAATAATCCAGCTATCGTATCCAAACTATCCAACGCGTAAACCATTCAAGCCACAATCCTACCAAGCCAACGACGCACACTTTATGCACGCCTCAGTGTAGTGCTTCCCGATGTTTCAGTCCAAGTGTTCAAGCCATTACGTGTTTTCCATATTATTAGGCATGAAGGAGTAGAGGAGAAGGGAAAGAGCCCACTCACCATGTTTGAATCCGTTAGGCATCCTGTCCTGCCGATACGGCCAATCCCTTGAACCCGTGGTCCGATGCAAGCGCGATCTACTCAACTGGTATGACCGTGCGAGCAGGCCGTGCTCTACAAATCATCCGACCGATCGGACTAAGGAAGATGGCATTATCGTTTCCATTCAGCTATTCAGTACTGTTCGGAACGAACACCTGATTTCCATCGGACCCGCTAGCCATCTGCACATGAAACAACTCAATCAATCCTTCTTCCCGAAATCCGACATTTCAAATGTAACCAGCATTTGATTCATTCAGTCCGACTCAGCGTAACGCTCCGAGCGGTTGCGGGGCGTTACATAATATACCACTTAGAATCAGGTTCGTCCACGAACCGTGCTGGTACTCATTCCTTACTAGCATGCCACAATCCAATTCCAAAGATCTGCTCTATACAACTCTCATATTCACTATTTCTGACACAACATCTCGTTCTGCTGAACGCTCGAATAAATTTCACGAATTCCCACATCCTCCTTGCAGCTCAATACGAATTCTTCGTATCGCTTAGTTTTGGATCGTACACATATTTAAGGCGTCCCTAAAATACATGCATTTCAGCCGAGCTTTGCGATAGCGAATTTGGACAAGTTACAAGGGTATCTTTATGTTCGAGGCGTCCATTTACTTTGCTCCCAATCGAACCAAATCACGATTTCCATTCCAACACATTCGCTCGAGAACTATTCTCAATTATGCAGATTTTCCACCGACTCAATGAGTTCGCGTTCCAGCTCAATCCATCCCACTATTTCTGAAATCAGTACTAGCAACATCTCCAACTATTATCTCGTGCACCGAACGATCAACTCAGAACTGATCTACCCCAGCTATGCGACTTACCCAAATATCAACTTGCTTATATCAGCTCAGTCCAACACATTCCTGCCATCTCAATATCTCATAGGGTGAACATCTATATTGAGGTTCGTGTGATCCACGAAGATCTCGCCGCCACGCCAAAGGGATTTGTGTCGCCACAATTTCAACGTGGACACACTCGCCACAATTCTTAGGTTACGCATGAAATAGTTCTTCGCGCTGCTTCTACTGCCTCGAAGCATAGGATATCACCTTCGCCTTCCGAATGAGCACGCTTCCCAGACTGAGTTCCGAGACATCTTGTAAATCTGAAGCAAATCTGTCCCTTCCAGTATTCGCAAGGATTTGATCTGAACGAGCCGTTGCTTTAACTTCACGAGCTAGTTTCACAGTCGTCAATTCATATGAATGCTATTCCCTTCCAGGGCACGATGAGTCAGAGGCGATGCCATCGATAAAAATCTGCGACTCTGAATCTCATCAGTTGACTTAGGCCAATCCCACAATCGCTTCGGTCTTCCGGCTGCTTCTTCAGCTGAAGGCTATCCCAAGGATCTCTCAAATCCAACACTCAGTCAATAAGCCAAATCACATGCTCACATCTGCCCTCGACGCATTCCCAAATACGCCGCCTCAAGGGTCGTTCTATGGGTCTACCATATTCAATCTCTGATCTGACGGGCCAGTCGCTAGGGTCAGCTGTCCCGAAGCTACGCTCGATAATTGTAATCATCACGATGGACAGTTACTATAAACCATGCTATATCTCATCTGAAAATCTGACTCAAATTCCAACCATTCATCCGAGCGAAGTTTCCGAATCCGGGAACCGCGCTCGTTGAAACCTTATTCCATCAATCCGCCGTTCTGTCCTGAATCCATCAAATTTCTGAATTGCATATTCGATTCTCGCACTACAAATTGCAATGATTCTCAAAACCCAAGACTTGCTCCAATTCTTATCCATTTGCTGCGTCCCACAATGCACTTCCAACTTACTCGAGCAGCGCAGTGATTTGTTCCGACGTTGCTATCACATTTAGCTATCTTCAAAAGTCTGTCAGCCATAAATTCTTGCCTTTAGTTGTTGCCTCAATCCGTCCATGTCTTCCGGATAATCCGTCTTACTGTTGTTGCACCATCTTGCCCAAAATTCCATTTCCGCTAAACCTGAGTCAACTTCACGAGCAGCAACATCCAAAATCCTTCAAGTTTGTGTGAATCAATCGCGTTGTCCCTCCAAACCAAGATCGTGTTTCTTTGCTCAACCAACAGCTCAAAAGTGTCGCCCAAAATCGTAGTCCATGCTCGCTATCATTCGATTCATCCATCGCTCATTCAAGCGTATCCCAACTGTTCGTTCCGATCTCGTCCAACTCTCAAGTCCAACGATACTTCCATTTGCACCAGTCCGTTCACGATATGCCCAACTCAATATTCGCTTGCTCCATTTTCATTCTTCCCAACACAATCGACTTGCACCAACCAACTTATATTTCTGTTACTCGAGTTCGTTCAGGCAATTCCCATAGATGTCCAACCAAAATATTTCTAATGCCTTGCTCAAAATGTGGTATCCCATATACCACTCCGAATCAAGTCGCTACTCGCATTACAATTTCCTTCACAGATCCAAGATCCGTTCGAACCATCCCTCATGCATAATCCTGCCTTTCCCAACTTACGTCTGACACAAAACTTAGCCAATGCTTGAATTATCCAACTGTTTCTCAACCCGTCTGATACCTTCTCAACACGAGCAATCGTGCAATGATCGTCTTCCAAGTAGTCCAACCCAATACCCAACGGTTTCACACTTTTGTTGTACGAGCAACTCGTTCCAACTTATCCATATATTCCAGAGCCAAACTCAAACATGCTCAACCGATGCGCCGCAGCCAAACTTCCAACTTCTATCCAACACAATCACTAGACGAGCAACTCGTGCAAGGATCCATTCTCTTCGAATGCTTCTACTCAAAACATGCTGCATAACCAAATCTCGTTAGCCAACCAACTGATCCACTGAGGCAATCAGAACTCCCGAACGCTAAGCCAAGCCAACCCAACGAAAGCCCACACTTGTTGCACAAATGCAACAACGCCAACCAACTGCTGCACGAATGCAACAACGCCTAACGAGACTAAGCGATCCTACGAAAACCAACCAAGGCAACCCAACACAGAAATAAAATGCAGCCAAAACCAGCAATAAATAGACTTATTGCATGAAACATCCGATGCGGCACCGAGTAGAGTCAAGAGCTAGACGACACGCGGAAGCTATTTAGAGTTTGTGATGAAGCGAAGGACCAAGTCCGAAGAAATGAACCGGGCGCTCTGATACCAATTTGTCACGCCCCAATCTCCCGCAAGCTCGATAGTCCCCGCTGAACGTGAATCACCACGTTTACAGCTCTCCCGCAGGACAATCGTTCTCATCGGGACGTGATGCCGTACGAGCCTGGAGTTGCGCTCGTACAAGGCGATGTTGTCAAACACCAAATGTTATCATTGGTACAACTAAGTTGCAGCGGAAGTCAAGTATTGTGTACCAAGCACACAATCAGAGTATACGCAGCGAAGCTCACGATAGGGTCCAAATGAGATGCCCCGAGTCAATGCCACAAAGGCGATGCCACGGAGACGATGAAATAACTCTTGCTCTTTCTCTAGCCCACAAAGGTACTTACAGTTCATACATCATGTCCCGTATATCCAAGCAGCGCCACTACGCCTGTGTACCTGAAATAATGCCCACAAACGTGGGTCAGTACACAACCGTACTGGTGAGCGGGATAACCCACTCGCCTAAGCCGACACTAAGTAAAATAGTGAATGCAAACAGTTATATGGTGATCTTTCTAGTTGAATCCTAGATTCATTTCATGGCATATGAATGACATGTTAAGGAAAGCAGTAAAGCAGTTAAAGCATGCTAGCATTCATTCTCAAACCAAACGACAAGCAGTTAATATAAAGCCGACCCATCTAACTCAATGTCATCGCTTGCACGATAACATATCAAACCATCAGTCTCGCCTCAATATCCATCCAAAACCAAAGTTTATATATCCCACTCTCGAGTGCACACTCTTGCCGAGGCAAGGTGGTCGCGCCTATACGATGCACAAACCAACCAAAGAAAAGCAAGCCAACATCTATTCTTACATGGAGTCACTGGCCAAAGGCCATAAAGGACGTTGATCGGACAGATCAATGCGGTTCTATTCGAAACAGCGCTAAGTAGCTAACCCACCTGAATCGCATCCAACCGCTGGCACCGCGCCCAAGACGCGTTACCCAAATGTCTCCTCCATGGCCGAACGGTCCCGGTGCCCCGGAGTACCCGTTCGAGGAAACCAAACCCTGTGCCACTCAGGTTGTCCGTGACTATGCAGACACGTAGGTATGACGAGAGGATCGAACATTCTCGCCCCACCAAGCGATCCTAGACTCGTTCCACCAATAATCCAACCAACACATCCATAACCATTCTTCCAACATGTCCTTCCAAGAACCCAAATCTCGACCTCAAAACATAGCCCGAGGCATCAAAATATCAAGTGTTTCATAGGCACGAAGCCTCTTCTCAACACAATCCAAATTGGTGCAACACCTATGCTCAAAGCTAACCCATGGCACAATGCCCCAAAAGAGGCACAACACCCTCGCCGATGCAGTTGTTCGGTTTCGAACCACAACTGCTCGCTTTACAAGACAAAGCGACCAAGTGATACTCGTACACGGATGCACGCTCGCTCGCCCAGATACCCGATATTCCCAATGTTCCCATTGCCTCAATTGTATCATTCCAACTTGTATATTTCCAACCGTCCAAGCAAAATCCCAAGTAAACCAACCGATCGCCTCAAATGAATAATCCAGCTATCGTATCCAAACTATCCAACGCGTAAACCATTCAAGCCACAATCCTACCAAGCCAACGACGCACACTTTATGCACGCCTCAGTGTAGTGCTTCCCGATGTTTCAGTCCAAGTGTTCAAGCCATTACGTGTTTTCCATATTATTAGGCATGAAGGAGTAGAGGAGAAGGGAAAGAGCCCACTCACCATGTTTGAATCCGTTAGGCATCCTGTCCTGCCGATACGGCCAATCCCTTGAACCCGTGGTCCGATGCAAGCGCGATCTACTCAACTGGTATGACCGTGCGAGCAGGCCGTGCTCTACAAATCATCCGACCGATCGGACTAAGGAAGATGGCATTATCGTTTCCATTCAGCTATTCAGTACTGTTCGGAACGAACACCTGATTTCCATCGGACCCGCTAGCCATCTGCACATGAAACAACTCAATCAATCCTTCTTCCCGAAATCCGACATTTCAAATGTAACCAGCATTTGATTCATTCAGTCCGACTCAGCGTAACGCTCCGAGCGGTTGCGGGGCGTTACACACACAGCTTGAACCCCTGGTTGATCGACGTCACTGCAGGTCTGTATCCCAATATCCCTGTCTCTGTGAGAAGGTCCAACGCATACTTTATCTGAGAAATAATAATCCTCTCTGCTTCTCGAGCAATCTCAATCCCAAAAAAGTACCGAAGAAGGCCAAGGTCCTTCACCTCAAACTTCTTGCCAAGCTTCCCCTTGAGTCGGACAATCTCCTGCTCATCATCTCCTGTGATAATTGTAAACCCCCTCACCCAAAATAGCTATTTTGTGTATATTTTATATTATTATATTTATTATAGATATTGAATTTCTTTAGAGTATTCTCTTAGTTAATTAGAAAATAATTTTTTCTAGTATATTTACTTATACAAATATTTATTTAGAATTATTTTTAGGCTATTTTAGATTTTTGGAGATTTTTCTACAATTTTTGGTAATTAAAACTTAGGAAACATAAATTTTTAGGACTTTCATGATTTACTATAAGACCATACTTGAATGTTGTTACTACCAAACATTTAATTTAGAGTTAAAATATTTAAATATATTTTTCTGTAATTTTTTTAGAATTTTAAGGAATTATTGGATTTTTGAAATTATTTAGGATTTATTTGGATATATATAGTCTTAATATTAGATAAATGCTAATTTAGTGTTAATAGATATTAATAAGATTATATATAAATTATTTGTATTATCTTTAATTCTATTTAAGATTATAAATTATTGAGATGAACTCAAAATCTATTTTAAATTAATTCAAATCCTGAGCCTACTAGGAAAACAACTTCATGCATATCTTATCCTTATTTAAACTGATCCTAATCATATCCAAATTAGCCAATCCTAGTCTTATTTAATTAAACAATCTTCACCATTATAAATACCTATTAGACTTATGGAATAAACTCATCTTTCATATTTTTATCCCCAAACTACTCTCTTTTTCGTCCAAAAACAGTCAAAATTCGTCATAAATTCAGCCTCATTTTCTAGTAGTTATGACGACTTAAAAAGACGATATCTCCTAGCTCCGGACTCTAAACGCGCTCCAGTTTTTTTTGTTAGAATCATATTAAGGTTAGTTTTCTGATTATATAAATTATTTCAGTAATTTCAGAACCTATTTTTCCAGAATATTCCGAAAGTGCCACATGTCTGAAATCAGACGCGTTTTGATATTTTTGAGATTTCGGGAGATCCCGAACTCAAAATTATGAACCGTTTGAATTTTCGGAAAGCTGACATGATGAACTTCCAGAAAAGTATTTTTTTAGAATTTAAAATATAATTTTATTCTACTATAAAATTTGTGCAACATAGACGTAAATAGGAAACCACCAAAAATTGTCATCTGTGCGCCCTTGTGGCCATAACTCTTTACCGACTTATGATTTTATGAAACTGTCGATTCCAGCGTTCATGTAGCGTTGAAATCTATAGGATTCCACACAAAAATCCTACGGCTGAAGAAATACTTTGAGAGAAATTTGAAGTTAAGGACCTGGAATAGTTGAAGTACTTTCTAGGAATTAAAATTGCAAGGTCACAAAAAGATATAATAGTTTCTCAGCGAAAGTATGCTCTGGATCTTCTTTCAAAAACATGAATGCTGGGTTACAGTGTTTCTTCTACTCCTATCGAGCAGAATCACAAGTTGTGCACTGGGGTGGTGATCCGGTGAGTAAGGAGCAATATCAAAGATTAGTTGGTTGGCTTATATATCTATGTCATACGAGACCTAATATTTCTCATGCCGTGAGTGTGGTAAGTAGATATATGCATGATCCCATAGAGCAACATATGGAGGCAATTCGCAGAATTCTCAGGTATATTAAAGGAAGTCCAGGAAAGGGGTTATAGTTCAGAAGTTCTGGACATGTGATAGTTGAAGGCTACTGTGATGCTGATTGGGCCGGTTGTATGGACGATTGCAGGTCCACTACAGGTTACTGTGTTTTTGTTGGAGGCAATCTTGTATCTTGGCGCAACAAGAAGTAATATGTAGTGGCTAGGTCTATAGCTGAGGCCGAGTACAGGGCTATGAAAGTTAGCATGTGCGAGATGATGTGGGTGAAGAGTTTGTTGGCTGAGATGTGTTTGTTTAGAGGAGACTTCCTGGAACTTTGGTGTGACAACAAATCAGCAATTGATATTGCAAATAATTTAGTTCAGCATGATTGCACCAAACATGTGGAGATTGATCGGTTCTTCATCAAGGAGCAGCTGAATAATTTTTTTTAACTTTGAGCTATGTGAAATCAGCGGAGTAGTTAGCTGATTATTTAACTAAAGATTTATGTTCTAGAGAGTTTGATATCTTTTGTAACAAGATGGGGATGATTGATATCTATCGCCCATCTTGAGGGGGAGTGTGGATTGTTGAATTGTATCTCGTTTTCAGTTGAGTGCTCAAAATGGGGGTAACAATGGAGTTGGTAATTTAGTCCCACATTGGGTAGGAGGTGGGATCATAAGATGTAAATAATTGAGATTGGTTCAAACCTTACATAAGAATTTCCTTTTAAGACATATGGGCCCAATCCAATATCGTACCTCATGGGCCAACTCCGGTTCGGGTCACGCCGCGTTTCCAACAAGTGGTATCAGAAACCAAGATTACATGCTAGTTTGAGCGACTCTAATTGGTTCGAGACAGATGATGCTGAACGTTTATGGATTATACGGGCTCTTCTCAAGGTGTAGTAGGAGCACCAACTACACGAATTGGCTTTAAAGGTGGATTTGACGAGTCTAAGGTGGAGCAAGACTTTATGCTTGGCACACAATGGTGGTGTGGATGAACGTGTCATGTTTGATTTTATGGTCGAACGGATCGAGATGACAATATGGTGGATCTCCTAGGTGCTCGGTTAGCGAAAACAAACAAAGGTAGCCGGAGTGTGCTAAGGTTGTTCGGCTAGCGGAAACGAGTTAAGATGGAGATTGTTGGATTGTATCTCGTTTCCGCTTGAGCGCTCAAAAGGGGGGTGACAATGGAGTTGGTAATTTAGTCTTACATTGGGTAGGAGGTGGGATCATGAGATGTAGATAATTGGAATTGGTTCAGGCCTTACATGGGAGTTCCCTTTTAAGGCATATGGGCCCAATCCAATATCGTACCTCATGGACCAACTCTGGTTCGGGTTACACCGCGTTGCCAACAATATATATATATATATATATATATATATATATATATATATATATATATATATATATATATATATTATTCTTCTTAAATAAAAAGTTTAAACCCTAAGTTTCTTCACCCTAAACTCTTCAATTCCTTATCCTAAAATTCATTTCAGTTTGTATTTTGTAATGATTGAGCCTTTATTGTTATTTGATTATGTGTTTAATATTACTCTTTTCTAAAATTATTTCAAATATTATATTAGAGTCCGATGGACCCGACCAAATCCGAGCCCAATCCGGTCCTCCGGAATTGGTCTTAGGCTACATATGTTGAACCCGAGGTCTGGTCGGACTCGGGCACAGACTAGGCTTATGATTCATCGGATTGGGCTCAGGTTGAGCCCAAGTCAGAGTTGCACCCCTACTACTAATCAGTATTACTACTACCTTCCATTTCTCAAGTGTGACAATATAGTAATAGAGATAAATGCAAATAAATTGGAGAAACGAATGCAATGGAGATTAAATTAATTAAATTAAGAATGGGAAAAACACTATTAAGAACTAGTAATGGAGGATAAATACAAATAATTCTAAGTTCTAAGACTGATTGTTTCTGGTTGGGTTATCTTATGGTGATGTTCAAGTTTTAGACTTGAGCCCTACCCATATAAGCTCTAGGTTATGTCCGGATTCTCTACGTAAAGATGGCACCATAAAGATCTGCACAAAAAAAAGAAGTGAAGTTAGCATACGTTTTCCATAACTTTTTGCATTTGGATCAGGTATGAACAAAATTAGGGGATGCCGTGCTGAAATTTGCATCAAAAATTGAATGATCCTTATCAGCAGGAAGGAAGCGTGCATGACTTGACGACTAGTCACCATACCTACTTCAACTTCAACGAAGACATTTTGATACTACCTTCTTAACAGCCAGCTGCATGCCATATCTATCACTATGATTAATTAAAGGCCCAACATTCAGTTAGCCATACAAGTTATTGGATTTGACCTAATCATACATATCAATCAAATAACTCAAGAAGAAAAGTTGACCCGGTCAAGGAGAAATTATTGGATGTACTGGACGCAGCACATCATTTACATGCCAATCGTTAGATTATCATGGACACATCCATATACAATCTAACGGTTTGGAAGGAAATGTGTGCACTACGTCCGGCCGATATAATAATTTCTCCCGGTCGAGATGTTACATCAGACATTTAAACCTCTTCGGATGGTGATGCCTACTCATTTTTCCCATATTTTTTTTCCTAGATCAGTTTTTGAACTTAATATTCTAAACTTTTATATGTATTAACTTAATATCCCAAAAAAGAAAAAGAAAAAAAATCTAAACTACACCTGACTCCCCTTGCTCTCTCTCTCCCCTCTCTGGGGCAGCCCTTTCCCTTTCTCTCTCCGACCGACAACAGTCCCGTCCCCTCCTCCCACCCTAGCCCCCCTCCTCCCGTCGTCCGTCCCCCCTCCTCCCATCGGCAGCAACCACGCAACAGTGGCAGCAGCAGCAGCAGAGACGGCAATGGTGATATCGATGGCAGTTGCGTTGGCAGCAGCGACAACGACAGCATGAGGACCGGGGGGGCGCGGGAGGGGCCAACCGGCAGGAGGAGGGGGCGGAAGGAGAAGGGGGGGGGGGGGGGGGGTTGGCATTGGTAATTTATAAATTTTTTTCAGGGTATAAAATTAATGAATATAAAAGTTTAGAAATTTAAGTTCAAAAACGAAAATAGTTAGGATATCAAGTTACAATTCAGCTTTTTTTTTTTTTTTTTTTTTTGTTTAATTCTGTCCACTATACTAATTTTGTAAAATTTTGATAGAGAAGATCAACTCGCCATAGTGTCTTGTATTTCTACTATTTGTTTTGACTAAAAAAATGCCAGACGGACTGACGGTTTTTATTACATGAACAAATTTGTTAAGGGAGAAAGTGCAAAAATAACACTTAATTTTTTGTTAAAAAAATGTCATAAGATTTGGGATTTTCGTCACAAAAATGCTACATGCTAAAACGGTCTGACATTCTCATAATAGAGTATAAAAAATTATTGAAAAAAACCTAGAAAGATTGACGAGTTGGATTTTTCAACTATTTTTGCAAATTAGTATTAAATTCGTTTCTCAAACTCGCCATCCGACGATGAAAAATATTTTAAAATGTTAATGTGCACAAGTCACGACATTTAATTCCAACAACCTTACGACTCAGCTGTTAGAATTGTCCATTTTAGCTTTATTGAAGTTTGTATACGTAATACAATGCACAAGTTTAAGTTTAGGATCCGACCATGCTGAGCCGAAAATCAAACCGACGGGTCAGGTGGCATGCGATTGTTGGCCGAAAAAAATTCAAATGACATCAGTTTCCCTACTAACCGAGAACAGATCTGCTGTCTCCTTTCTATTCTGTCCAATCTTGTCTCATTTCTATTACATGTAGATTCAGACAAATTTTGAGAGTAAATATGTGGATGAGTGGTCCACATATAATTGAGTGGAAGACAGAATTGGACAGAATATGAAGGATACTGCAGATTCGCTCTGCTTATAACTTAGGTCATAAAAGTCCGGACAAATTAGGTCTGAACACGTGTCTGCGACTTCAACCGAGGTCGGTAAAGCAGCGTTGTTTTTCTACTGGTCAATCAATTGACCAATCGGATCTGACATTGTGTCAGAACAACAGCGAATCAAGTCCAATTTTAGTAAATTTTAGTAAATTTAAGATTAGGCTTCGGTTAGATTTTACACGACTAAATCAAGTTAATTCAGACCTATCTTTGAGTAGGATTTGCTGCAGTTTTTTGTTTCCCCCATTTATAATTCAAATAATAATTCAAACTAGAAACTTATAACGGGGATACGCCATGTGGGTTTTTTTTTTTTAGGTTCTTATACTTTTCTGTTTAGATCCTTGAAATCCAAAAAAATTTCTTTGACGATTTTAAAAAATTAAGAAATCACGAGTTCAGAATTTTTTGTATTTTATTTACTGGTAAGACTTTAATAACTTGTGGACTCCAGCAATCCAAATGTACTGGTAGTATTTTTTATTGTATTTGGGAAATGGATTAGAACAATACTTTCAAGGTGGCACGTCGCAATATTGTTAGTTATTGTATCATTTCAGCTTGTGCTATGCGTCATCCGTCAATTCTGCATCCGCAACTGGAGGAATAAACCTATTCATCATTTTATCTTCGATGAGAAGCAGGAGGAAATCATTTCCCAATTTTTTTTTTTTTTTTTTTTTTTACTTTTTCTTTAAATATTTTGAATTATCTTCCACTATATTGGTCATATTTACTGTACATCCCATTATTTTTTTATAATGTATAAGTTTGTCCACTTTTAGCGGAATTCGTCCATGACTGACGGTCAATTTTCTTGACCCAAATTTTTGGACGATAATACCCCTCCCTCATTGTCTTCTTCCTCTTTCCTCTCACCTTCCCTCCTCTTCCGCTCTCCACCTCGGACAGTCCGCCGCAGCTCTCCCTCTCGTCCCCCGCTCCCCCGCCCACCCACCTCCTCCCTAGCCATCGCAACAACATCTGCAGTAGCAACTGCTGCTCACCACCGTAACTGCTGCTCGCCGCGACGGCTGATGCTGCTGTTGCGATGGTTAGTGAAGGCAGGGGCGAGGAGGAGAAGGAGCGGGGACGGGAGATGGCAGGGAGCAGGTGCGAGCGGCGGCGACGGGCTGCCCGCGGGGGCGAGGTGCGAGCGACGATGACATGTTGCCCATGGTGAGGAGAGGGAAGTGGAAGAAGACAATGGAGATGAGTATTTTCATCCAAAAAATTTGGGTCAAATGGATTGACCGTCAGTAATGAACGAATTCCGTCAAAAGTGAAAGACTTATTAAATTATCGTAAAATAGTGGAATGCACCCTTAAATATGACCAATAAAGTCGAGTGCAAGTCAAAATTGCTCCTTTTTTTCAAAAATAAAAATAAGAAAAAGGAGGAGAGAAAAGAAGAAAAGCAAAAGTGGTCAAATTAAGAACCAGACCCCATGCACCAACTTTTCAAGCTTCCAACAACAACGAAAGAAACTTTATAGAAATAGACGAAGAGGAAAGAAATTTGTAAATATTCGAACCTACAAAATAATTCGTCAGACCGTCTGTCGGAATCTATACTAGTACGTCTGACGGAATTCAAGCAAGTTCTAAATCCGTGCATTTACATATTGCATGACAGTCAACTACTTTTGACGCAAAATTTTTATAACTTGTTTGAATTCCGCCAGTTCGACTTACAAAATATTTTATATGTTCTAATATTTACAAGAAATTTTTTGAGTTACCCTCCAATTTTTTTTATCCATATTTAGGGTCACCTCACATTATTTTCATAATGTACAAGATTCCCTACTTTTGACGGAATTCGTTCAGTCATGACAGTCAACGACTTTATCCAAAATTTTAACGAAATGTCCCTCAATGTCTTCTTTCCTATCTCCCTCCTCCCCTCTCCCCTTCTCTCTCACCCCTCTCCTCCCCTCATTTTCCGTCGCCGCCCTGCCACCCCCCCCCCCCCCCCCCCCCATCCCCAACACCCCCCCCTCCCTCCCCCGTCGTTGACTCCACACCCCCCCCTCCCCCTTCGCCGCTGCCATTGCTATTACTGCAGTTGCTGCTACCCGCGGGAGTGGGGAGGGAGGGGGTCAGTTGCGGGGAGGGGGGGGGGGGTGCGGCGGTGGAGGAGGAGAGGGGTGAGAGAGAAGGGAGGGGGGTTGGGGAGGGGGAGCGAAGGCTGTGGCGGGGAGGGGAGGGGGACGGTGGCGGGGGAGCGGGGGCATGCGACGGTGGCGGGGAGAATGAGGAAGGATGAAAGAGGAAGAAAAAAATGGGGAGAAATATTTTTGTTAAAAAAATTTGGTCAAATCAATTGACCGTTAATTCTGGACGAATTACGTCAAATGAGAAAGAACATGAACATTATAAAAAAATTATGGAATACATTATTAAATACAGTAAAAAAAGTGAGAGTAACTTAAAATTTATCTATTTACAAACTTCTTTCTCTTCTATCTATTTCTAAAGTTTCTTTGGTCCAGTAAAATTGTCTGTAAAATTTTAGAATATGGGCAGACAATCCATCTAGACTCTGTGCAGTCAGTCAGCTGTCGGCTGTCAGCCTGCCAAACATTAGAAATGGCATTGGACTAACCACATTTCGTTCTTCTCAATCTGATCTCACCAGCAGCAACCCAGCTCTGCTTTCTCAAACCTTCTCCACCTATGCCTCCTTTTAAATACTTTCTTCCTACTGAAGTTCACACTCCTACTCCTACTACTACTATTTTCTTTTCTTTTCTTTTCTTTTCTTTTCCCTTTCACTTCTTTCTCAAATTCTCTACATTCTTTAATTTCCTCTATATTCTTTCCTTTCTTGCATATATTGCCATTGAACATTTAATATTCGTAATGTATACAATGTTAGAATGTTATAAAATATATTACGTCCTTATATAACATACATTCCTTCTCTTCATGATTCATCCCCCCATCAATTGATATACCATAATTAATTGCATTCATATACATTACATATTCTTCTTCTTCTCTCTTCCTCTTCTTCTTCTTCTTCTTCTTCTTCTTCTTCTTCAACCTTTGCCATGAAGACAGTTCATCTATGGTCGGTTCTATTGGTGGTGGTGGTTGTTGGGCTCTTCTCATGGCAGACCTTTCCCCATCCTCTTCAGCAGCAGAAGGGAAGGGTTGTGGGAGAGAGGCTGCTGGTTCCAATGACTCTTGTTCCTAATGCTTCCACTCTCGGAGCAGGCAAGTACCAGATCTACCAGCTTCCTTTTTTAATGTAATTTTCTACCTTATTCTTTAGATTTTTTTTTCTATTGACCGTTGTTTCTGCTTAATATAAAGATGGCTTAATTTTAACTCCTGATATCTTAAACTTTAATATCATACCAATCATTATATTCAATTATTAAATATTTTCAAGTCGATACCTTCCCGTGAGTCAGTACTTAATTTTTTAATTTCAACAAATATAAATAATAATTTTTTTTGACTAAATTATCTCCATCTTCCCTCTCGGGAGTACATGAAGAGATTGCGAATGAGGAGGATAATTTTGTCATTTTTAGATTTTTTGTTAACATATTAAAGTTTAAGGTATCGAGTTAAAAAACTTTAATAGTCGAGGTTATCGAGTTGAAATTTAGCCTATAAAGAAATATGATTCTTGTGCAGTTTGTCTTGATGGGAGCCCTGCTGCCTATCATCTGCACAGAGGATTCGGTTCTGGAGCACACAACTGGCTGTTGCAGTTTGAGGTATGCAAATATTAAATGTTCACTAACTGATCAGAAATAGGACAGCTAATAGCATCGCTGTTCCCATATGCTTTTCTCCTAATTAACATGCCTCTCTTCAATTCTGGTACAGGGAGGAGGATGGTGCAACGACGTGCCTTCATGTTTAGAGAGATCGATAACGCACCGCGGCTCGACCCGGTACATGAGCAAGGTCGAGGTGTTCTCGGGAGTTCTCAGCAATGATCCGTCTATGAACCCGGGTATGTTCCATTCCACAGTCACAAGTACACCGTTCAGGAACAATTCTACGAACAGATATATAGTTTAAAAGGAATGTAGATTACACAGTAGAACATGTAAACTTTAATATCATACCAATCATTACCCTCAATTATTTAATATTTGCAAGTTGATATCATCCGTCAGTTAGGGTATTAATTTTTTTATTTCAACAAAAATAAATAATAATAATTTTGACCAAATTACCCCCATCCTCCCTTGTTGGTGTATTTGAAGTGATCACGGATGAAAGAAATATTTTTGTCATTTTAAATTTTTCGTTAGCACTGTTAGAATATTATTGTACTTTATAGAGTTAATGGATTAAGTTGTCTAATATCAAAATTTTGGATATCAAGTTGAAAAACTTGAATACTTGAGGGTATCAAGTTAGAAATTTATCTTAAAAGTATGTTAGTCCCGAAGTCAGATCAAAGAAGAAGAGGTAGTCACAAAGTAGAGACTCGCACAAGAGTTCGTCTCTACAAACTCCAGAAGAGAAGTTGGTGCACTAAGATTCACACAAGAGTTCCTCTACAGTGACACAATCCCACAGAAGCACTAAACAAGGAATATGTTACAAACTGACAACCCGAAGAAAATGCAAATACAACAAGAATCAGAAAACCGTTATTCTCTTTACGTTCGTAGAAGCTACACCGAGAAGAACAGGAATAAGTACAGAAATACAAAGAAGGAAAATCTTACTGGGGTGATCAAAACCACCAGAGCTCAAGGCAAGATTCGCGCTATACAACGATCTGCCCCCAGGATCCAACAAGTTCACATGAGAACTTCTGGAACGCTCTTGGTCACCTTCGGATCACTCGAAAGATTCATTTGGAAGGATGCTAACTGCTGCAGCAGGTCCTGCTGGTGCTCTCGATTTTTTTTCTCTTTCTCAATTTTTTCCAACTCTCTAAATGAAAGAGGAGAGCCTTTATTTAAAGAGGATTTCAGCTTCCAATGCGGCCTGAGGAAAAATCAGGCCGCATGTGCCGCTGTACTGCACAGAGAAGACAACGCCGTCAAGCGCCGAAAGCTGCAGCCGCGTGGCACAGAGAGTCACGAGCTGCCTGCGCCGCCTGCGCGTTGTACTGCACAGAGCAGACATCGTCGCACCGAGCCGCTAACAGCAGTCCCTGTCCTCTCTACAATTGACTCGCTCAAGCTAACTTGCTGGCCGCATAGAGCCTGGCCGCATAGCTCCAGGCTGCAAGGCTCCTGGCCGCATGGGCACTGGGCCGCATGGGCACCTGGTCGCATGCACACCTGGTCGCATGCGCACCTGACCGCATGGCCCATGGCTACATGCGCTCCAGGTCGCATGGGCACCGGGCCGCATGTCCACCTGGCCTCATGCGCTCATTGCCGCATGGGCACTGGGCCGCATGCGCACCTGGTCGCATGCACACTTGGTCGCATGCGCACCTGACCACATGGCCCATGGCTGCATGCGCTCCAGGCCGCATGGCTCCACGAAGCATGCGTCAGAGCAAGCAACCGTGCATGTAACTCGCGCATAAAAGGAGCACACGAGCGCCATGCGATGATGCTAACGTGCTAAGTGCAAAGTGCGCCAATAAAGCGTCACTTTGCGCCCTTAAGCCCGAGTCCGAGTCCGAGTCGCTAAGCCCCTTTGAGGCTTAGCTTCTAAAGGAAACTTTCTAAAGGTGGTGACAAAATAAAGATTGCCATAATGGGGTTCACACTTAATCCCTCTAGGAAAGTCAACCCACATGGGCCACCACTCCATGTGCATATACCAATACTAAACAAAGCTATATATTGAGATATAGACATTGGTGATTTTTCAATGTGGGACTAAAACTCTTAAAGCAAAGTGAAAAACACCAACAATTTCCCACATATATTACAATATATGGTCGAGTGTTCCTCACAGTGACTACCCATAATGCATTAGGATAGTTGTCGCCCACGACTTGAATCTTCTAGCATGGATCAAATAACAGTACGATAGAAGAATGGACTATGCCTTGAATTCTGAGCCATAGCTGCTGTTCTTTCCACTGGCACAATGACATCAACTGTGCCTCCAGTCGCACATTAAAGGCCCTGTGCTTTCATAGTTTTGGTGTATGTATCTTGGGTGTCTACATGTTTACCCTTAATAGACGACCTGTATCTCTGTCCATACACTTAGTTGAGTTCCTTTTTAAGAAAGTTTAATATTTTTTAACATGAAGCAATGCGCTTCCGTGCGGTGCTATGCCGCTGTGACATGGCTCGTAGCCGAGGTTAACTACCTCATGTGGTGTCACCCACACTAGCATGAGGTCACTAGCCTCTTATTAGTATTGTACTACATCCCAGCATGAAGCTTTGTGCTTCCGTGCGGTGCTACGCCGCTGTGACATGGCTCGCAGCCGAGGTTAACTAACATATGTGGTGTCACCCACTGTAGCATGAGGTCACCGGCCTCTTAGTAGTGTTGTGCTACAACTCTCTATCTTTTCAGCATTAGGCTACCTGCCTATTTACGGTGCTACTGCCGCCGTGACATGGCTCGCAACCGAGGCTTTACATCTTTTATCTCATCATGGTGTCACACCACTGTAGCTTTGGATACAAGTTCCTTGTAGTGCTGAACTACACGTGCTTCCTGTAGCGCACGTCGGACATTCACTCTGCCCGAGAACTATTAAGGCGTCGAAGCCAACCTTACACAGGATTTGTTTTATAGAACAAAATAGTAGACTATAGTGGTTTCGGGCACGTATCCCACATTGTCCATAAGGACTACCCACTGTACCTGATATTTTTCTAGTCAGTGGTCCTCCTTGAACCAAAAGTTAGATGCCTAGTAGATTTCTCTTTGAACTAATAGTATAAAACTTAATGGTAGGATTACAAAGACACAATATCAGAGGTCCTTCAAGTCCATTTTACTTGTTGTGTCTTCGACTAGCTGGCGCCTGAGACCTTTAGTGAACGGATCTGCCAGTTTCTCCTGACTCCGAACCTCCACCACTGCAATGATACCAGTCTTGATGAGGTTGTTCAGTGCTCTGTGCCGAAACCGCACAGTTCTCTTCTTTCCATTGAAAAGATTATTAGATGCTACTGCTGCAGCTGCCTGGCTGTCGCAGTATATCAATACAGTCGAAATCTGCATACCAACCATTGGAAGATCGTACATGAGCTCCTGAAGTCATTCTGCTTCATCTGCTACAGCTGCAAGTGCATAGAATTCAGACTCCATCGATGAGCGTGAGATCATATTCTGCTTCTTCGACTTCCACAATATGACAGCTCCTCTCATTGAGAAAACATATCCTCCTGTGGATCTCTCTCTCTCTTCTTCTGAGCACCAGCTAGCATCACTGAAGCCTTCTACCACTGTTGGATCTCCGTTGTAGTAAAGTGCAAACTTCTGAGTCTTCTTGAGGTATCTTATCACCCTCTTCACAGCTTTCTAGTATTCAACACCTGGGTTACTAGTGAATCTACTCAGCATCCCCACAACAAAAGCAATGTCAGGCCTAATGGCATTTGTAGCATACATCAAGCTCCCGATGATGCTAGAATACTCCAACTGTCTGACACTTTTTTCTGGGTTAGGTTTCAGTTTTTTGTCACACCTATATGGAGTATCGATCCCTGGAAGATCCTGATATCTATAGCGTGTGAGCATTTTATCCACATAGTGAGCTTGTGATAGAGCAAGCACAGCTTCTGTCCGGATTATCTTAATCCCAAGGGTGACATCTGCATCTCCCATGTCCTTCATACTGAATTTAGACGATAGGAATATCTTTGTTCTAGTGACACATTCTTCATCCGTGCCTAGGATTAGCATGCCGTCAACATAGAGACAAACGATGACACCTCTATCGTCAGCGAACTTCGTGTACACACACTTATCAGTTTTGCTGACCTTGTAGCCATTTGATCTGATAACTTTGTCAAACTTCTTGTGCCATAATTTAGGAGCTTGCTTCAGACCATACAGAGATTTTACCAGTTTGCATACTTTGTCTTCAAGACCTTTGACGACAAACCCTCTGCCTGCTGCATGTAAATCTCCTCAGTCAGTTCACCATTCAGAAATGCTGTCTTGACGTCCATCTGATGAATCACCATTCTGTGAATAGAACCTAGAGCAATCAGTATCCTGATAGTAGTCATTCGTGCAACGGGAGCATAGATATCAAAGTAGTCAACCACCTGTATCTGAGAAAATCCCTTAACCACTAGCCTGGTCTTGAACTTGTCAACAGTTCCGTCTGCTTTCATCTTCTTCTTAATGATCCACTTGCATCCAATGAGTTTAGCTTCTTCAGGCAGATCGAGTAACTTCCAAGTGTTATTAGAAGTTATCGAGTCAAACTCGTCATGGATAGCCTCTTTCCAGAAAATAGCATCTCTGGTCTTCATTGGCTCATCATAGGTAAGCGGATCAGCTTCCACATGATAGGTAACAAAGTCTTCTCCGAAGTCCATCGGCCTCCTCACTCGCTTTGCTCTCGGCTCAGCGGGTTCTGGTTCAAATGTTGTCTCATCAACGACAACTCTTTCTTGGACTACTTCTCTCTGGAAGGTACTTGTCTCGTCCGTGCTAGCAACATTCTTCGGGACATCTGCGAGAACAACATTCTTGTGCCTAGCAAACTTGTCTTCAAAGAATTTTGCATCACGAGATTCTATGATATGATTAGATTCAATATCAAGGAACCTCCAAGCATCACTCTTATCAGCATAGCCCAGAAATATGGTCTTCGTAGTTCTCGTTTCCAGCTTCTGAATCTTGTGATTTGGAAGCTTCACATACGCCAGGCACTTCTACACTCGAATGACATTGAAGTTGGGTCTGACCTTGAACCAGAGTTTATGAAGAGTAATGTCAGATGTCGTGAACGGTTCTCTATTCAGAATAAATATAGCCGTAAGCGTTGCTTCTCCCTAGAAGCACTTTGGAAGTCCTGCTGTCAGCAACATAGAGTTCATCATCTCTGTCAGCTTCCTGTTCTTCCTTTCTGCTACACCATTAGATTGGGGAGAATACGGAGCAGTCGTTTCGTTGATAATTCTATGCTCTTTGCAGAACGATGCGAATTCCAAGGAACGATATTCTTCGCCTCGATCGCTTCTGAGTCTTTTGAGTTGTTGACCGGTTTGACATTCTGCTTCAGTTTTGAAGTCCTTGAACTTCTCGAACGCTTTGTCTTTCGACTTGAAAAGATATACAAACACGTACTTCGAGAAATCGTCAATGAAAGTGATGAAATACTTCATTCCGACTTTTGTGGAGAATTGCTTAAAGTCACATATATCTCAGTGTACCAACTCCAAAAGATCTGTGCTTCGGTTCACTATTCTGAAAGGCTTCCTGACGATCTTCGTCTGCGCACAGACTTCATATTTCTCCACCTCCATACCCCCACATTTGGAGATAAGACATAGACTAGACATCTTGTTAATGTATTTACAATGCACATGTCCTAGTCTATTTTGCCACAACTCAAGAGAATAACCAGAAGTAGAGATTGCATTGATACAAACATAAGGAGTTACAAGCTGCAGTTTAAACATCCCTTCGGTACAGAAAGCTTTTTCGAAGTATGTTTTTTAGTAGGACATCACCATCTGTCCGGCATTGATATCCATCCTCAGGCCCGCCTTGCACAACAGACTCCCAGAAACCAGATTCTTGGTGATCATTGGTACGTGCTTCACATTCTCCAGTGTAAGTGACTTTCCAGAAGTCAACTTTAGCACTACTGCCCCGATCACCAGCAGTGCAACTTGAGACTTATCCGCCATCGAGACTTTCTCAGAGGTAGGCTCATACTTGACGAACAGCTCCCTCTTAGAGCACACGTGGCAAGATGCACCAGTGTCCACCCACCAGTCAGTGTCCACGCCATATGACTCAACCTGCGCAATCATAGCAACTAGGTTAAGCTCACCTTTCTCTTTCGGTTTAGGCTTCGACCTGCAGTCACTCTTGTAGTGACCCTTCTTGCCACAGTTGTAGCATGTCACATCAGTCTTCGGCTTTGGCTTGAACTGAGCCGACTTAACCTTCAGCTGGTTGAAGTCCTTCTTCTTCTTCTTCTTATAGGAAAATTTCTGCTTCCCTTTAGAGTTACTAGCATGTACCATGCTGGCCCTAGCCAACTGCTTGGACAGGAGTCTAACTTCAGCTGCCCCCTGGCTTCATCTTCAATGTGAATCTAGTGAAGAAGATCTTCGAGTTGGATCTCCATCTTTTTATGGTACATGTCAGTCTTGAACCTGATCCAGCCCGGAGGAAGTTTGGTGACGATAGCCTCCACCATAAATTTGTCTTCCTGCTTCATGTCCTCTTCCTCCAGTTTCTGCTGTATCTTCAGAAGTTCCTTAACTTGTGGTAACATCACCTTCTCGTCCTCAAATTGCAAAGTGAAGAACTTCTCAATGAGATAGATTTTAGATATTTTCTCATCAGTTTTTTAGTGCTTCTCAAGAGATTCTCAGATATCTCTTGCCTTCTCCTTCTTGCTGTAGGAATCTGCTATCGAGTCGTCCATAGCATTGAGAATCAACAACCTGCAGAGGTCGTTGTCTTCCTTCCACTTGGAGTGCGCGTCCTATGCCACACTAACTACAAGCTCTCCTCCATCTTCGGGAATGGTAGGTTCAGGATCAACCAACACATAAACAACTTTGACAAGATGAAGATTCAAGGAGATATTCCTCTTCCAAATGTTGTAGTGTTCGCCATCAAACTTCTCAAGCTTGTGAAAGCTAGTATCGAGAAAGTTTGAGCGGTTGTCCATTCTAACTCGGATCTTGCCTTGAGATTGTTAGTCCCGAAGTCAGATCAAAGAAGAAGAAGAGGTAGCCACAAAGTTGAGACTCACACAAGAGTTTGTCTCTACAAACTCCAGAAGAGAAGTTGGTGCACTGAGATTTACACAAGAGTTCATCTACAGTGACACACAATCCCACAGAAGCACTAAACAAGGAACATGTTACAAACTGACACTTAAAAGAAAATACAAATACAACGAGAATCTGAAAACTTCTCTTTACGTTCGCAGATGCTACACCGAGAAGAACAAAAACAAGTACAAAAATACAAAGAAGGGAACTCTTGCTGGGGTGATCAAAACCACCATAGTTCAAGGCAAGATTCGCGCTATACAACGATCTGTCCCCGGATCCAGCAAGTTCACACGAGAACTTCTGGAACGCTCTTGGTCACCTTCGGATCACTCGGAAGATTCCTTTGGAAGGATGCTAACTGCTGCAGCAGGTCCTGCTGGTGCTCTCGATGTTCTCTCTTAATTTTTTCTAACTCTCTAAATGAAAGAGGAGAGCCTCTATTTAAAGAGGATTTCAGCTTCCATGCGGCCTGAGAAAAAAACCAGGCCGCATGCGCCGCTGTACTGCACATAGCAGACAGTGCCGTCAGGCGCAGAAAGCTGCAGCCGCGTGGCACAGAGAGCCACGAGCCGCCTGCGTGTTGTACTGCACAGAGAAGACAGCTCTGCACCGAGCCGTCAACAGCAGTCCCTGCCCCCTCTACACTTGACTCGCTCAAGCTAACTTCCTGGCCGCATAGCTCCAAGACCCAAGGCCCCTGGCCGTATGCGCACCAGGCCGCATGCGCACTTGGCCGTATGCGCCCCTGACCACATGGCCCCTGGCCGCATGCGCTCCTGGCCGCATAGGCACCTGGCCGCATGGGCACCTAACTGCATGGGCACATGACCGCATGGGCACCTAACCGCATGGCCCCTGGCCGCATGGTTCCACGAAGTATGCTCCCGAGCAAGCAACCGTGCATGTAACTCGCGCATAAAATGAGCGCACGAGCGCCATGCGACGATCCACATAGCTCCAGGCCGCAAGATCCCAGGCCGCATGCGCTCCTGGCAGCATGGACACCTGACCGCATGGCTCCACGAAGCATGCACCCGAGCAAGCAACCGTGCATGCAAGACCTCATGGCCCCTGGCCGCATGGCTCCACAAAGCATGTTCCCGAGCAAGCAACCGTGCATGTAACTCGCGCATAAGCGCCATGCGACGATGCTGACGTGTTAAGTGCAAAGTGCGCCAATAAAGCGCCACTTTGTGCCCTTGAGTCCGAGTCCGAGTCCGAGTCCGAGTCGCTAAATCCCTTTGGGACTTAGCTCCTAAGAGAAACTTCCCAAAGGTGGTGACAAAATAAAGATTGTCATAATGGGGTTCACACTTAATCCCTCTAGGAATGTCAACCCACATGAGCCACCATCCCATGTGCATATACCAATACTAAGCAAAGCTATATATTGAGATATACACATTGGTGGTTTTCCAATGTTGGACTAAAACTCCCAAAGCAAAGTGAAAAACACCAACAAAGTAAAGTAAAGTTTAGGCCTACTTTGGAAGCAAGGGTTGCTGAGAGGGTGTTATGTTTAATTTTGAGTTTGGGGTTTTGAATCTGGATTTCAAGTGAGAGATCTCCATTTGCAAAACTAAGTTACTATTGCAGTTTTGTTAAAAGAAAGATATAAATGCTAAAAACACACAATTTTGTAATTTAGAGTTTGAAGGCCTAACTCTACCAACAACATGTTTCCTCCGTCCCAAACGCACCTTTAACCCTTTTTATGCCAGGTTAAAGGTTATGATTGTTGTCTCTAACCCAAAATCTAAGATCCACGTCAGATCCAAATCTGAATCCAGTTTTGAGGTCTGGTGGCACCTGGGCCCCCCGTAGGGACCCTAATTAGGACTGCTCAATTGCTTTTGACCTAGAGGGAGGACCATCAACTTTATTTGTGTCTAGCCATACAATTGACTGGATCCACCAAAATAGTGTATATAATTGTCTAGCTAATAAAGAGCAGCACAAAATATGGGAGATTGTTTTTGTTATTTTACTAGTAAGCCAGTGTGGCAGACAAGAGGATGGAGAATGATCTTGTAAATGTTTAACACTATGATATTGTTTTACTATGGTGAAGCTCTCTAAGAATTGGAAAATGTTTAGATTCTACCATTATTTGGACAGACTTCGTATGTATCTCATTTGGAATTTAAGTTGTAATACTGCATTACTAGTAATTCTTTACATACATTGCTGTAGGCACCAGCGAGACCATTATTCGTATTTAACAGTGAATATTACAAAAAATTACAGATAGCGCACAAGCCCAACCAAACCACATCAAAGAAACTGGCACTAGATATGATAGAGAGAATCATCAAGAAACCCAATAGAATCAAAGAGAGTCAGAGACATAGACTATACACTGGGTATACTTACACATTTCTTACACTATCAAATTTAGATGTTTTTTGTAAGTTAGTGTAAGGTTTTGAATGCATAATGGCACGGTTGCGTGACTGCTGAGATCATGATAAAAGCAGACAAGAGTGTCACAAGTCTCATTCTCAATTGGCCATGGAAAAACTAAATAACCCAAGTCACACACGCTCACATATTTCCATTTAATTGTAGGGTCTCGCATAATATTCAAACTTTGCGTTTAGGTCTCCATTTTGGACGGTCAGTCCAAGTCAACCGTTAAGACCCAAGCTATCTAATGGACAATATGGAGACATAAACGTAGATTTTCACTATTATACGAGACCCTAAAACTAAATAACCCCCAAAAATTATGGCAATGATTTGACACCAAAACCTCAAAAAAATCCAGCTGCAGACGCAATAATTTATAAAGTCAATCCTCTCCAGGACAGCATCACATGTTTGGTTTTTAAGTCAACTGGTGATAATCACAATCCACAGGATACCATGTTTGTTTCATTGAAAATATTGTGAAAGATACATTCATTCATTGAAGAGCATTTTGAAGTGTCCAGGAAAAAAAACCATGTATCTCAATTGAAAGTTACATTTTCGTTTTTTATTATTCTTTCTGGAATATGCATCTCGTGGAAAGAAGTATGTCTATGCACATCACACTGTCACTTTTTGTATCAACAGATTTCTATAACTGGAACCGTGTGAAGCTTCGGTATTGTGATGGGGCTTCCTTTGGGGGTGATTCGGAATACAGAAATGGTGTAAGCATACTCGATGAATCCATTACGTTTCAAAGAGAGACAACTATTGCCAATTGCATCACCTCTAATAAAAGTACTATGTAATTAAGCTTCTAAGGGTCTGCTTGGTAACGGTATTTTCATTAATTTTTGGATGTTTTTGAACCGACCGTTTATAAACTATTTTAAAAATCAATGATTGTTAATCTTTTTGAGGCACTGGTTTTGGTTGGTAAAAAATCCTCCAAAACCGGTGTAATATAATTTGGGTGTCTTTATAAACATCCCAAATCTATGGGTTTTGAGAGGTTTATTATTTTATTATATTTATAACTCACCAAAAATATATAATTATAACTACTATTACTCAAAAATTTTGAAATTCCTAAAATCAAATTTCTATAACAAATGTTTACGATATGCAGAAATCAAGTATTACATTGCTACACACACTTCCAATATAATTAAGTATTGGAGGCGATGCACAAAAACTTTTTTCTTTCATACAGCCTTCGTAAATCCTATTTGGTTATTGCTGAAGTCGAACACTGTATGATATACACCCATAAAGACATATTCAAGAATCATGCATCAATCAGACTCCGGCATCATAAATGAAATTTTTTGAGAGCTTTTATTTATATATGGACATAAATATAATTTTATTCCTGTAAAAAACTTTGAAAACCGTTTGTTAATGAATTATCAAGCATGGATTAGACTGTTTGAAAAGCCACTACCTAAAACCACTTTAAATCGGACTCCTCAAAACTGTCCATAACCGGTACTCTAAAACCCCTACAATTGCCAAGCAGACCCTAAAACATCTTCCTTGAGTTCTAATTGATACATACTAGACTAGGGTCACCCAGTTTCTTTTTTGTATTGTTGCATTTGGTTGCAATGCTGTTGATTTTCCGGACCATCAAATATCCTTGTTCCTACTCTAATGGCTGGCTTGTACATTTTGAGCAGACAACCATGCTTTTCTTCAGAGGGCAAAAGATATGGGAGGCTATCATTGTTGATTTACTCTCAAAAGGGTTACACCTTGCAGAAAAGGTATGCCTCGCTTTGCTGAAGAATATGCATCAATCTTTCAGTTATATTATGATATTCATATAACTAAAGATTAGCCCAAGGGAGATATTCACATTTCTAAAATTTCTTCTTTAAAGTTTATATTCTCTGATACCTTTGCTCTTTCTATTTGACTAGGTATTGCTGTCAGGATGCTCAGCTGGTGGTCTTGCAACTTTTCTTCACTGCGACGACCTTGCTGATTTTCTTCCGCAAACGGCCTCTGTGAAATGCATGAGCGATGCAGGATTTTTCCTTGATGTGTAATTTCACTTTGTGCTTGATTCAGCAATTATTTTGAAACTTACTAGATTTCAAAACAAGTTTATCACCCCTCTCCATTGTCTTGAATTGCAGTAGAGACATATTAGGAAACAACACTATAAGGCCCTTCTTCGACAATGTAGTGAACCTGCAGGTCAGATTCCTACAGATTATCTAATGAGAGTAGAAACCTTGCATTCAATAATTCTAGTGGATAGATCGATATTGGTCAAATGGAGCCTATCCTTGAATAGTGTCTCAGCTGGC
Organism: Iris macrosiphon; assembly: GCA_036927795.1. Taxonomy (NCBI): domain Eukaryota; kingdom Viridiplantae; phylum Streptophyta; class Magnoliopsida; order Asparagales; family Iridaceae; genus Iris; species Iris macrosiphon. The sequence goes on along the minus strand of JAYESA010000014.1, from coordinate 168,492,276 downwards.
TTTGTGGCTATATTAGCTCATTTATCTATAATTAAGGATCATTTTTCAGGGTGTACAAAAGAATCTAAACAGAATCTGTACATCTTCTCAGCACTACTCATATCAGGTTATTGTTATGCTAATTCTCATTAGTAAGTGGTAATGCAGAAATTAACCTGCTGTTGCTGAAGCTTTTACTTTCTTTGTGCAGTGTTTCTTTCCACAGTATGCATTGGCGTACATCAGAACACCATATTTTATTTTGAATTCAGCTTACGATGTATACCAGGTACACATTCTTCTTATGGATATGCTTTGGAGAAACATCGTTGCTATTTTTTTCATTCCCTTGAAACGTTTGTGGCATCAACCAGTTTCACCATACATATGTGCCACCATATGTTGATCCTCACGGTCACTGGAGTCGTTGCAAGTCAAATCCAGCAGCATGTACTCCAGATCAGATAAGTGTGCTGCAAGGTCATTTATTCCATCATCATTTACTATCTTCTCTTGATATACTGTTTAAAATTTTCGAGTCATTATAGAGGTCTCAAAGTGAGTAATCACTAATATATCTTCCTTCAACGCTTCGACCATCGTTAGTCAGGAGTTAATCTTTGCTTTTAATGATCGTTTGACATTCATATCAAGTACTAGATGGATGCATATACACAAGATAGTGGCTAGGAGTAATCAGTATTTATCAAATATCTTTCTAATAGAATGCTATTGGATCAAATGAAAAAGACATTGTTGATTACAATATATCTTAGCCATAGTTTGTAGTATCAGTCGATTCCGATCCAATACGGCCGTTACCGATACGGTTTGGCATATCCCGATCGAATATCGACCGATATTCGATACTGTTCGATACCGACATTGGGGGTCTCTTTTCTGGTCAATTCGGCAAAAAAAATTTGAACGAAAAGACCAATTAGCAAGTGTGTAAAAGCACAGTAAGATTGTAAAAGTATGTAAAAAAAAAAAACTTATGTTTCACATATAAACCAATTGACAATAGTCACTACTATTTCATTCAATTTCAAAACTGCTAAAAAATAACACTGGAAATACTTAAAATTATATCTAAATGTATAAAATATACTTTCTAAAATGTTAATAATTTGTAATAATTATTTGCTTTTCAATACCAAAAAAATCGATATTCCGATCCGAAACCATTGATTCTGCCGATAACCGTCGATCCCGATACTCATAGGAATGGTCTGATACTGCAAATCTTACCTAGCGTGGATAGTTTCCAACGAAGATGAATCAAGATGAACTGGAGGGTATTTAAAATAGGGAAGAAAGAAATTTGAGGAGATCTAGGGCTCTGATACTTATGTTAGAATATGAGAGAGTAGAGTCGGGATTCCCAGCATAAGGGGTTAGTTTTTTTTGTTTTTTGTTTTCCATTAGGCTCAGGGCCCAATATACAATAACATCTTTCCGACGTGGGACTATACAGAATATGACAAAGTAATAAAATAGTGCAAATGCCTTATTCTTAATAGGTAAGATACTATAATTGCTACAGGTAATTGTTTGTATAAACTGTGTTTGGTAATTGCACAAAGGTAAAATTGTTGGAAACGAAGAACAAAAATCGTTCTCCCAAACCGAGGGAACTTGTGAAGACCGAAAAAATGCACAATCCAATAACACCAAATCACAGTAAAAATCAAACGTGCAAAATTATGATGAAAAAAATTATGGGACGATAGGAGTCAAACCTGAAAAAGCCTCTACTACTGGAATAAAGGAAATACACCGACTCATGTACAAACTCCTTCACCGATCCACACGGCTCACCACAACACTTCAATAGATGAAATATATCACAACGAGTATAAATGAGATTACCGAAGACTAGAGGAGGAAGAACCAATGAAGAACTCTTCGAAACGATCTCTCTTCGAAACAATCACTGAAACTCCGAGCCTCTCTTTAAAAGTTGCCAACTTTGAGAAAGCTCTCACCTTTGATAGAAAACTATAGGGATTAGGGTTATGAAACATCTATTTAAAGTATTACCCCGAACAAATCTGGACCGTTAATCACGATTCAACGGTGTAAATAAAACACTTAAATTCGGTCTTCAGCCCCGACACCAGTATACCGGTAATAGTATACTGGCGAATGGTATACTGGCGATATACTGAAAAATGTGTTCTTTTAATCAGAACTTGTCACGCCCCAGTCCCAAAATACCGTAGGACCGGACGCGTGGCAATGGCCAGTAGTACGCACCGATGGACAACCCAATTAATTGGATCCATCAGAGCATACTTAAGCTGTAATATAACAATAAGTAGATCCAGTGGTACAAGTCACAGTCTATACTAATCTCATCCACAACAGATAATCACAGATCAAATGACAGAAATAAAGTAAATAAATAACTGACAAATCTCAATAAAATGTCTCGGAGAACAATCCGAGTACAAGTCTGCTACATCAATGAAATAGACTGGAAAGTAAATAACTAGAAACTGAAAATAATGAGTATCTCAAGCCAATACTCAAGAGAAGTCCTCTGGTACGATCTCGTCCTCAGATTCTGGTTCTGCTCCAATGTAGGCACCTGCTCCTGCTAATGCCAATGCTCCGGTCCCGTAAACCTCGGGGTAGATCTCGTCTGCAATATCTGGGGACATAATCCGGATCCAGGTCCTCAGGGGACAGCAAGGTACAGAAAATACAAGCCAAAATAAATGCAGTGCAGCAAATAAATGAAACAATAGGGTAAGTAAATAACCATCTAAGTGATATGCAAATGAGAACATTATTCCATACTCGGGCTGAGACTACTACAGGATCAGTGTCGGAGAAACCCATAGCAGTATTTTCTCGAAGGGCCAAAACTGGTGCCATAGCTCTGTGTCAGAGACTAAGACACATCCAGATGTCAATATATATAATATAATCAGCCTTTCATATGGTAACACTCTCCCCACCCAATGAAATCTCACGTCTCATGTCCATGACACGCAGGATCAAGACTAATGCAACAAGTCATACTATATCTAAGAATATAATGTCCAAGTCCTGTATCCTATACAGAATTACCACGAATATCTCGGGAAAATTCTGTCTCATGAATAGTGTCAAGTGTCCTGAGTCAAGCGTACTTGGTAAGACAAGTACAAGAATATATATAGTGTCACGAATGTCCATCTCTAGATGACCGTACCCAACACCGCGTGCGGTGTTGGCACCCGACTAATAATCGGACGCTAAGTACGTCACACGGTCCTAGGTTAAGCATGCACAATAATATAAAAGAATCAAAGAGAATATGTAACAAGACTGCAAAGTTTGGCAAGGTACACTTGCCTGGGGTCCTGGCTCCAACTGCAGCTCTGGTCTCAGTGGGATCTGCAGGTACTACTCCGGTTGCTGAAATAAACATCACCATTAGATTCAGAAAATATCAAATAGCTAGAAACGCCTGTCCTTACGTCCAATTTGGACACAGGAACAAAAATGACAATTCCGGGCCAAAGCGGGGTCCACATGTGGACTACTTTGCACCGAAAAGCGTGTCAGGGTCAAAGGTCTCCAAATTCACCAAACTTAGTGTCAACAGGTCAGAAACGCTGATACGAACCCAACGGAACTTTCAGAATTGAATTCCGATGAGCCGATCACAAAATCGCCCGTCAAGTGGAGCCTGTGGGGCCCACGATACGCGATTTTGTCAACGTTCTCAGAATCGAACCAAACTTGGGTCACAGGACCAGCGTATTGCTACGAGTCCGATGGCGCAAGTTTTGTCTCGATCCGACGTGTGTACACAAAGTTACAGCGTATTCCAGAATCGACGGATACGGGGCGGTGTCGGCGGATACGCGTTGATTCCGGTGTGCACGCACATCCAAATCAACTTCTGCGAAATCCTACAATCCGTATCAACGTCGCGCACGTTTCGGTGACCAAGTCGTCCCGTTTGGCGGGGCGCACTCAGTTCCGGGGTAAAACGGGGTGTTGATTTTCCTATTTTTGGATCGCGGTGTGCGATCACTACAGGGCGCGATGCACCGAGCGGGTTGTACGGGCACCGAGAGGGTCATACAGTCTATGCGACGTAACTGACGGAATAGAAAACGGGGTTACGAGGAGAGAGGAAACGCTACCTGAACAGGGCTCCGTGAAGTCCGATTTCTCGTGTCCGAGCGTGTCCTTCGTATCCTGCGTCCTGCTTCGTGTCCTGCGTCCCTATCTTGTGTCTGCTGCTGTGTCCAGGCTAGGGTTAGGTGCTCGTGTCGGGGGTCGTGGCCGGAGGGCGGCCAAAGGGAGGCAGGGGACAGCGGGCTAGGGCACGGGGGTACTGGGAAGGAGGAAGAAGGAGAGGGGCTCGACACGGCGGGTCGAGTAGCTTAGGGTTCCGGCCTGGGTGTTCTGGCGGAGGAGGAGGGATGTCGAGGGGTCTCCGGTGGTGGAGAGAGGAGGCAGGGAAGGAGACAGAGGAAGAAGAGAGGTCGTCGAGTTGGGGCTGCGGGTGTCGGCCACGGCGGAGGAGAGAACTAGGGTTCTGGCGGACAGGGGTTCAATGGCGACTTCGGTTCAGGCGAGGCGGGGCGGTTAAGGCTGAGGAGGCTGGGTGGAGGTGTCGGGCTCGGCGGAGGGTGATCGACGGCTGGGAGGGGGTCGTGCAGAGGGAGACGGCGGCCACGGGTCGGGGCTGGACTCGGCGGCGGGGAGTCGTGCAGAGGCTCGGGTCGGGCGGCTGGTCGCTGGGGTGATGGCGAAGTCGAGGGAGACGGAGGAGATCGGCTGCTCCGGCGAGGGGGGGGGGGGGGTAGCCGACGGCTAGGTTAGGGTTAGGGTTAGGGTTAATTAGGAATTTGGGGATTTTAGGGATTTAGGATTTTGTTATTTTTTTTTTCTTTGCGGAGAAAAACTAGAAAACATGTATTTATACATACCAAAAATTGGAATAGGGTTTGACCTAGGATTCGGGCCGGGTCAACGCTCCTTGGGCTTGGCTTCGGCTCTCATGGGGATGTCGGGCGTTGGCACGGGTTAAATTCAGTTTAATTATTTAATAGTTCTCAAGGGCTTTAAACGGATTTCCGGAGTCCAATAAATTCACGGAAAATTACCCCGTGCTCGATTTTCCATTTTACACCATAAAATATTATTTCCATAATATTTTAATATTAATTAATAGCAATTAAAAAAATTATTTAATTGACAAAGGCCTAGGTTTTAATGACAGAAAAATACCGAAAAATTTCAGAAAAAAATTCTTGAAAAAATCAGGGGGCTTACAGAACTGTTCTGGAACAAAAGTCTATCAGACCGGTATATTAGCGGTACACCGACAACGGTATACTGGCGGTATATTGCTGACTCTAATATTGTTTTCTTTTTCAATTGCGTCCGATACGCGCTCAAATCGAGCCATATTTGTCGTCTTTGACTTTCTGAGCTTCTTCGACACACGTTTGACGCTTGTCGTACTCCGGATTGTTCTCAACATAGGTTGGAAACCCCACCCAACACCAAAAAAATAACCCATTTCATAAAAAGCAGGTTATATAGAATAGAAGTAACTGAACACAGGTTAATATGTGAAAATTATATCACTCCAAAAAAATACTCATATAGGTCAAATTTCTTCTATTTATCTTCCCTACATTTTATTTTCAGTCATTCAAATATCACATCTTACTGCTGTGCCGTAAATGTTTGAGGATGATATTAACATAAAGTATCCTTGGTAGACTTCATCTTACATGAAAATCTATGATTCAACAGATTATATGATACAAAATTGTAGCCACTTAAATGCTAGCATCTACATATACCATCAACTTTTGTGATAGTTTGAGCATCAAATTTACAGGACTCAGGGCCCAAATGCTGTTGGCACTAAAATCATTTGAAGGCTCTACAAATGGAGGGGCATTTATAAACTCCTGTTTTGCTCATTGTCAGAGTGAGTTGCAAGAGACATGGTTTGCACCAGATTCCCCAAGATTGCACGATAAGGTACTCCATTAACATCATATTAATCTTGCAAAAAAAGCATAATTACCTATTCTAATTGATCCTTGTTTTGCTTGAGAATTCTTGATCATAATGTCGCTTGTGCAGACTATTGCAGAGGCCGTTGGTGATTGGTACTTTGAGAGAAATGTAACCAAGGAAGTGGACTGTCCATATCCGTGTGATTCAACTTGTCATAATATGATACAAGTAAACCAGATCGAATACTGAAGCTCTTCGTATAGATTAATCAGATTCAATCAAAGTGATATGGGTGATAACAGATACTGTTGCCTCTCTTTTGTGGCGAGTGTAGGTATATGACTGACCCATAAAAGATTATGATATTATCCTCGCTAATAGTTTTCTTCTTTTTGTTGAATATCTCTTGCTGATGTTTTTTTACTCATCAATTTTTCGAGGTAATGGAGCCCACAAGATTCTTTGAAGATAAGTTGTTGGTGTTTTTGTCTTTGGATTAAGAAAAATAGTCCCACATTGGCTACACCACTAAGTGGGTATCTCAATATAATACTTTGTATGAGTTGAGGTGTGCACATGGGGTGTAGTGGGGCACATGGGTGCCATGTGGGGGTGTTTTCCTAGGAGGAAAAATGATTCACTTGAAAGCATTTATGCTTTTTGTCATGCTCTTGGAATTATTTCCATAGGAGCTAAGCCTCACGACTCGGACTCGGACTCAAGGGTGCAAAGTGGCGCACTTTGCACCTGAACGCATGAGCTGACCGCATGCGCGGTCGCATGGGCTAGCATCATGGGCGGCCGCATGCGATGCGGCATGAGCGGTTGCATGCGGAGCCGCATGAGCGGTTGCATGCGAGTCCGCTGCTATCAGATAGATTTGATCAGTTATGGAAAGATTGAGTCATTAATTTAAATCCGATATTTGTGGGATTTGAATTTAATTCATTCCAATCAGGTAGGATTTAAATATCATGTGGGATTTGAATTTAATTCAAATCAATCAGGTAGGATTTAAATATCATGTGAGATTTGAATTTAATTCAAATCAATCATATGAGATTTAATTTTAATTCATTCTATTCTTGTGGGATATGAATTAAATTCATTCCAATCTTTTTGTAATTGATGGACGACCAGGATTAGGATTAGGGATTTTCCTCCATATGCTTGTAAATACTCTCTTCAAATCCCATTTGAGGACTTACTTCAAAAATTGGGAGAGGAAGAGAGTTGCTGCTAGAGCCGTCATTAAAGTCCAGAAAGTTCGTGCGAGTCCAAGCAAGGAGGTGACATCGAGCGTTTAAAAAGTTTTTTGTGAACTTGCTGGTTCCTTGGAGCAGATCGTGTGGGAAGAATCTTTCTTTGAGCAACGGTGATCTTCATCACCCCAGCAAGCAGATTTTCTTATTCTTTTCCTTTCTCATCTCTTCTGCTAGTTGTAATTCTGTTATGTCCGTCTGCAACTGCGAGTGCAAGGAAGAACGTAGAGTTTATTTTTTCTGATTCCTTTGTAATCTTGAGAGCAAGTTGTAATCAAAATTATTATATAGTTCTTCTTGGAAATCGAGAATAGTCAGAGTGGAAACTTTTGTGTGAACCTCTGATCTTGACCACACGTTCTCCATCTTTGGTTAAGCCTCAGGACTAACAATCTCAAAGCAAGATCCGAAGAAAGATGGGGAACATCTGTTCAAGTCTTCTGGACACAAGTTTTCACAAACTTGAGAAGATTGACAAAATTCACTTTGAACATTTGGATGAGGGAATGAGTTATTTGTCAAATATTGAAAGTGAGTTGTCGGAACCTACGATTCCCGAGGATGGAGGAGATAGCGCCTGAAGGACGCGCATTCTAGGTTGAAAAAAGATTACAAGATGACCAATGATTGCAGAGTATGCGCACAAGGGGCAGACCTTGGCGTATAACAAGACTTGGCGCTTGACAGCGCATTGGAGGTCTCAGCGCATTGGAAGTCTTAGTGCATGGCAGAGCTGGGCGCATATTATCTCAAAGGCGCTTGATGGTCTCTGCGTATGCAAGACGCATTATGCACATGGATTGGCATATTGAGGCTTATCCGCATGGATTGGTGCATGGGAACTTATACGCATGGATTGGCGCATGGTGGCCTATGCACATGAAGGTCACTGCACTATACAGGACTTGACGCATGGCTGAAATTGAAACTTGACAGTAGAACCAATCCAAACCAATATAGCAAGGTATAGCTAAACTTGGTTCATTTGATTTCTTTACTTGGTTGCTATGATTGCGCAGGTTAAATCCTATGGCGTGGTTGCTGACCAGTGGATGGAAACCGGTGCATCTAGCCATATGTACTTTAGGAAGAGATTTTGATCAAGGTCGAACCTTTCAGTGGTGAAGGTCTTGATGGCAAGCAAGGATCAAGCAGAGGATCTGGAGATTGGGACAATAGTTCTGAACTTCGAGAAGTTATAGTTAAAGGAGTGCGTGTAGCAACGTACCAGTGATTACCAAGGACCTGATCTCAGAAAGTCTGTTGCATACTTGAGGGTGAACATCCAAGTTTGCCAGATGGTGATATCTTGGCAGGAGACATACTTTGAAACAAGGCGTTCAGTTTCAAATGGATGTTCAAGCTTCTGATTGTGACTGAAGTCTCATTGTAAGAGTTGTGAGACCCCAGACTAGGACATGTATTTTGTACTGTCAGATGTCTAGTCTAGGATTTATCTCCAAATGTGGGGATAAGGAGGTGGAGAAGTGTAAGGTCTGTGCGCAGACAAAGATCACAAAAAATCTGTTCAAACGGGTAAATCGAAGTACAGATCTTCTGGAGTTGGTTCACTCAGATATCTGTGACTTCAAGCAGTTCTCCACAAAGGCCAAGAGTAAGTACTTCATTACTTTCATCAACGACTACTCGAAGTACGCGTTCGTCTATCTGCTCAAATTAAAAGACGAAGCATTCGAGAAGTTCAAGAAGTTTAGGGTTGAGGCTGAACTTCAAAAGGGACAACGACTCAAGAGATTCAGAAGTGATCGAGGCGGAGAGTATAGGTCTATTGAATTCATATCGTTCTGCAAAGAACATAGAATTTTCAATGAGACAACTGCTCTGTATTCTCCTCAATCAAATGTAGTAGCTGAAAGGAAGAACATGACGTTGACAGAGATGATGAACTCAATACTGTTGACTACGGGTCTTCCAAACTACTTCTGGGGAGAAGCTGTGCTGACGACTACGTTCATTCTGAATAGAGTGCCATGCGCAACTTCCAACGTCACTCCTCAGGAACTCTGGTTTAGAGTCAGACCCAACTTGAACGTCATTCGAGTGTGGGGGTGTCTGGCGTCTGTGAAGCTTTCGGAATTAAAGATTCGAAAGCTGGAATCGAGGACTACGAAGACAATCTTTCAGGGTGATGCTGAGAAGAGTAATACTTGGAGATTTTTTGATATCAAATTAAATTATATCATTGAATCTCGCGACGCAGAATTCTTTAAAGATAGATTTGCTAGGCACAAGAACATTGTTATCGCGGATATTCCAAAAATAGTGTGGGTGCACAGGAGGCTAAAGCTTCCAACGAAGATGTAGTCCAAGTAGAATTTATCATCCCAACGACAACGATCGAACCAGAACTCGTAGAGCCGGTGTCTAAGCGAGTGAGGAAAGTGAAGGACTTCAGACAAGATTTTGTTACCTATCATGTGAAAGCAGATCCGCTTACCTATGATGAGGCGATGAAGACCAGAGATGCTATTTTCTGGAGAAATACTATAAATAATGAGTATGACTCAATAACCTCCAACCACATTTGGGTGTTGATAAATCTATCTGAATGAGCTAAACCAATCAGATGCTTATTAGATCTTCAAGTCGATGAAGATGAAAGCAGACAGAACAATTGAGTTCAAAACTATGCTATCTACCCAGGAGTTTTCTCAGACAATAGGGGATTGAGTTCTTTGGTACCTCGATGAGGATGTCATAGATCAAGATGATGATTGCCATAGCTTCTATTCACAAGCTAATTATTTATGACATGATGGTAAGACAACAAGTCTTGGAGGAAGACAGATTATTCTCCAAGACATGAGAGATTCACGGACAACAGTGAGAATTGTTGTCATTCATGTTTGAAGATAATCTGCGAGTTGGTGACATCTCGATACGGCCTGAAGCAATTCCCAGGATATGGTAACATAAGTTTGACAAGTCATCTAGTCAAAGTTGTCACAGGATCAGCGAGATGGACAAGTGTGTATACACGAAGTTCGCTTATAATGGAGGAGTTATCGTTTGTATCTATGTGGACGACTTGTTAGTCCCAATTATGGACATAAAAGTGTCACTAGAACAAATATATTATTTTTGTCCAAACTCAGGACACGGGATTGCGGAGGTCATCCTGAGGATATAAGATTATCCGGATGCCAGGTGGGCTTGCTAAGTCACAAGCTCTCAGCATGAAATGTTGATCAAACGCTTTGGGTATCAGGGAAGATACTCCTCAGGTGTGACATTCATATGAAGCCAAATCCAAGGAAAAGTGTCAGACAGTTGGTGTACTCGAGCATCATCAGGTGAATAATTCAAGCTGCGTGTACCACTAGGCCTGACATAGCTTTTGTTGTAGGGATGTTGAGTCAGTTCACAAGCAGTATATGTGTTAAAAACTGAAAGCTGTGAAGAGAGTCGTCAGAAATCTCAGGAGAAATCAGTAGTATATCCTGTGCTACAACAATTATCCAGATATGAAGTAAGGATTCGGTGATGCCAGTTAGTGGTCAAGAAAGAAGAGCGAAAGATCCACATGAGGACGTAAAACTCCAGGGGTGGTGCTACTATATCGTGGAAGTCGAAGAAGCAGTCTTTACTCTCAGAGTTCTTTGCACTATCAAGATGCAACAAGTAAAGGAGAACATCTCTGGAAGCTCTCAAATGATCTTCCTATGGTTAGTACATAGATTCGGGTGATATCGACATACTGTGAAAACCAGGAAGCTGCAACAGTGACATCTATTCATCTCTTCAACGGTTTGAAGAACACAGGACACTGAATGAGCGCAAATTGCGTGGATCATTACAGTGCTTTAATGATCGGAGTCAGGTATGGCTTTAAGGGCCAGTATAGGACACTGAATGAGCGCAACTAGTGTAGATCATTACAATATTTGATGATTGGAGCCAGAAGAGTCTGGCAGATCCGTTCATGTAAGGCCTCCAGTGCCAGCTGATCCTAAGAACTATAAAGGAGGGTAGTACTCCATGTTACAGTGGCGTGACACCACAAGAGGGAGTGAACCTCGGCTTTGGATCATGTTACAGCGGCGTAACATCGCATATAGTCAATGACACATCATATATGGGCTTGGAGGACCTCTGATATTGTGTTTTTGCAATCCTACCATTTAGTTTTATGCTTTTAGTTCAAAGAGAAATCTACTAGGCATCTAGCTATTTGTGTAGAATAATTTCCTGTAGAATGATGGCTTTGACGCCTTAATGAGTTCTCAAACAGAGTGAATGTCCGGTATGCTTTGTAGGAAGCACGTAATATCAGGACTACAAGGGACTGAGATCCCATGCTACATTGGCGTGACACCACACGAGGAAGTGAACCTCGACAGAAGGCTATGTCACAATGGCGTAGCACTGCACATAGGCAGGTAGCATAATGTTGTAGAATGAAGAGTGGTAGGCAGCACTACAAAGAGGGACTGAACCTTATTTTACGGTGGTGTGACACCACACGAGGGAGTGAATCTCGGCTTCGCGAGCAATGTCACAGCGACGTAACACCACAAAGGAAGCACAATGCTTCATGCTGGATAATTTGGCACTACAAAGATGAAAGAACCTTATGCTACAGTGGATGACACCACATGAGGGAGTGAACCTCGACAGAAGGCCAGGTCATAGCGGCGTAGCACCGCAAGGAAGCGCAATGCTTCATGCCAATGACTCTTTAAAAGAACTCTCCTATAGTGTATATAAAGAGATACATGCCGTCTCTTGAGAAAAAAACTTGTAGACGTCTAAAATACATACCCCGAAACCAGGCGTGCACATGACCTTTAATGTGCAACCAGAAGCACAACTGATGTCATTCCGTGAGTGAAAAGAATTGCAACTATGGTGCAGAATTCAAGGCTTAGTCCATTTTTGTATTATACTGATATTTGACCCATGCGAGAAGATTCAAGTCGAAGCGACATTTATCCTAATGCATGATGGACAATCACTGTGGGAATGCTCAACCGATATATTGAGATATGTGAGGGATTGTTGGTATTTTTGCCTTTGGACTAAGAAAAATAGTCCCACATTGGCTACACCACCAAGTGTCTATCTTAATATAATACTTTGTATGAGTTAAGGTGTGCACATGGGGTGTGGTGGGACACATGGGTGCCATGTGGGGGTATTTTTCTCGGAGAAAAAATGATTAACTCCTCATGAAAGTATTTATGCTTTTTGTCATGCTCTTGTAATTATTTTCATAGGATCTAAGCCCCAAAGGGGTTTAGCGACTCGGACTCAGGCGCAAAGTGGCGCTTTGTTGGCACACTTTGCACTTAGTATCGTCGCATGGCGCTTGTTCGCATTTGATGCGCTCGGATATGCACGAGCCACATACGTGGCCGCATGGGCTGAATGCATGTGCGGCCGCATGAGCTGACCGCATGCGCGGTCACATGGGCTGGCCTCATGGGCGACCGCATACGCTGCAGCATGAGCGGTTGCTTGTGGGGCCGCATGAGCGATTGCATGCATGTCCGCTGCTATCGGATATATTTAATCAGTTATGGAAAGATTGAATCATTAATTTAAATCCGATATTTGTGGGATTTGAATTTAATTAATTCCAATCATGTAGGATTTAAATTAATCATGTGGAATTTTAATTTGATTCAAATAAATGATATGGGATTTAAATTTAATTCATTCCAATCATATGGGATTTAAATTTAATTCATTCCAATCTTTTTATAATTGATGGATGGCCAGGATTAGGATTAGGGATTCCTCCCTATGTAAATACTCTCTTCAAACCCAATTTGAGGACTTACTTCGAAAATTAGGAGAGGAAGAGAGTTGCTGCTGGAGCCGTTATTAAAATCCAAAAAGTTCGTGCGAGTCCAAGTAAGGAGGTGACATCGAGCGTTTAAGAAGTTCTTTGTGAACTTGCTGGTTCCTGAGAACAGATCGTGTGAGACGAATCTTGCTTTGAGTAACGGTGATCTTCATCACCCAGCAAGCAGATTTCCTTCTTGTTCTTCTTGTTCTTCTTCTTTCTCTTTTTTTCTGCTAGTTGTAATTCCGTTCTGTCCGTCTGCTACTGCGATTGCAAGGAAGAACGTGAAGTTTATTTTTTCTGATTCTTTTGCAATCTTGAGAGCAAGTTGTAATCAGAATCATTATATAGTTCTTTGTGGAAATCGAGAATAGTCGGAGTGGAAACTTTTGTGTGAACCTCTAATCTCGATCACGCGTTCTTCCATCTTTGATTAAATCTCGGGACTAACATAAGTTTGGTTGCAGGAAACTCGTGTATACTGATATTTATGCTGGAATGGGAACTTCCAAGTGAGAAAATAGGAGCTGCTTTATACCAAAGATAATATACAGATGCATCATGTAGAACGGATACCGTCTTTTAAGAATCACTGCAGCTCTTTCTTTATAAATTTTTACAGTATCAAATTAGACTGCACATGTGCAAAAAAAAAAAAAAAAAATTTTGCAGTTATATGTTCAAATAGTGTATTTGTCTTAATACTTCATTTAGGCTTTTGAACGTCTTCAGTATGATGTTTATATTTGCCAATTATAAGGCTTTGTCTATTGGAAGATGATGGAGATTGGGCTTCCAACTGTATCACCACAACTACCCTGTATCTTAACGGTGCCTCTCCAATATTTGTCACTGTCCTGTTCCTGACCACCTTTGCAGCTGTGCGCGCGGTGGGTTGGATGTTGTTAGGATAGGCTGGATGTAGACTCACTTATTTGAAAAAGAAAAGAAAAAATATATATATTATATAACATTTGGGAAAAAAAATGGGGGTGATCTTAAAACTTGGTTCGACCTTCCAATAATCAAACCTTCAACGGCTCAATGATAATAAATGTTGGGGTTTAGTCATATGATCCGGCAGCCTTTATTCCATTTTTGGGTTAAAACTTCAAGTAAATATTTTAATATTTGAGCTATCATATATATATATATATATATATATATATATATATATATATATTTGTTAGCTCAAGTGTTCAATATGATAAGAGGGTAATGTTCAAATCTTATAATTACTATTTGTTTTTAGTCACTATTTTTTAGAGAAATTCTTTTGGAGATAGGTCCCACAAATGCGAGCTCGGACTCTGACCCGGACGCCTCGCAGTAGAGCTGTGTGGTACCGTTACTGCATTGTAGCCAAACAACTGGTTGTTCAGTTTAGTAATTGTCATATTTATTTGGCCCTTGTGTTGCTCAATAGTTAGTCTTTGATTTCTTCAATAGTTACTACAATATGTTTAAATTATGGAAACAAAAGAACGAAGGATTGCGCTTGAGGGACCTAAATTAAAATTTTTGTCTTAATAGGACCTAATATCCACGGACTTGTAGTCTTAATAAGGACCTAAATTTAAATTTTTTACTAATTCAAAACATTGAGGTCCCTTGAGGGAGGAGGCCCTAGGTGGCTGTCTGTCACGTCCCGGTTTCGCAGAACCGAACGTTCTCGCTTGGGCTTCCCGTACCCCAGTTCTGTAGAGCCTTACGTCATCGCTGGACGTGATATCGTACAAACCTGAGATTACGCTTTGTACAAGGCGTGCTCGTGCTCATTTTGTAAACACATATTTGAATAGAGAGTTTGCATTATTCACTGAGAAATTTAACACACAGTTTGAAATAAAAATAGCTCTTTATTGATAATTCTTTAAATTGAAACATAAGACCCTCAAACGGTCGAGATGAAATGCCAGACTTGGCTTATAACTTGCAAACATATTTAAATGAGATACAACGTCGCTCCATACATCATATCCTTTATTTAATATTGAAAAAAACTAATGGACCACCTTTAGCGGAAGTCTTCGTCTCCACTTGGAAGCTTCAAGTGCAAGGCTTCTAAAGAGTTGGACTCAACGTTCAACGTTCCCTTGCAGCATCTAAATCCTCAGCACCTGAGGATGCCCACAAACGTGGGTCAATACGCAACATATACTGGTGAGTAGCCGTAACCAATCTCACCTAAAATTCCAACACTAAGTAAATATTTGAAAGCAACAGTTATTATTGTGATCTTGCTATGTTGCCTTAAGTTCATTTAACAGTTCATATTATGGGAACATAAGGAAAACATATTTTTATCACCATATTCGGTAATTCTTATCCACGATCGTTCAACCATCCATGTCACATCCCTATTTCGCAGAATCACTATACGTCCCTCGGGCGTGATGCCGTGCGAGCGTAAGGCGCGCTCGCACAAGGACTATCATAATGATATATAAATAGAAACACAACAGCAAAGTGCGAAAGCTAAGGAACACACATTACATCGAAGAAAAGTTCTTTTTTTATTCATAATGTACATCTTTGTTACAAACTCTTGACTCAAAAGTAAAGGAGTGCCGCATGGGCTTACAAGATGGACGCAAAATAAGATAGTTGTTCCATACATTATATCTCATATTAGAACTTTAAAATATAATAGACATCTTCTGGCGAAGCTATTGCCTTTCCTCGAAGTTGCATAAGATGTGTGCACAAGCTCTGGAAGATTTGTACAAGCATCAAAAGACACGAACGGAGTGCGGAGAGTAATGGATTGGTTGGGGGTAGAAACTTCAGCTCCTCGCGGAGTCGCCTTGGCTCTGGGAACATGCTACAACGAGGGTCAGTACTTTAAAAAGTACCGGTGAGGACAAGCTAACCCAACTAACCCAATCGACACAGTGTTCATGTGAAGCATACAATTTATTATAGTGGTCTATTTATCTTGCCTTAGTTCAAGTTACAACATGTACTAGGTTGAAATGAATGAAATAAATATGCCATAATTCGGTGACTTTACCTATCCGTTTGAACCACCTGTACATAACTTACCATGACCTTCCCTGCCACAAAGACATATTTAGCTTGCATAGTTTAAATATACATATGGGTTATTGGCTTTGAGAGCCATTTTGGACTATAGTCCGGACAGACGACGATGGTTGTTGACGCAAGTAGCTAGCCCACCCCGCCTCCCATGCTAGGCCATTAGCACGACTATATCTGACGTTCCGCCTAGGACGAATCGGTCCCGGTGCCTCGACGACAGATCGCAGGAACCCTACACCTTATGCACAAGTTGTCCGTGACCATGCGACATCTAGAACTAAGTTATCAACCGAGGCATTTCAAGACAACATGCATGAAATATAATGATTCAGCATAATTCTATAGCATAGACCACCTGATTCAAGTGATCATATTACAGTATTGCAATACTCATTTCACAGTTATAGATGAATGAATTCTAGCTATAACTGAAACATAAAATAGATACATGCACAACGGACAAGCACCCAACAATATGATTCGTATAGTAATTTTGTGTGAAAAGCATAAGTGTTCCAAGTTTACTTTTATTATCTTGCCTTAGTTATTATTATTATGGTATCGTTGATCGGAACGCACAAACGAGTCAGATTGTTAAGAGTGAAGACTTCGAAGAAGGAAGCTAATCAAAAGTAAGGCCACTCATAAGTTGGTGATTTGGGGAAGAGAAAAGGGGAGATATTCAAGACTCCGTTTGCGCGTCGCCTATACGATCACCTGCATGCACCAACAGATGATCAATATCTCCTGCCTTGGTCTCCCAGAGTTCAATACAAAATGTGAAGATCAACGAACGAAGACAACAAAATTCATCGAAACCGTTCAAGAAAACGCAAGCCACAAAACCAACAAGAAAGCAACTAAGCGGCATCGAAAACGGGCAAAGAAACCAGCGTAACGGAAAGGCCCATCGCGACTCTGCCGCCAATTCCTTCCTCGAGGCACGATCCGTTGAATGTGGGACTTGATTCCGAAAAACACCATCCATAACGAGGAAAGGATCTTGATTCAATCTGACCCGATCGAACGATACCAAGTATTTCTTGGCCGCGCTTCCCGACCCTAACAGGGGGAACGATGCACTACATCTTAACCAACTAATAAAAATTTTTGTCCTCGAAACTTAGGAATGGAACCTACCCCTAATAAATTAATGAGAAATTTTCTTCCTTCATGTCTGATTCGAGTTCCCAGGTCGACTCCTCGACCGCGTAGTTCCACTAGGATATGCGTACGAGCTGGAATGAACAATTTCAGAGTTGCTTATCCTTTCGATCGATGATCTATACATGTTCTACTATATAGGACAAGTCTGCTTGCAAAACCAACTGACCAAAATTTACCATGTGACTGGGATCATGCACGTACTTCTGCAGCTGTGACACGTGAAAGATATCATGCACGTCTGATAGCCTCGGTGGTAAGGCAATTTGATATGCAACTGGGGCGACTCACCTGAAAATCTCAAATGGACCAACGAATCTAGGACTTAGCTTCCTCTTTACTCTAAATCTCGTAACTTCATGCATTGGGGTGACCTTGAGAAACACGTGATCACCAGCTGTAAATTCAATGAGTCATATGTGAATGTCCGCATAACTCTTCTATCTGCTTTGTGCCACCTTTAATCGCTCTCGGATCAGCCAAACCTTCTGAACGGTCTACTCTACTAGCTCCGGGTCGAGGATTTGTCGCTCGCCAACTTCATCCCAACAGATAGGCGATTTGTACTTTTGTCAATACAAGTCCTCGTACGGAGCCATCTGAATGCTGGACTGGTAACTATTATTATATGCAAATTCTACCAACGATAGATGGACGTCCCAACGTGACTTTGAGTCGATCGAACATAGGCGTAGCATATCTTCAAGGATCTGGTTTACCCGCTCCCTTTGACCATCGATCTGAGGATGGTACGCTGAACTTAACTTCAACTTGGTCCCTATAGCTGACTGAAGGATTTCCAAGAAACGCGATAAGAACCGTCTATCCCGATCTGAAATAATAGACACTGGCACGCCGTGTGGTCGAACTATCTCATCAAGGTATATCTGAGCCAGGCGATCGATGCTCCAAGCAACTTTGAAGGCAATGAAGTGCGCTAACTTGGTTAATCGTTTGACGATGACCCCCCATTGCATCTTTGGCAAACCAACAATAAAGTCCATCGTGATATGGTCCCATTTTCACTCTGGGATAGCAAGGTTCTGCATCTCTTCGCCCGACCTCTGGTGCTCGGCCTTTACCCTCTGACAAGACAAGCATTATTACACGAAGAGCACAACATCTTTATTCATTCCGTGCCACCAGAAGATCGTACGGAGGTCCTGATACATCTTCGTACTTCTTGGATGTGATACATAAGATGCATAGTGAGCTTATGTGAGGATCTCCTTTATGAGTTCTGCATCATTGGGCACGCATAGTCTTCCTCTTACCCGTAACGTTTTGCTTTTATTCACTACAAAGTTGGTCATCTTTTCTGCTAAAATATGCTCACACGTCTTTAACAAGAATGGGTCGTTCGTCTGAGCGGCCTTGACCTTTTCTTTCAGGCTCGGTTCAAGGAGTAACTGAGCTACTGATCCCCCATTCGGTCCACCTCGATATTGAATTCGCAGCTCGATGCCCATACTCTCCAATTCCTTTTTATAGCCTACAGTTGACGAATAGAGATCCCGAAAATACTCGACCCAGCGCGTCCGCTACAAAATTTCCTTTGCCTAGAGTGTACTTGGTGGACAAGTCATAGTCTTTGATTAGTTCTAGCCAACGTCTTTGCCGTAGGTTTAGGTCCGACTGAGTAAAAAGATACTTGAGGCTCTGGTGATCAGTAAAAATTTGGCAAGCCACATGATAAAGGTAGTGTCACCACAACTTTAGTGCAAACACAATTGCTGCGAATTCTAGATCATATGTCGGATAGTTGCGCTCATGCGGTTTCAATTGTCTCAAAGCAAAAGCTATTACCTTATTTTATTGCATGAGCATAGCTCCCAAGCCCTGGCCTAAGGTGTCGCTGAAGATTTAGAATCTCATATTCTCGTTCGGTAGTGAAAGTATCGGAGCAGAGACGAGGCACTGCTTTAATTTCTGAAACAAAGCTTCACAGTTGGCAGACCACTCGAATATGACACCTTTCTGAGTGAGGCGAGTCAAGGGTGAAACTATTTTAGAAAAGTCTTTCACGAACCGTTTGTAGTAGCCCGCTAACCTGAGAAAACTTCAAATTTTACTAATTGAGGAGGGTTACTTCCACTCGAAGATGGCTTCAACTTTCCTCGGATCAACTGATATGCCTCCCGCAGAACTGATATGCCTCCCGCAGAACTGATATGCCCGAGGAAAGATACACTGCTTAGCCAAAATTCACACTTGATCAGTTTTGCGTATAGCTTGTTGTCCGGAATAGTCTGAAGCACGGTCCGCAAGTGCTCCTCATGTTCCTCCTTGTTCTTTGAATACACCAAGATATCATCAATGAACACTACTACAAACTTGTCAAGGCACGACCGAAATACTTGATTCTTTAAATCCATGAAGGCGGCAGGGGCATTGGTCAATCCAAACGACATAACTAAAAATTCATTGTGGCCATAGCGAGTGCGGAAGGCTGACTTTGGCACATCGTCTAGCTTGATCTTCAATCGGTGGTAGCCCGAACGAAGATCAAATTTTGAGAATACCGATGCGGCTGGCAGTTGATCAAAGAGTTCATCGATTCTGGGAAGGGGGTACTTGTTTCAGATGGTGGATTTATTCAACTCTCGATACTCTATCCAGAGCCGCATCGAACCATCATTTTTCTTCATAAAAAGTACTGGTACGTCGCATGGAGATACACTCGGACGAATGTACCCACGATCGAGCATTTCTTGTAGTTGGACCTTCAGTTCGGCAGGAGCCATTCGATACGGAGCTTTGAAAATCGACCGAGTATCTGGAAATGTATCTCTCGGTCTGTCGGACGATATGCCAAGCAACTATTCCGAAAATACATCAGGATATTCTGCCACAACGAAAATAGACTATATGTTTTTATAATCTCGATGGGTGTCTCGAACGGATGCCAAGTACCATTCACAGACAGAATATATCATCCGTCGAGCAGACATTATAGAAATTACCATACAGGCATTCGACGCTCTCGACGCTAGACTGCACGCATAGCAAAATTCTGTCTCGCCAGGTAGACGAAATACGACTTTCTTTTTCGCACAATCAATGGTGGCCGAGCAAGTGCCAAAATAATCTATTCCTAGAATGATATCATAGTCCCTGATGTCTAGAACTATCGCATTAAGTGAAAATTTACTTCCTCCGATACAAATACAGCCATCACGATAAATTGAGTTAGCAGGCAAGTCCATGCCCGACGGGGTACTGACGCTAAGCCTTAGGCCTAATAGTGTCTGAAAAAATTTGTGCTCCATAGTGAAGTTTGCCGATACAAAACTATGTGTGGCACCAGAATTAAATAGTACTCATGCAGGAACATTATTGAATAGTAATATATCTGTCACTACGCTGTCCGAGGCGAACGTCTCGTCCCACGTCATTGCATAAACCCGACCCACAGAATTCGGACGACGCTCTTATTGTTGTGCATGTCAATTTTCTTGGGGTGCTTGGGCTGGATTCTGTTGTTGTGTACGGCAAGAGGGAAACTGGTTGGGTCTTTCAGAATAATTGGTAGCAAGATGGCCTTGTTGACCACAAATAGAGCATACCCCTTTTCGCTTGCGACAATCACCGATATTGTGCCATGGTTTGTGGCAGTATGTACAACTTGGCCCTTGGTTTCCTTCATGATTGTTACCATGGTGACCGTCGTTGTTTGCACCCTTTGAAGCATTATTTTCTTTCGTGTTGCTAGGGCGCTTGTGATGAGAATGGGACACAATTCCGACAGCAACTAGATGATACTGTGGTTCTAGGATAAGGGCAAGATTAAGGACTTCCCTCACTGTCTCGTACTACAGAGTGACTATGTGCGTGTGAATGGAAGGTCGCATGCCGCCCTCGAATCATCTGGATAACTCGTCGCATCGTGTAGGTAAGAGATGGCAAACTTGGCGAGCCGATTAAATTCTGCGACATAATGCTTCACTGACAAGCTTACTTATTGCAAACGCATGAACTCGTTCTCCTTTTATCGATGAACGGGTGGAGATATAAACTCCCCATCGAATGTGCTACAAAAGGTAGCCCACGCGATCGTCTGTCTTTACCGTCTTCAAAAAGAGATCTTCGAAGCACGTCCCTCCAATCATGTGCGTTCATTCTGAGTTAGAGTTGGACATGTGACTCTCTTGCCTTCTGGGACTTCAAGGACCTTAAAATGATCGTCGATTTCAGCTAGCCAATCTAGAGCCACGACGGGGTCCTCGGTCCAGCAGAAAGATGTGTTACAAACCTTCTTGAAGTCAGCAAAGTCAAAGTTAGTCACATCCTTCTTCTTTGGGGTTTGAGGCATCTCAACTTCATTTGCTGGTTGCTCCACATGTGTTGCTGTCGTTGCGGAATGGTTGGAGGTAATGGTCTGAACAATCTGTTGCGGGTAATCCACTACTTCTGTTGGACCGCAAATCAGGCTTCTAGATTCTTTTCGAATTTGTCCTGTCGAGCATCATCCCTTTGCTGAGGTGCCTCAAACATTGGCATAATTCGCTTAATTGGGTCGACAGAGGGCGCAGGTCGTTGGCTCTCGGAGCTTGCCGAAGTGCCCGAAGTACTTGCTTGTACTTATGCTTCTACTTGTGTTTCTCCTTGTGTTTTAGCCATTCCTTTAAAAATAAAGAACTTGCATCAGTCACATAGAGTAATACGGACTCACTGTATGGAACGTATCTCATTTTGGCCAAACTATTTCAAGAGTTCAACTGGAAGGGACATGGTCGTTTTATGAATACTTTTCTGACACGAGACCAAAAGATCTGAAGCTGTACTCTGATACCAATATGTCAAGTTCCGATTCCACAGAATCATTATACGTACCCCGGGTGTGATGCCGTGCGAGCGTAAGGCGCGCCCACACAAGGCCTATCATAATGATATATAAATAGAAACACAACAGCAGAGTATGGAAGCTAAGGAACACACATTACAATGAAAAAAAAAATTTCTTTTTTATTCATAATGTACATCTTTGTTATAAAATCTTGACTCAAAAGTAAAGGAGTATCGCGCAGGCTTACAAGATGGACACAAAATAATATAGTCGTTTCATACATTACATCCCATATTAGAATTTTAAAAATAGAATAGAGACCTTCGGGCGAAGCTATTGCCTTTCCTCGGAGCTGCATAAGATGTGTGCACAAGCTTCAGAAGATTTGTAAAAGTTTCAAAAGACATGAATGGAGTGCGGAGAGTAATGGACTGGTTGGGGGTAGAAGCTTCAGCTCCTCGCTTCGTCGTCTTGGCTCGGGGAACCTGCTGCAACGAGGGTTAGTACTTTAAAAGTATCGGTGAGGGCGAGCTAAACCAACTAACCCAATCGACACAGTGTTCATGTGAAGCATACAATTTATTATAGTAGTTTATATATCTTGCCTTAGTTCATGTTACAACATGCAATAGGTTGAAATGACTGAAATAAATATGCCACTGTTCGGTGACTTAAATATAATATGGGTCATTGGCTTCGAGAGCCATTTTGGACTATAGTCCGGGCAGACGACGATGATTATAGACGCAAGTAGCTAGCCTGCTACAAGCCACCTCGCCTCTCGTTCTAGGCCATTAGCACGACTATATCTGATGTTCCGCCTAGGATAAATCGACTCCGGTGACCATTCACAGGAACCCTACACCTTGTGCACAAGTTGTACGTGACCATGCGACATCTAGAACTAAGTTATCAACCGAGGCATTTCAAGACAATATGCATGAAATATAAGGATTTAGCATAATTCCATAGCATGTTCCACCTGATTCAAGTGATCACATTGCAGTATTGCACTACTCATTTCACAGTTATAGATGAATGAATTCTAGCTACAACTAAAACATAAAATAGATACATGCACAACGGACAAGCACGCAATAATATGATCGTATAGTGATTTTGTGTAAAAAGCATAGGTGTTCCAAGTTTACTTTTATTATCTTGACTCAGTATTATTATTATGGTATCATTGATCAGAACGCACAAACGAGTCAGATTGTTAAGAGTGAAGACTTGGAAGAAGAAAGCTAATCGAAGTAGGGCCACTCACAAGTTGGTAATTTGGGGAAGAAAAAAAAGGAGATTTTTAAGTCTCCGCTTGCAAATCGCCTACACGATCACCTACACGAACCAATAGATGATCAATTTCTCCTGTCTTGGACTTTCAGAGTTCGATACGAAATACGAAGTTGAACGAACGAAGACAATAAAATCCATCGAAACCGTTCAAGAAAATGAAAGTCACCAAACCAACAAGAAAACAACCAAGCGGTATCGAAAATAAACAAAGAAACCAGCGCAACAGAAAGCCCCCACGCAACTCTGCCACCGAGTCCTTCCTCGTGGCATGATCTACTTAATGTGAGACTTAATTCCGAAGAAACCTATCCATAATGAGGTAATGATCTTGATTCAATCTGTCCCGATGGAACGATACCAAGTATTTCTTAGTCGTGCTCCCCAAACACGGAAAACGAGGAACTACAATCGATGTATATGATTAACAACTTACTTTTCTTGCACAAGAAAATATTAGCATGCACAATGTCTATATGAAGGCCACTGGCCAAGCCATCACGACTATCTTGGAATTTCAGTGTCCCGTTCAGTGCAGGTAGCTAGCCTCACTGAAGGTTCCAAATTTTTGATGCAAGTACTTTAGCACCTGTGTTCCCCCTAGGACGAAGCAGTCCTGTGGCCCCGGTGCACTGCCTCGAGGAACCTACCCCTTGTGCTCAAGTTTGTCTATGACCAAGTATAATGACCCATTTTATTCAAGCGGGCAACCGATTCAAACGGCGCAAGTACGATGACCCGTCCCGCTTTGCTCTGTAGTGCCCCGTCACTACAAAAATACTATAAAATAGTGACGAATCTTAGCGACGGATCATATTTCGTCCCTGGTGTAGTGACGAAAGATTGACGACATAGCGACTAATGTATTTATATAAGAAATATATATTAATTTTTGTCGCTATTTCGTCGATGTGGTGTTGATTTTATCTCAGCGACAGAATAACGACGAAAAATTTTGTCGCTGCCAAACGTTAAAATTTAATGTTCCAATTTTATTTTTATTTTCATCCCCCCCCAAACATTCTCTCTCTCTTCTCTCTCACCCTTGACCCCGACCCCCCATCCTCCTCCTCCGGCGTCTATCCCCCTCTCCTCCTCATCCTCCCCCGGTGTCTGACCCACCTCCCTCCTCCGGCGACTCCCTCCCTCATCCCTCCACTGAACGACCCCCTCCTTCGCGGCGACCCCCTCCCTCCCTTACTCCGGCGACCCCCACCTCCCTCCTCCCTCCTCCGGCAACCCCCTCCCTCATCCCTCCCCCGAGCAACCCCCTCCTTCACGGCGACCCCCTCCCTCCTCCCCTACCCTCCTATTGGGCCCCCTCCCCGCTTGACCCCCTCCTCCTCAAGTGTTCTCTTCCTTCGGCTGCTCAGTAAATCCTAACACTTTAAATTTTGCATTTAAGCTTATTTTTAGGTTTAGGGTTGAAAAATAATTTTGGGTAATATTTTTAGGTTTAAGTTTGAATCTGAATTTGGGTAATATTAAAAGTATAGTTTGTAGTATATGGTTTGGCATGTCCTGATACCCGATACCGATGAGTGTCGAGGAAGTATGATACTGACCGATACCCGATACCGATACCGATACCGATGAGTGTCGAATCATTATTATGCTAAGGCATGTATCAGTATGTATCGACATCTTAATAATGTATTATCAAGCCCAAACCCATTATTTCCCAAAATTATAAGAGGCCAATTATATTTAATACAAAGGCTTGACTATAGTTACGTAGCTCAAGTTCAACTTGAACTAATGCTTCTAATTCAAAACTTGAGTCTAAGTCCAAAACAACACTTGTATTATACGAGCTATCCTAGTCGATGATGCAATAATAAGGATTGGTTGGTTGTATGCAAAACTAAAGCTAGAAGCACATATAATATTGGAGATCTAGCATACCAGGAGGATGAGGTGGTCATGCCTCAACCTACATATATGAGTTTGGCCGATGTTGATGGCATGGAGGTTGATGTTACCGTAGAAAATGATAGAAGAGATTGACATAGAAGATTTACCTCATATAGAGGAGAACTCTGATATGGAGATATCGAACGAGGAACAAGAATTGGAAGGTGAAGGTGATAGTAAAAGTAAAAAAATAAAAATGAAGAAGATGAAGATGAAGATGATTCAAAAAATTATTCGAAAGATGATTCAGAAAATAAAGAAGATTAGTACGTACACACATATGCATTAGCTTAGATTATTTATTTATTTAATGACACGGTTATTATTTATTTTATC
The DNA here is from genome assembly GCA_036927795.1 of Iris macrosiphon. Taxonomy (NCBI): domain Eukaryota; kingdom Viridiplantae; phylum Streptophyta; class Magnoliopsida; order Asparagales; family Iridaceae; genus Iris; species Iris macrosiphon. The sequence goes on along the minus strand of JAYESA010000014.1, from coordinate 168,466,703 downwards.
ATCACACTAGTATTTATTTATTTTACCACACCATCCATTACTTTATGATGTCTTGATGTCACTATTTGTATTTGTTTTATAACACAATCTATTATTTACTTTCAGATTTATCTATGGCGGGACGAGGAGGACGACGACAAGTTCATAGAGGATCTTCTTCCCAGCATCCTCCATCCACTACTCCAGCTATTTTGGATACAGGTCGCACACGACTATCCGAGGACGAGTTCGTAGATGTCGAGGATGGTTTATCCTCACCATATACTCGTTCATCAGTAGGAGAAGCTACTCTAGCTCCCGGGCTTCCCTCAGCTTCTACCCCTGCTGCTACTCATGCGACTACTGCGACTACTCCACTAGTTGCTCCTACTAGAGCAAATCCATATCCAGGCCTCCTGGTGGAGCACAGAGTATATGTCCATCATCCAGGATTTGCAGATCCCCCTACTCTACTAGAGAGGGCAGCCAATATCGATCGTTCCGAGCTGTAAAACCCTCTTCCTAGAAAATCGTATATACCCTTTATTTATTAATTATTAATTAAATTATAGTAATTAGGTCCAAATAGGAGAAATAGATTTTTAATAATTTTTATGTTGGGTGTTCGGGCACTTAGAGGACTTGTGGGACCATCAGGAATTTTTCGGATTTTATTCCATGTAAGAGACCCCTTGAGCAGTTGCTAGCCTAACGATGTGCAATACCCTAACATATAAATTTTCTTATGAGTATATATATATATACATGTATATACAAATATATATATATATGTATATATATATTTTATAGAGGAAAAGAAAAGAAAGTAAAAGAATTTAATAAGAATTAAATAAGTAATATAATAATAGTAATAATAGAATTAACCAACTACTACTTAGAACTTGGAAACAACTTAGCACCTTAACCGCCCATTTCAGCAACTTGCTGCATACTTTTGTCCACCCGCCCCTTGCTGCAATACCAGACACCTCAGCGCCCAATAGGAACCCGCTCCAATTATCTTCAGCGGATAGTCACCCGTCCGATCCAACCATCCATCCCTCTCTTTCCCTATAATTAATATATAATATATATATATATTTCTCTTCCAAACCCTAACCTAAAACTCCAGACTTCCTCTTCCCATCTAGAGCCGTCACCGCAGCCAGAGAAGCCTCCCCAAGCCATCCAACCATCCCGTCGACGCCGATATCGCGAACTGCAGTTTCCCACTCGAGGCACCTTCGCTCCGGCGTGATTTTCCGTCGACTCACTCGACCAAACGCCATTCCGTTTTCATAGGTATGATCTTCCCTTAACCCTCTCCAATACTTGTTTTATAGTCAACCTCGGATAACGTGTGCCCCTAGGTGAAAATCAGCGCCCAAGTCAGCGCGAGCAGACAGAATTCTGCACTCGCAGAATTCCAGAATGACCACCCATATTGCCGAGTTCGTATCTCCCACCACAGAGATCCGAATTCGGTGATTCTTTTTGATACCTGTAGATTACATGACCTAGTTTATTTTTTGTATAATAACTTTGTGCTATTAGTTGCTGTGGACAAAATTGTATTCGTCACAAAACTGCGCGCACCCACTTTTTCCGGTTTTCTAAAAGTTGGAGATCGGAGCACGCCCCGCCAAACGGGACTGCCCCGCCGTGTGCCAAGTATACCGAATGGTGCATGCAGCATAATCAGACACGTGAAAATTCGTGGGGACTGATTTGGACGCGTGTGCGCGCCGAAATCAGGCCGTATCCGCGAACACATTCCGTGTCGCCACTTTTGTGGGACTCGCGCGTATTTTGTGCACGCTTGTCAGATTACGAAGAAACTTGCGCCACTGGACTCGTGGTAACATGCTGGTCCTGTGACCCAATTTTCACGCATTTCTGAGATGGTTGACCAGATCGCCAATTGGCGGGCCCCACAGTTGACTTTTTGGACCAAATTATGTTCGGCTCATCGGAATCCAAATTTGGACATACCGTTGGGATCGTATTGACATTTAGAGTTGTTTGACCCATATTTGTCCCATTTAGAGACTGTTACCCTCGGTACGCTTTTCGGTGCAAGGTGGGCCCACCTATGGAACCCGCTTTGGCCCAAAAATTACCTTTTTGCCCCTGTGTCCAAATTGGACGTAAGGACAGGCATTTCCAGCTATTTGACATCTTCTGAGACTGTTGGTGATATTTATTACAGCTTTCGGAGTAGTACCTACCGGATCCACCGATACCAGGACGACAGTTGATATTCAAACATCAGGCAAGTGTACCTTGCCAAACTCTACAGTATTGTTATATATTTCTCTTGCTTTATTATAGTGATGTGCATGCTCAACCTAGGACCGTGTGACGTACTTAGCGTCCGATTATCAGTCGGGTGCCGACACTGTACGCAGTGTTGGGTACGGTCATCTAGAGATGGACATTCGTGACACCTTATTTTCGTACTTGTCTTATCAAGTACCATATGACCCAGGACACTTGACACTATTCATAAGACAGGATTTTCCCGAGATATTCGTGGTGATTCTGTATAGGATACAGGACATGGACATTATACTCTTAGATACTTTATGACTTGTTGCATTAGCTATGATCGCGCTTGACATGAGCATGAGACGTTATGGTCATGATATGCGTGGTTACATTGGGTGGGGAGAGACACACAGGCTACAGGCTGTTCATATATCTATCTACTACTATTGTGAGACCTCAGACTCTCGTAGCAGAGCTAGGCACATTACGTGTTTATTACCGCTACCGGCTCCCCGACACAGAGCTTGTAGTGGCTTCAGCCTGAGTTTTAGTGCTGCTCTCATCTTGCATTTTTACATAGATGGTTACTTACTTGCCCTATTTATTCATTATTTGCTGCACTGTATTTATTTTGGCATGAGCTTTCTTGTACCTTGCTATGTCCCCTGAGGACCTGGATCCGGATATTTGTCCCCAGATTTTACAGACGAGGCTTATCCCGAGGTTTATGGGACCGGAGCAGGAGCTGATCCAGGAGCTGTACCACCACCCGAGGACGAGGTCTTAGCTGAAGATTTCTCTTGAGGATCCATGTTCATGCTCAATTTTTATTATTTATTTCAGTCATTTACTTTCTGGTCTGTTGAACCATTGTACTAGATATTTATCGGGTTGTTCCCCGAAGTACTTTGTGAGACTTGCTGATGATTTACATTCCTTATTTATTCTATGGATCATATTTTATATCTTGTGTGGATGAGATTAGTTGTGCCGTGATTGTCGTAGACTTGTTTTACAGCTTAAGTATGCCCTGATGGATCCATTATATTGAGTTGGTCCATCGGTGCGTACTGCTGGCCATTGCCACGTGTCTAGTCCCACGGTATTTTGGGACTGGGGCGTGACACGAGCTGTGGGACGATGGATCAACGCAAGTACTAATTGTCAATTCACATATTTATTTATTCCTTTTTATTCTAATTGTAAATGGTTTACTTATTTCAGGTTCTTCCTGACCAAGGCTGGCACTGATCTAAGGGACATCATGCGTGCGGGAGAACTTTCATGGCCCTTATATCAACTTTAGTGACATTCCGCTGGATCGATGATTCATTTGGCTGGATATATTGCGGGTATGTATAAATTTTTTATTTAGAATAATATATAATTTTTTGATTAAAATGCAAAAAATATTTTCTAAATTTTAGAAGAAATACTGGTGGCCGGATCATAGAGAATCTACGATCCAAAAGTGCTACAAGACCGTCGCTAACAAAAGGTTCAGGGATATGATCAATGATCAGAAGGCGCTGGCTGTACATTCGGGAGATCTTTGCAAGGAGTGGCTCAAGGAGGAGTTTTAGGAGAAGATGAAGGAGAAGATGGAGGCCCCAGCCTATAAGGCCAAGTGCGAGAATATAAGAGCGTCCTGTGCTAAGGGTGGTCTCCACACGGGTGGATCTATTCCGACCGTTGAACATTTTCGATGGATGGTCAGTATTATAATTTTTTGCTCGATCAATTTTTGGTAATTCTCATTTTTCCTTATTAATTAGTTACTTAATTTTTACAGTGCGATGAGGCCATCAGAGCCGGAGGAGACCCTAAGATCGTCGACTTTCCCGCAATCTTCCAGCGGACGCACAAAAGGAAAAAGAATGGGAAGCTCGTAGATGAGCAGGCAACAAAAGCATACATAAGTTGTGTTTATAAAATTTTGTTAACGAAATTTAAATACATTGTTTTTATAATTTAACTATATTTGTTTATCCAAAAAATCTAACCTTAACTTTAATATTGTTACCTATGATATCCAAAAACCTTAACTCTAAACCTAACCTACGATATCTAAACTTAACTCTAAACCTAACCTTAGTTGTAGTCAATAAAAAGTTTAAATCTAACGTACAATATATAATCCTATTTACATAAATAAATATAGGAGACGTATGAGACATTGGAGGGTAGGGCTGAGAGCAGTACGTCGACTGAGAGAAATGATCGGTGGGTACAAGTTGTCGGTAGAGGAAAATGCGACAATGTGTACGGGACTAGATCATTGGAATCCCACCCGTCGGTTCTTTCCAGAGCTCCCCAGACTGCTCCTCCAGCTCTATCAGAGCCCGTTCCTCCTGGTGCTATGAGTTTGGAGCAGATCATGATGTCTCTGTTAGAGGTACAAAGGCAGTTTAGACAACTGACAGAATCTCGTGATCCTGCAGCTCTTACTCCTCATGTAGCTCATGCTCCTCTTGCTACTCTAGCTCCTCCGATGGCTCCTCCGGCTCCTCCTGAGGATCTACAGCAGATCATCGTTGCGGTTATGGCGCAGTACATGGCTACCCGACAACCACCGCCGCCTCTGCCTCCACCATCGACTTGATGTGTATTTTTATTTTCTTTATAATTTGACAGTTTGTTGGATATATTTTTGTATAACTATATATGCTTGGATTATGGTAGTGTATAATAACTTATGGCTATTTAAGTTCTATTGTATTTGATGTGTTTCATTGTATTTGATGTGTTTGGATGTATTTGTGTATAAGTGATTTAATTTTGTATAATGTTACAAGAGCATAAAGTAAGTGATTCTATTCTGTAAAAAAAGTATATTTAGCAACGGAATAGCGATGGAAAACTGAAAAATTCTATGTCAGCGACGGAATAACAACGAATCAGCGATGAAAATTTCGTCGCTAAATATGTCTGGTACCAAAAATGTGGAAATTATGTATCAGACCTAGTCGCTATATCCGTCGCTATGTCCATCGTATTTAGCAACGGAGTAACGACAAAATTTTTGTCAGTGAGCTTCTGAAAAATTTGGTAAAAATAAGATCACACTTTTCGTCACCAATCCGTTACCAAATAAAGTGACTTAAATATTTTGTCACTAATCCATCTCTATAATTCCGTCGCTAAGTTCGTCACAAATCCGTCGCCATGTCGACGGATTAGCGACAAAAATGTGACATCACTAATTAAAGTGTCGCTGCCATATTTCCGTCGCTAATTCGTCGCTATATTAAAATAGCGACAAAAATATGCATTTTAGCGACGGAAAATTCTGTCGCTAAAATTCTGTATTTTGTAGTGCGTTCCACCTTTTTGGGGAGCGCGACAAAGAAATACTTGGTATCGTTCAATCATGACAGATTAAATCAAGATACTTTCTTGTTAGGGATTGGTTTCTTCGAAATCAAGTCCTACATTCAGCGGATCGTGCCTCAAGGAAGGACTCAGCGACATAGTCGAGAGGAGCCTTTCCGTTGCGCTAGTTTCTATGCCCGTTTTTGATGCCGCTTGGTTGCTTTCTTGTTAGTTTTCTGACTTGCATTTTCTTGAACGATTTTGATAGATTTTATTGTCTTCGTTCTTTGAACTTCGTATTTCGTATCGAACTCTTGGAGATCGAGACAGGAGATATTGATCATTTGTTGGTGCGTACAGGTGATCGTGTAGGCGACGCGCAAGCGGAGTCTTAAGGATCTCCTCTTTCTCTTCTCCAAATCTCCAACTTGTGAGTGGCCTTACTTTCGATTAGCGCCCTTCTTCCAAGTCTTTATTCCAAATAATCTAACTCGTTTGTGCATTTTCGATTAACGATGCCATAATAATAAAATTTGAGCCAATATAATAAGAAGTAGACATGGAACACTAATTCTTATAACATAGAAATCGTAAAAGAAATACCTTATTGCTTGTTGCATGTACATATTTATGCTTCGGTTGTAGCTAGAACTTATTTATCTATAACTGTGCAATGTCACCTATTTGAAATATGATATCTCATTTGTGTTTTTAACAAGATGTTCATTATCAATAAAGAGAACTTTCTTCATTCCAAGGTGTGATATCTCATTTGCTTACTCTGTTGCATATGTTTCTAAAGTATATCATTATCCCTAGGCCTTGTGCGAGTGCGCCTTATGCTAGCACGGCATCATGTCCGGGAGATAATTATCGATTAGCAAAAATTGGGGCATGACATATTGGTATCAGAGCATAGCTTCAGATCCTTTGACCTTCGTGTCAGAAGAGATTTCTTGAAATGACCATGTCCCTCTAGTTGAACTCTTGAATTCGCTTGGCCAAAATGAGATGCATTCCATGCAGTGAGTCCAAAATATATTTTGAGACTGATAAAATTTATTTTTCTTTCAAGGAACGGCCTCAGAGCCGGACGCACAGACGCAGGTAGTGGCACAGGTGCAAGAGAGCAGTTTTGGCACTTCGGACAGCTCGGGAAGTCAAGCAGTCACACCCTCTGTTGATCCCGTTCGAGCAGATGAAACGCAGCAGAGGCAGGCAGAATTAGGTCAAAGTCAATTCGAGTCCCGGATTGAGGCTCAATTTTATGCGCAGCGGACTCTGGCTGAGGCGTAGCAGAAGCAAATAAATATCCTACAAACTATTGTAACGACGCTCATCGCCAACAACCATTATGCATCAGCGGCCATAACGACAGTGCCAGTTGTAGTCAAGGTCGCGGGACTTCAGGGCTCTCAGGAACCTCCGCCCTCAGACGAGAAGGGTTCCATCCTTCAAATATCAGAGTTTAAGAAGATGTATCATACTACCTTCAAAGGGACTGAGGAACCCTCCGTGGCGTTAGATTAGCTGAATGAGCTAGAGGACCACTTTGAAGTGCTTCAAATGGATGAGACGAAGAGATTTGCTTTCGATTAGCTCCAGCTCCGTTTAAATGCACATGATTGGTGGGATATGCACAAATAAGCTATCTTGAGTGAAGACGACAAGATAATTATCTCTTGGTCCATGTTCCATCAAGCCTTCGGAGAGGAGTACCTTCTACCAGTTGTCCATCACGAGAAAGAAGACGAATTTACACATCTTCAATAAGGGAATGTGACAGTGCAACAGTACGCCGCAGAATTCAACATCTCACAAAATTTGCCAAGTCTAATCTCTGTGACGCCGAAAGTCGAGCCCGCAGATTTGAAATAGGACTACGACCTTCTATCCGTGTCCACATCATCGTCCTCCAGTACCGTACCATGCGAGAGTCTCTAAACCATGCCCTCTCCCTAGAGCCACAGTACACCCCAGTTCGCACCGGCGCTGTACAAAATTTTTATTACAAGCGCCCTAGCAATGCAAGAGGTAACAACGCATCAAAGCGTCCTCATAACGGCGGTTATCAGGATGCAAACCCCGGGAGAGATAAAGAGCGTGTCTGCAACCGATGTAACCGTGCTGGATACATCGCTCAAAACTGTCGAGTATTCAATAGAGCATATTTTAAATGTGGTCACCCAGGGCATATGGCAGTGAACTGTCGGGAGGGAGGACCAAACCAACAACGGCAATAAAATCTTCCGTCTCAGAATCAAGATCAAGCACCTCGAGCAAACAAGATGGCACCGCAGAACGCTCAAGGTTGGGTCTATGCTCTGATTCGGGAAGAGGCGTTTGCTTCCAATACTATGGTGTTAGATATATTACTTTTGAATAATGTACCTGCTGGAGTATTGTTTGATTCTGGTGCCATACATAATTTTATTGGGTAGATTTTAACGTCGAGAACAAATTTTCTATGACACCACTAGGCCTAAACCTTAGCGTCAATACTCCATCGGGCGTGGATTTACCGGCTCGCTTAGTTTGTCGTGAAGGTAACATTTACATCGGAGGAAAGAAATTATCATTTGATACGATAGTCTTAGACATCAGGGACTACGACATTATTCTAGGGATGGACTGGTGTCACTACCACATTTTTAGAGTAGGGGCAATATTGTCATTTCCAATATCTATATATATATTGTGTTTATAGTTGCATGATATGTATAAATGATATGGGTTAGTGGATATGGAGTGTCTGTGTTAATGCTTATTATGTGTGTGTCTGTGCATATGAAGTGTGTATGTGTGTTTAGGTTCATAGCAGAAGGTGTAAAACCAGTATGCATGTATTACTGCAATGGCAACAACTAGTGTTGTACCAGTGTATTAATAGAAAATTTAAGACTGCTACTTGCTCATGTATAGGGAACATTCATAGCTCAGTATACAGGGGGTACGTGTTCTAGATTTCAGTGTCAAGGAAGGGGTGTTCAAGTGGTCTGTTGGTTTGAAGCAGCAGTTAGTATCAGCATTTGTGAGGGAAGCTACAAATTCAGGAGTTGCCAGGCTCGGGCACAGTGCATCAGTGTATATTGTGTTGTTCCATTGCAGCTATATTCTATTCTGTGGTATAAGTATTCAAGGTAGATTACCTGTGATATTGAGTGTGTGTTGTTTGTATGTGTTAGAAATGAAGTGTGGTGTCTAAATAACAACAAGTGTATCAGTAGTGTGGAGAGATCGAGTGTCAGTGAGCAACTACAAGTTACAATTGACACATCAGTGACATTCGTGTGTGAGTAGATGTGTAGCTCGGGCAAGTATTCAGATAAGGGGAAGCATTGTTCTGAAGGTGTTGCAGTAGACAACAAGCAATCAAGGGATTTCTACTATGGGTGCACAATTTAGTTCAGGGGTGTTTGTGTTGGGAGATGATAGGACCTGTGTTGGAGTATGGTGTTTAGGGAGGTGAAGCATTATGTGAGTGTGTGATCTTATACACAAATGTGCATGAGTGTATTGGTAAATGTATATCAAGGTACAGGGAATTCTGTGTAGTATGTTGTGGTGTGTAGGTTTGTAGGAGGTTGGGTTCCCTGGATGCCTCACTGTGGAGAATCAGTTGGAGAGTGAGGGGTTTTAGTGCAGACAGAGGTAGTGTGGTCTGATCAGTGCACTTAACTGATGTGCACTGATACTCAGAACAGGTAGCAACAACAGTAGGTAGCATGAGCTCGGGTAACAAGTTGGACACAGTGAGTTGAGTGACCGGGTACCAGTGATAGGGTATTAGAGTTCCCTGTGTGTGTATATGTCTGATGGGTGAACTTGTGAGTGCACAGTAAGTGTAGCACCTAGTGTATTAGTAGGTATCAGGGTATATATATGTAGTAGCAGTTGGTGTTTAGGTAGTAGGCTCTGGTCTGAGTATTTTCCCACACAGTTAGAGCAGCAGCAACAATAACTCAGTTGTTGTGCAAGTGATGCATTGGCTTTGGGGAGATGAGTTTGAAGTGCAGAAACATGACCTACACTCTGTAGAAGCATAAAAAATACGCTGCAGAATTATACGCAGTATGCATAAAACCCGCATAAAGCAGAGTTTCAGTACTGTGTGGAGTAAGACATGACTTCAGAGCCATTGGCTTACAGCAGAGCTTCATCGCTAGTACAACATAAAACATAGCTCCAAAACAACCCGTGTAATACAGTATTCCCAGACTGCTTCAGCGTAAAAAGGTTGTTACATCGTCACTTTGGCGTAAAACCTGTTCGCTTTTAATGCAGTGGGAAGTTGTACGGGGAACTCTTCGTATTCCTCGAACGAACCTGTCAGATCATACAGTGAACCTGACTCCTGACAAAGAGTACTGCACGACTATCCAGACGATGGCTGTAATGATGGTTCAGCACAGAGACCCAGACCGTCGTTTAGTGACATTTCTTTAATATAAATTGCTTTTACGCATTCAAGAGAATACGCTGCCTATTTTTACACAGGCAGACGTGAGCTTTTACGCCCAGCAGGAGACGAAACGAACCGCCATGTCAAAATTTGCTCTTCGTACAGAACTTGAGGCATGTCTCTGCAGTTAATGAGCGTGATGGGGGCAGATCTCTGCATTTAATGCACGAGATTTGGTTCTACTTTCAAAGACTGGATGAGCCATAATTATGACTAATACGTCCACATCAACACCTCTGCATATTACGCCATCAGGCTATTTTCAGCTATAGGAGCACGCCGTATGCTATCTCCTCGAAATACACCGACCTGGCTATTTTCAGCTACAGGAGCACGCTGTATGCTATCTCCTCAGAATATGCCAACTCAGGCTATATTTATATTGGTGCGTGATAAGGCTATTTGGTCCAGAATACGCTCAAGACCTCAGTCAAGCAAGGATAACCGGTAGTCCTTACGCTATCTACCTATCCATACAGCATCAGGCTTCTACGCCTACTAGGCTTCTACGCCTACTTGGCTTCTACGCCAACTTGACAACTATTTGGCTTCTACGCCATGGTGACAGTCATTGGCTTCTACGCCAACCTTTTTTACGCGAGGGTCAGTTACCTACGTGGCTTGCATGCCGCGATCTTCGCAGCAGTTATACGCGTTACCTCATAATGGGACACGCGTCACACGCAGATTTAGAAGATCATTTATACGTGGGTGGCAGTTATTATAACCGCCGCGTAAAAAGTGCCACATTCTCCACTGTTCGACTTCTACGCCGACTGGACGGTTACTGTCACCAAACTCTATAAATAGAGACCTCCGTCCACGGAGGTCCAAGGTGGAAAAATCGAGGAGAGAGGTCAAAAATTGATTTTTTGACAGAGAAGAATCCAGAGCACAAACAGAGAGTAGTGATCGACGATTTTGGCATCGAGCATCCACTCCCTCTTATAATCTTTGAAGCTTCTCCTTCTTCTACAGCATTTCTTTATCATCGTGTGGTCCAAGGGACAAAGTGATCGACCGCAGATCAGACTCTTATAGCAATATTTACCCAAATTAAATTTTTTTTACTTAATATCCTCGTATAGGATTAATTGTACTTCTTGTTTGTAAACCAAAGAAAGGGTTTCGTATAAACCTAGTTTCATTTCTTTCGTTTATTATTAAACATAAGATGGCGACTCTGCTGGGGACTACTTTCTCATCTGACGAGAAAGCAATTGCTCAACACGATGCAGTATCAGTAGGATCAATGAAGAAGACCTTGGTCGTCCAATTCGACCAGTCAGCCTACGAAGACATGCTTCGAGCAGGGGGTAGCTCTCATTCCCTCTCTGTCCAAGACAACAGGAAATTGCGTAAGGTGTGGATGCCCCGGACATCCCTACCATTTCTGCCGACTCTTTGGTTTCTCCGACCAGCAAGGTTTTAGCTTCGCAACCTGCGCGCCCCGCGCGTAAAACTCTGTGACATGGCAGACAAAACTTCTGGCATTGCCTTAGTGCTAGTCCAGAAGTCTACTCCATGCTCGGCGCATAAAACTCTATCTTCTGTTTGTGACATGACAGACAAAGCTTCTGGTTATGCCTCAGTGCTAATCCAGAAGTCTGCACCGTGCCCTGCGCGTAAAATTTAGTCCCCCGTCTGTGACGTGGCAGACAAAATTTCTGATAATGCCTCAGCGCCAATTTAGAAATTCCAAACGCGCTCCGCGCATAAAAATAAATCTTCCCCCCGTGGAAAAGCAGATGATCCTTGCAATCAACGCAAGGGAAAACAAGTGGTGAATTTCCCAACCTCTTGGCCTTTACGCCATCAAGAGAAAAATCTGCCCGCTCTCCAGATTATGCGAGAAGCTGATGGCCGATTAAGGACTTCCTCAGTTTTACGCCAGCCTGAGCAAAATTCTAGACTACGCTAGGCCAAGCCCCTCAGCGTAAAGAAGACATAGTTTGCGGATAGACACGCTCTTCGGGGATCATCTGTTACTCATATGGCTGAACTGCTATATACGGGTGGCAGGGGGAGATTTATGGTTCCCAATATCCGTATTCCAACTGATATAAACAGGAGGAACAAGCCTTCTTCTTCTTCTTCTGTTAATCCTTCTGACTTGCATAAATTTCTGATCCAGAAGCACAAAGATAGGGGATCTTCCAACATGTCTATTATGCCCCCTAGGGAGCACTGTTGTAATAGTCATAAAATTGTAGTTAATTATTGCTGTTCTGAAGCAAAACGGTCATTTTTTGACCCGTTGAACTACTCTTTGTCTTTCCAGGAAGAAGAGCCTACATTTACATCAGTGAACATGGCTTCACGCGTTCCTAGAGGAAGGTCGAATTCAAGACGTCATCCCTCTAGAACTCTAAGCCAAAGAAGATTCGACAGACTCCTTGAGAACATTGAAGCTGGGGTATTCCGAAACACCCGTTCGAGGTCACGACAACCGACTTCGTATTCTTCTGATTCCGACACTGGGGTCGCCAGTTTCCCGAATCGGATGCTGAAAGTATAGATTCAATCTCTACAGAGACCTATACTAACCCTTCAATGACATCCAGAGAAATGGGAGTCTATGCCATTGAAGATGAACGCGAAGAGGCTTCCCCATCAGGAAGTATTGAGCAACGTATCGTGGTGTTGGAGACATCTCTGAAAGAGATGCAGTCCATGATGGAGAATATGCACCAGATGATGGAGAATATGCACCAGATGATGGAGAATATGCACCAGATGATGGACTTACCACCATCCAATGCGAACCAGGAGCCTGCTCTAAATCAAGAGTCAGCAGCTCCTCCACTTCCTAATTCGGAGAATGTATTGCCTCCTATTAGAGTTACGATACAACCGATCTCTCACCACTCCGCGGTCCCTCTACCAGCTGAAGATCCGATGCAGGCAGTGCGGAAATTGAAAGCCCAATTTAATGCTTTGAAGCATAAGGATCAGCTCAAGAAATTAGAAATCAACCAGCCTTATCCAGCTATCTGGGATGAGATCCCTTTCCCTCCTAAATACAAACCACAGGCTATGGTTTTGTTTGAGGGAAAGACATCACCGAGCCAGTACATGAACTACTTCAGTATGATGACGGTGTTATTGCAAGGGAATGACGCCCTTCTCACTCGAGTGTTCAAAGACTGTCTCTCGGGAGTGGCTTATCAGTGGTACCGTAGTCTTGCGGACAACTGCATTACTTCCTTTGAAGATTTTAAGACTTTGTTCTTCGTACGATTTTACGAAGGAGGAATGGACATGTCTATGTCCTCTCTCATCGAATTAAAGCAGAAAGAGAAAGAGAAAGAGAACGTTCGCACTTTCATCGAACGTTTTCGTCAAGCCACTTTGCAAATGCCTCCCGGAGTTCCAGACTCGGCATTGGTGGACATTTGCAGGAAGAATCTTCTTCCAGTGATCTCGGTGTATACAGGACCATATCAGTTCCATGATTGGCCCTCGTTCATCATCTCAGCGGTAGCCGCTGAAGACAACAGTCGAAAGGCGCATGATAATGGAATTATGATATCTGCCTCTGATAGAGGCAAGATGTCATCCTCCAACAGCGACCATCCTCGTGGTTCCAAAGGAAAAGAAGCTCTAGCGATCAATACGTCCAGGCAAAAGACTGCGGTAACCACACAGACGAAACCTGGGACTTCCAGGCCCATTGAAGTATACTCTTTTGACGACGACGATATTCCGAATATATTCGAGTATCTAGTCAAAAGCGGCAAGATTACCCTCCCTGAGGTAAAGTGGCCTAATGAAGTCGACAGTACTAATAACCCCAAGTACTGTATTTTCCATAGGTACATACATTACCCCACAAAGGCGTATTATGTACTAAAGAGGAAAATCTAGGAGTTGATCGATGCTAAGGCCATCACTCTACACAATAGCGAGAAGACGGTCACAGCCAACATAATCTCTCTTCAATTTGGCAATCTGCCTCCTCAATAAGTTCCGGATGGTGTTGTACCTATTTCCCGGAAAATGATGAACATTGTTAATCTTCCTCCAGCCAGGGGTCAAAATCATGACCTGGTACCCCTAACTACCCAGCGTAGCGAGATTATGTGGGTTCATCCCGATCTGGTGTCAGAGATCGAGGAAGAGACTCAAGCTGCTAAGGGTAAGTCTAAAAAGAACTCGAAGCATAGACCATGTCATATGGTTGCGATATCCTCGACATCAGAAGAAGAGATTTTGGCTACCGGAACCCGTTCAGGGAAAGACTACCTTAAGCACTATGGAGGAAGTCAGGAAGATGCACCGGTAGACACTTCAGCTGCCAAGCCTTCAGAAACGGAACCTGTTATACCAGCGACAGGTCCTTCTAGACCAACTTCGGCGGACAAGGACAAGCAAAAAGAAGTGCGCTTTGATAAACCTTTGAAGAATATTCAAAATAAAGGTTTGGAGAAGCCATATAACTTCAACATCCTGGCCCAGTTGGCTAATACACCAGCAAGATTGTCCATTTTTGAACTACTCAGGCTCTCTAAAGATACTCGTCAAGCCCTGAGTGAATCATTAATGCAGGCGGATGCATACTTGACCCAGCTCAATTCCCCTGATGAAGAACCTGTGGCGTATCCTCAATGCCATAGTGTGATGGAGATGGTCCCAAATATCACTTTCACTCAAGATGACATGCTGTTGAAACATAACAAGCATGACAGACCCCTCTATTACACGGAATACGTCGGTTCCATGGAGGTTGACCGAATTCACATAGATCCGGGATCATCGATCAGTATCATTCCTCATAGTCTGCTCAGACCGCTGAGGATTCCTACCAGCGAATTGGCTTACATCACCACTACAATCGTGGGCTTCAACGCCAGGAAAAGTAAGCCGTTGGGGAAGATTCGTCTGAGGATCCAGATTGGCGACCTCATATCAGTGGCTATATGCTATGTCATTGATTCAGAGGTGTCCTACAATATTCTGCTGGGCAGACCATGGATCAACGATCACAACATCGTTCCTTCGACTCTACATCAATGCTTCAAATATGTAGATGCCCAAGGAACAGTACAAACAGAGTTTGCTGACCTTAACCCGTTCAAAGGAGTAGAATCCTACTACTCCGATGCCATGTTGTACACCCAAGACTACATGAAAGAGGTGTCAGGCAAGACAGAGGAGGAATCCCACCGGGAGCCAGAAGAACCCTCTGTCGAGCAACCTCTGTCAATCAAGGTGAAAGGGCGGCCACTCGTCCGAAAGTTATGGAACCCATGGCTATCCACTTGAACAAAACCAAGTCAGGAAAATGAGGTGATCCTCTAGTGATCACTTTAAACCAGAAGCCTCCATCTTTGGTCATCAACCTCCGGCGCAACAAGCAGCCAACTGATGTAAATATAACCAGGAACGTGATTTACGACGATAATAAAGATTCTCCTTTCCAGTATATTGACGCTCAAATTCCAAATCAGGAATCCTCTCCCCATAACGATATAGAACCTATAGCACAAAAATCCTTGGAAGCTATAGACTCCTATCATCCGTATGTGTGGGAAGTAGCATCACCATCTAATGTTATCATGATATATGGGCCACATGAGGATTCTATCTTTATTGTCCCGCCTACTTGCAGCAGTCAACATCCAATAGTCTTCGGTCGCATGCGCAGCAGACTGACTGTACAAGAATATTCTCACGAATCCAATGCTGGAAAAATGCAGGTTCACAGATATAGCCCACAAGCTTTGAAGATTATGCAAAGTATGGGTTATGACTTGAAGCTGGAACCAGATCTTAACTATGGGAAAGGCAGGCGAATGTCATTGCACGGTGATCCCTACTGTCAACGAACTCGTTTTGGGTTAGGGTATGCCACTTCCTTTGCAACTTCTGAGCTTAGTGAGGATATCTTTTCCTCTTCTCAAGATGGCTCGTCGTCCTCCGGCTCATATGATGATCTCGAACGAGCATAATCAGTAAATACGGTATTGACAGATTCCCTCAAAGCAGACGAACAAGAATCTAAATCGTTTGAGAATGACTCTTGGGCTCAGCAAATGGATACACAGTGGGAACTCAGGTTTGAGCAGAGAGAACCTTCCACTGAAGATAAAGTTATCCAAATCGATGTTGGAGATGAGACTTCACCAAAGCCGATATTCATCAGTAACAATCTTTCTGAAGAAGAAAAGGAAGAAATAATTCAGCTGATAAAAGAATATATCGACATCTTTGCGTAGAATTATGAGGATATGCCAGGACTCGATCCTAAAGTGGCTACTCATAAGCTCAATATATTGCCCAATTCGAAGCTTGTAAAGCAACATCAACGCCGGTTTCGTCCGGATATGATGGACGCCATCAAAGCTGAAATCAGGAAGCTGATAGCCTGTGGCTTCATCCGGGAAGAACAACATCCTGACTGGGTCGCCAATGTTGTCCCAGTCATGAAGAAAAGTGGAAAAGTACGTGTCTGCATCGATTACCGAGATCTGAATACAGCCTGCCCCAAAGATGAGTTCCCTCTTCCTATTACAGATGTCATGATCGATAATACGTGCGGTTTTGAGTGCATGTCTTTCATGGACGGATTTTCAGGATACAACCAAATCAAGATGCATCCTGAAGATGAAAAGCATACTGCCTTTCGGACACCATCGGGGGTATATTGCTATACGGTCATGCCCTTCGGACTGAAGAATGCCGGGGCTACGTACCAACGAGCTATGAGTAACATATTCCATGAGCACCTACGCAAAACAGTGGAATGTTATGTAGACGATATTGCTGTCAAAAGCTGCCTCAAGGGTAATCACATCCAAGACTTGAAGACAGTATTCGAGTTGATGCGCCAACACCAACTCAAAATAAATCCTACAAAGTCCTTTCTTGGTGTATCCAGTGGCAAATTTCTGGGATTTGTCATTACCGCTAAAGGCATTCAAGTGGACCCTGATAAAGTGAAGGCCATCTTAGAAATGCGACCACCCCGCAATCTGAGAGAACTCAAGGGATTTCAAGGTCGTCTGGCTTATATTTGGAGATTCATATCCAACCTCTCTGGGAGATGTCAACCTTTTTCTCGCCTCATGAAGAAAGGTGTATCCTTCGTATGGGACGAAGCCTGTCAGCAAGCATTTAATGATATCAAACGCTACCTCACTAATCCTCCAGTTCTGGTGCCTTCCGTTATAGGAATACTTTTTTTGCTGTATGTTCGAGCAATGGATCATTCTCTGGGAGCTCTTCTTGCACAGAAGAACGATGAGGGTCATGAACAGGCTATCTACTATTTAAGCAGGATGATGGTCGGAGCTGAACACCGGTACAATCCAGTAAAAAAAGAATGCTTGGCCCTAATGTTCGCTATTCAGAAGACGCGATATTACGTCACAGGCCAGACTATTCATATCATCTCTAGGATCAATCCTCTTCGGGTATTGATGAACAAGCCAAGTGTTCTTAATTTCCGACTGGCGACTTGGGCGATGTTATTAACACCATATGATATGGTGTATGTTCCTCAGAAGTCCATCAAAGGCCAAGCATTGGCTGATTTCCTAGCTGCTCATTCGATTTTGAAAACCTCCAGATTATACGAGGGCATTCCCGATGAAGTTGCAGAATATAATTCCGCAATGGAAAGTGATACATGGCAGCTATTCTTCGATGGTGCCTCCAGGACTGGTCCTAGGGGAAACGTGGTTTCAGGAGTAGGAATTGTCCTGGTCACTCTTGATAAACTCTTCATCTATCGAGCATATTCTCTTAGCGAACCCTACTCTAATAATGTGGCAGAGTATAATGCCCTACTCATCGGACTCCAAGTCGCTAAAGAATTGGACGTCGGATATCTGAAAGCTTTCGGTGATTCTCTGCTGATCGTCAATCAAGTCAGAGGAATATATGAAGTTCGTAATCCGGACCTCACCCCTTATCACCAATCAACGATCGAGATAGCCATGTCTTTCAAAGGGTTCTTCCTAGAGCATGTGCCTCGATCTCAAAATTTGGAAGCTGATGTCCTGGCCAGTCTAGCTGCAGACTTAGCTATTCCTATAAGAAGGCAGAATTCGGTGATCCTTCTTAATAGAGATTTATTCTGTGTGAAAAACAACTTTCACATAAAATGCAGCTACGCTGTGAACACAGATCCTCCCAAGAGAGACTGGAGAAGTCTCTTTATAGATTTTGTGGCATACGAAATCTTACCAGAGGATCCTAAAGAAGCAGTATCTATCAAAAGACGATCATTACGCTTCTATTTTGATGCATCTTCACAATGTCTATATTGCCGAACCTATGATGGACTGTTATTATGATGTCTCTTCGGTGATGATGCACAGCTGATTATCCATGAAGCTCACGACGGTGTATACGGAGCGCATCAACCCGGTCCTAAGCTACATGATCGTATCAGGAGGATGGGCTATTACTGGCCTACTATGACCACAGATGCAATAAAATATGCAAGATAATGCAAAGCCTGTCAGGTTCATGCAGATTTTATACATCAGCCTTCTGAACATTTATATCCTACGGTTGCATCATGGCCTTTTGAAGCATGGGGTATGGATATCATTGGTCCTATTCACCCGTCTTCTTCCAGAGGTCATTGGTTCATATTGGCCATCACGGATTATTTCTCCAAATGGGCAGAGGCGATCCCTCTTGCTGAGGTGAAAACATCCAACGTTATCAGCTTTATCAAGCATCATGTCATTTATCGCTTCGGGATACCCCGAAGGATAATTCATGACAATGGGCCTCAATTCATCAGCTAAGCGTTTCATCGATTTTGCGATAAAAATTGGATACAAAATATGGCCTCTACGGCATACAATCCTGCTGCTAATGGTTTGGCGGAAGCTTTCAACAAAACCATTATCAAACTCTTGAAAAAGTTCGTCTCTTCAAACAAAAGAGATTGGAATGAGAAGCTGGGAGAGTGCCTCTGGGCATACCGCACAACAGTACGAGCACCGACAGGTTGTACTCCATTCTCATTGGTTTACGGGAGTGAAGCAGTTCTCCTCATTGAAATCCAAATTCTGTCACTCAGAATAGCAGTAGCTAATGAGTTGACTCAGGAAAATAATGATCGACTACGGCTTCAAGAGCTAGAAGGATTAGACGAGAAATGCCTCCTAGCTCAACAACGCATTACGTTCTACCAGGCACGTATTTCCAAAGCTTTTAATCAAAAAGTGAAGGAAAGGGTGTTCAAAGTTGGTGAGCTAGTTTTAGCTATGAAAAGGCCAATGATCATTACTCACAAGAGTAAGGGTATATTCCAGCCCAAATGGGAAGGCCCTTATGTGATCGAGACGACGTTCTCAAACGACGCTTACAGATTAGCCAAGCCTAATGGAGACTTGTTAATGGCTCCTATCAACGGCAAATTCCTGAAGAGGTACTATACTTAATCTTCTTTACTCAACGGAGTATGGTGAAGATCTCGTTCTGACAATACTACGTCCAAAGAACTAGTTGGATCATATTCTATCATGTCCATATAACCTCCGAATAGATATATTTAACTAATTTGGAACTTCAAAACCTATCACGTCCATATTACCTCTGATAGTGTTTTGTACACAAATTTAGTTGGATCAAATTCTATCATGTCCATATAACCTCTGAATAGATATATCCAGCTGAAGCTTACCGAAGGGATATCACGTCCATATCACCTCTGATATCACTTTCACCCTAGCCTATTGTTTATATTCCAAAATGATAGGTCCACAAAGTCAGATAAAGTCTCTTTATTATCACCAGAAAGTGAAAGTTACATATAAAAGCAAAAAGTACATCATTGGAAAGGAGCAGTTAAATCGTGAATCTGTCGCGCCAAAGCAGCCATCCTCTCATTTATGGAGCTCAAAACTGTAGCACGAGCCCGCTCCAACCTTGCCTCCTCATTGTTCAAGGCAGACACTTCAGACCGAGCATGTACAAAACCTGCGTGGATGACACCCGCACGTGCCAGGTTCTGCTGAGCCGCTTCTTTTCGGTTCTTCAACATATCTCGAGCTGTCGATGAAGCGAGAGCCCTCTTCTCTGCCTGAGCGAGTTCATCTTTCAATTTGCGGACCCTCGCTGCCTCTTCCTTATATTCGGCCTCGCACTTAGTCAGCTGGGGAATGACATAACCCAATACGGTATGCTCTTCATTCATCTCTTTTTGCTGTGCCTCGATGGATTTGCTCAAAGTTTCCATCTCCCCAACAAGTTTTGCAGTCATGGAGTCATACTCAGCCTGAATCAGGTCATCAATGCTGCCTCAGGATAGTTGCAAATAATTATTAATAGGTTATTCTAAACCATTAACTATTTGCTCCAGCGCATCAGCTCTCCCAACGTCGTTGAAATTTCTGATCGGCGCTATCGCAACCTGGGAGGACATCCTCAGAGCCTCGAAGCCTAGATTCTTTTCCATCACCATTGATATCAGCGTTTGCAAAGTGATGTAGAAAATGCTAGTATACTGCTCAACTAGCATGGCGAAATCCGAATGGACGCTGGGAGTGGCTGCAATATCGGTGAATCCCCTTCCAGGAACGACTGCAGAGGATGTCATCATAGTCGCCGCTTCAGCAGATGGCGCGACAAAAGTAGAGGCACCAACAATGGTCGAAGTGGCTGACGTACTCAAAGGAGGCATAGTCGTGATGACAGGCTCATCCTCCTCTGAAGATATCGGGACTGTATTGGGCGAGCCGGCACCCGAAAATGTTTTCTCTTGAAGGTCGAGCACCGTCGTTTCATCGGCGGAAGCCGCAACAACGCCAAAGGTTGCGTCGACGCTGCCCTCCCCGTAGATGTCTTCCCCTGAAAAGAAGACAAGAGAAAGTTAATATCAACCTGATGTTAATTTTTCTAAAAGAGATGTAAAGACGACATTTACCCATGGCCGATGGTATATATGTCGCGTCTGCAGCCAGTACAGCTACATCATTTCTTAATGATGTTAAGCGAGCTATCGTACCTGGAGAAGGGGGTACGCCAAATAACACTGGCAGGTATTCTTCCAGGTCTTCACCAAGATCCACTCGAGGTTCATCGGGTGGAATCTCACTGGAGATACTTACAGATGAAAAAGGGGCTGGACCCATTATTGGTCTGGATAAAGATATCCTTAATTTGCTCGGCCTCGAAGGCGATCTCGTAGCACTACCTGAAGCGGTAGTAGCGACAGCAGTCTCAAGCAAAGAATCTCCGGCACTGTCAGCCGGAACTGTGGAGGTTCCCTCTTTAAAAGGCGAGGGACCTCTAATCAAAGGATCATCCCTGATAGGGGAAGCAATAAGCTCACTCCTAGGAGCCTCGTGGCTGGAAGTCCTGACAGGACCACTAACAGTCTTCTTTTTCTTGCGAGGGGAAGTCTCTTTCAGAGTAGGATCCCTTCGCTTACTGGGGATAACAAGAGGCTCTGCAGGTGGAGGTATTACGCCTCTCGGTATTGTCAATAAAAACTCATCTGTACCGACAGGGTCTTCACCTTCGTCAGAGGAGACTGATGGGACCTCCTCTCTTCCAGTGGATTTATGAGAGGGCATCCTAAAACTTCCACGCATATCAAAATTACGATAGAAGGTATTGATGGCCACATAAAATTGGGTGTACGAATGGAGGATGCGCAACTCCATAGAGAGAGAAGTTGCGGGCACAGTAAAGGTTGCTCCAGTACAACCCATCATGAAATACCGCCATCCTCTCGCCCCATCAATAAGTCCACCTCTGAACTTGAAGCTGGTGATGGCATTCCCCACATGCAACTGGTCGTACCCAAATTGCCTGGTGAATCGGCTAGGCAGATACGGCTCTAGATAGCAGTGGTCCTCACTCATGTACAGCAGATGAGAAGGTCTAATGCAGACCAACCAGTAAAAGGTTTCGAGAGAAAGAATAGTCCTCCCGTTACCTGAATCCTGAAGTCTCGTCCCCTATTGATTGATATGTACAGTGGGGACGATACAGAAGAGCTTCCAACTATGAGTAAAATTTAATGCTCGCCGATAGTCTACGACGGTGGTCACGTTCCAAGTGGAATTCTTGTAATTCAACAAGAAATTATTTCCCAAACTACTGGCAGAGCCGGAAGACATAACCCTGGGATTATGAAGAATTAACCATCCCATCATATACAGGAATGGTAACTCTACCCTGGGAAAGCTTTCACGCCGTAATTCGTCTGCAAACAGCCCATCAGTAATGGCCCTCAGGCCAGCTTGTATCCGACATATCATGGCAGGGAGCAGGCCCAGTCTTGCCCCAAATACCAAACGCACTGAAGGACATAAGGCATTACGATGAATACGATCCGAAGATGCAATGCCAGGTACTACCAATCGGCGTAGCCATATAGAGAGGAAGCCAGCCAGTTGAGCTTCCCTTGACAGAGGCCTGCGGCAATGCCTCATATAACTGTAGGCTTTAGTGCTTGCAGGATAACTCCCTATCCCCTCATCGAGAACTTGATCTGAAGCCCCAGCGTCTTCAATAAGATCATCGACTATTTGAGCATTAAGCACGCTCAGAAGGTTCAAAGGCTTATCCCTGCTATCCATAACTTTGTTTGGCTTAGCATCTCTGGCATGATGAAAGAAGAGATAGGACGCCCATTTATTGGTATGAGCCAAATCAGAGGGCTCATTATAGAAGGTGGTGCACGCTAGATAATGGCTCATTAGCTCCTGGTACACTGCCACTACCCGAGGGTTTGTATCCCTCAGCTCCCTGTTTGTGGGAACATACTCTTCATAAGGAGTATCCCCCATTGGCGGTCTTGAAATCTCTGCCATCTCGTGAAGGGCCAATCCCAACTCCCCTAGCAGAGTGGCGAAAGTCCCAGTGAGCGAGATATACCGCTCCATCAAAGCCAAAAATAGGTTGGGGTTGGGAGGCAGCCTAACACTAGTAGCACTCACAGCCGCGAACAGACCAATGCTCTCCAGCTCCATCTGAAAATGCTTCAGGGCCCAGGCAACTAAACAAGCCCATCGAAGATTTCCAGGGGTAAGCCACCCGTTGGTCCGAGGATTAACCTTGGGGTATACTCCTCCATGCCCCATGAAGTCATTACAAAAAGTTAATAATTGGACTGGCTGGAGCAGTGAAGTGTCTTCCCTCGGGACGCTGCCCGGCAGTAGTCCCCTGAAAGGCATGACAGGGCCTGAAGGGCGGCTCACAAATAATCCTTGGCCTAATCCTTTCTGATAAAATATCTTCCCTGGTTGGCCGTGAAGATTAGGGGTCAGGGTCCACGACATCTTCCAGGGATGCGTGGCATAGAAGAATGTCGAGATAGGGTAATCTTTCGGCATCCTGGGCAGGTACATGACCATGCCCTCAGCAGTAAAAACCCACTTTTCCTTCTTGGACTTCATCTGGGATTGTTTATCAATCATATCCCCGAATAGGAAAGCTGGTTTTATATATTTGGCCCCATCTATATACGTCAGGGGCTCCCCGTTGATCATACTCAACAGCATTCATTCTCCTTGAGACGATATCAGAATTCTCCTTCCTTCAGGATACTGGATTCCAGAAATAGGGAATGTCACATGGGACAAATCCTCCAGGTAATTGGAGTTCAACATCCCAGCAGCAGAACCCATCACCTCAGCCAACAGAGGTATCTACAAGTCTACTACAAAATGCAAGAAGAACAAGTCAGTTTCTATACTAGACATTACAGTCTTGTAGCTTAAGCCAAAGATCAACAGTCTGTGCTTTTACGCCAAGACTGTAAAAATTTGAGTTTTTACGCTGGAACCTATTTTTGAGGCATAAAATTCAAGGTTGGCAGTATACACAAAAATCTAACAGTCTGTATTTTTACGCCAGACTGCCAAAATTTGAGTTGTTATGCCTGAATTTTCATCCAGAGCGTAACACTCAAAGTTTGTCGTATACGCCAAATTTCGACAGTCAAAGCTTTTACGCCAGATTGCGAAAATATGGAGTTTTTTACGCTGACACATTAGGAATATGGGCGTAAATGATAAAATATCTCTGTGCATCATCTTCCTCGAAGAGGCTCTCAGCATAGAAGATGACCTAGCGCGTTCACGTACAACGTGTGCGAAGGGTTTTCTTCGTTTTTGTCGTTCCAAAAAACTTTACCTATGACGCCTGGTGCACAGCTTTGCGGTGGGATACTTCATTCAGAGCGAGGTTCGCTCAGACCAATGGGAGTCGCTCGTGCTTGAGCAGAAGAGCGAGAAGAAGAGGCAGCTTTCTTTCCCTTAGTGGTGGAAGGTTGTTTCGGTGCCATGGCTAAAACTCAGAGTGCTCAGAGAAGAAGTGAAGAGGAGTTCTCGAAGAGACAAAGGTTTTTTACAAGGCCTTGGGGTATTTATAGAGTTCAGATAAACTCTTCGAATCCCTAACCAAAGCCGATATTTAATATTCGGTTATGATTGGGGACCACGTCAGCCTATCATTTAGGGAAGACAGACAGTCAGCGGATTCAAAATTTTCGCGCAGAGCAAATCAACGATTTTATGCTAAGGAGCTTTTTACGCTCAGAGGCTACAAATCAACGGTTTTACGCTCAGAGGCTATAAGTCTATGGTTTTACGTCCGGATGCTTTTACGCTCGGTAGCTATTACGTTCGAGAGGCTACAAACCTACGACTTCAGCTCAGAGGCTACAAATCTATGATTTCACGCTCAGAAGCTTTTTACGCTCGAGAGGCTACAAATCTATGATTTTACGCTCAGCATCTTTTATGCTCGAGAGGCTACAAATCTATGATTTTATGCTCAGAAGTTACAAATCTACGCTACGGATCTATGACTTTCCGCATATCTTAAAATACGCAGGCCAGAGTATGCGTATATCTGAACAATTCTCAAGACGGCCAATTACAAGGGTTTACGCAGAAGATGCTCCTTCTCGGCCACAAAACATCCCAAGTACCCAAAAACATACAGAGTTCAGCATTGAAAATGACTCTTCTTCTTGGGTCGATTGAAAGTTCATCAAAAAATCCAGTCAGAATCTTTTCTCTACATTTCAAGTATAGCCTGTTTGGCGAACATTTTTTGCCCTATTTTGAGGGATTTTTGGGGAAACTAGTGTTGAAAATGATGATCTGAATAAAGAATTCTTTATATCAGAGAGGTAATAGTTTAGAAATTCTATGCGACTCCTCGTTCGAAACAGCATGACAGTTTGGATCTCCAACTTAAATGCTAAGCAGCTTTCTACGTGTCCTCAGTTACGCGTAAAAGACGGAACGAGACCAGATACTCTTTTTATCAGAGTCGACGTAAAGTTATTCAGACGTGTCAAAGCTGCACATATTCAGACTTCAGCACAGCAAAATATGGCAAATTATCATATGCGTAAATGAAGACAATTTTATTAATGATGATTACATATGATGAAAATCCAGTCTACAAAGGATTTTTCATCTTCATGATTACATATGATGGAAATCCTTTTTCTACAAAGGGTTTCTCAATTTTATTTAGGATCACACCAAGAATCTGTTCTGCCAGGTTCTCGTATTGGTGGAGATCTTTTTTCTGTCTTCTACAATAGTTTATCGACTTCCACAGTCGATGAACAAGAAAATGATTAATGGCGGGATGATACAGAACTGGGCTTGTATAAATTATTCAAGAGCCCATCCTCCATACTCCATGGTAGGCATGCCCTAGAATGAGTTGGGAGTTCAGACCCAACTCAATACTGGAAGACAGGGCCAAACTGCCTATCCTCGGCCAGCGCCGTAACGGGAGAAAATACAGCTTGCAAGCTGTATGGTCGAATGTGACCCTTCCTCTCTCCTGGACTAATCCCCATATAAAATTGCTGATCATCCCGAGCAAAGAAAGCTATAATATCCTTCCATGATCCATCGTTGCAGAGGACATTTGCTCGAAAATGCCTCTTTTTACGGCTCCTTACATGCTGGAAGAGCATGATCTTCTTCTTCCTCAAGTCGACCCGACGAATCTCGGCAACCATCTCTTTGAGATGAAGGAATTATGGGAAGAACAGGTTAACTCATCAGCCTTTATATAGGCAGAGGAGCACATACTGAATCCCAACAAACTCCTAAAAATCCGCCGAGAAATCAGCCTCGAGGAAAGAGTCAGAATTGACCGTTTCATGCTTCATTCAAAGTGTTTCAAATTACGAGGAATTTGAAAACTTTGAAGGGGGTCTTGTAGAAGCATGAAAAATACGCAGCAGAATTATACACAGTATGCATAAAACCCGTGTAAAGCAGAGTTTCAGTACTGTGTGGCGTAAGACATGACTTCAGAGCCATTGGCGTACAGCAGAGCTTCATCGCTAGTACAGCGTAAAACATAGCTCCAGAACAACCCGCGTAATGCAGTATTCCCAGACTGCTTCAGCGTAAAAAGGTTGTTACATCGCCATTTTGGCGTAAAACCTGCTCGCTTTTAATGCAGTAGAAAGTTGTACGGGGAACTCTTCGTATTCCTCGAACGAACATGTCAGATCATGCAGTGAACCTGACTCCTGACAAAGAGTACTGCACGACTATCCAGACAACGGTTGTAATGATGGTTCAGCACAGAGACCCAGACCGTCGTTTAGTGACATTTCCTTGATATAAATTGCTTTTACACATTTAAGGGAATACCCTGCCTCGTTTTACACAGGCAGACGTGAGCTTTTACGCTCAGCAGGAGACGAAATGAACCGCCACGTCAAAAGCTGCTCTTAATACAGAGCTTGAGGCACGTCTCTGCAGTTAATGCGTGTGATGGGGGCAGATCTCTGCATTTAATGCACGAGATTTGGTTCTACTTTCAAGACTGGGTGAGCCATAATTATGACTAATACGTCCACATCAGAACCTCTGCATATTATGCCATCAGGCTATTTTCAGCAATAGGAGCACGCCGTATGCTATCTCCTCGAAATACGTCGACCTGGCTATTTTCAGCTACAGGAGCACGCCGTATGCTATCTCCTCGAAATACGCCAACTCAGGCTATATTTGCATTGGTGCGTGATAAGGCTATTTGTCCAGAATACGCTCAAGACCTCAGTCAAGCAAGGATAACCGGCTGTCCTTACGCTATTTACCTATCCATACAGCATCAAACTTCTACGCCTACTGGGCTTCTACGCCTACTTGGCTTCTACGCCAACTTGACAACTATTTGGCTTCTACGCCATGGTGACAGTCATTGGCTTCTACGCCAACCTTTTCTATGCGAGGGGCAGTTACCTACGTGGCTTGCATGCCGTGATCTTCGCAGCAGTTATACGCGTTACCTCATAATGGGACACGCGTCACACGTAGATTCAGAAGATCATTTATACGTGGGTGGCAGTTATTATAACCGCCGCGTAAAAAGTGCCACACTCTCCACTGTTCGGCTTCTACGCCGACTGGACGGTTACTGTCACCAAATTCTATAAATAGATACCTCCGTCCACGGAGGTCCAAGGTGGAAAAATCGAGGAGAGAGGTCAAAAATTGATTTTTGAGAGAGAAGAATCCAGAGCACAGACAGAGAGTAGTGATCGACGATTTTGGCATCGAGCATCCACTCCCTCTTACAATCTTTGAAGCTTCTCCTTCTTCTACAGCATTTTTTCATTATCGTGTGGTCCAAGGGACAAAGTGATCGACCGCAGATCAGACTCCTATAGCAATATTTACCCAGATTAAATTTTTGTACTTAACATCCTCGTAAAGGATTAATTGTACTTCTTGTTTGTAAACCAAAGAAAGGGTTTCGTATAAACCTAGTTTTATTTCTTTCGTTTATTATCAAACACACTCGTCAGCAGCAGCAGTACAAAGTGTTATGTACTATGGGGCAGTTGTAAGGGAATGTGCACAGAATTGCACAAGTAGAGTCAGTGCTCAAACCATGGGGTTGCAGGCACTATGGAGTTCAGTTGGCACTACAGGGTGTTAGTTGTTTAAGTGTTGAGTTCATGATCATGGGGTGGTGTAGATTAGTGAAGTGTTATGCTAGTAAGGGTAAGATATGAATGCACAGGTGAACTAGTGAATAGGAAATTGTGAAGAGTTAGTATAGTATTTAGTGTTATGTTGTGTGTATTTGAGGGTGATATCTGAATTAAAGTATTACTCTTTGAGTGCTAGATAAATACCTTAGTATCAGTGTGTCTAGGTAAAACCTAGTAGGTATGATGTGCTAGGTAGTAGGATTTTATGGTAAGTGTTGAAGTGGGGGTACTGGATATGGGTGTAAACTCCCTCACCAAAAATAGGTATTTTGTGTATATTTTATATTATTATATTTATTATATATGTTGAATTTATTTAGAATATGCTCTTAGTTAATTAGAAAATAAATTTCTTGATATATTTACTTATATAAATATTCATTTAGAATTATTTTAGGTTATTTTAGATTTTTTGAGATTTTTCTAGAATTATTTTGGTCATTAAAACTTAGAAAACATAAATTTCTATGACTTCTATGATTTACTATACGACCATACTTGCATGTCGTTCCTACCAAATATTTATTTTAGTTTAAAATATTTAATAATATTTTTTGTAATTTATTTAGAATTTTAAGAAATTTATTTAGATTTTAAAATTATTTAGAATTTATTTGGATATATATAGTCTTAATATTAGATAGATGCTAATTTAGTGTTAATAGATATTAATAAGATTTTATAAATTATTTGTATTATCTTTAATTATATTTAAGATTATAAATTATTGAGATAAATTCAAACTCTATTTTAAATTAATTCAAATCCTGAACCTACTAGGAAATCAACTTCATGCATATCCTATCCTTATTTAAATTCATCATAATCCTATCCAAATTAACCAATCCTATTCTTATTTAATTAAGTAGTGTCCACCATTATAAATACCTCATCCTTCATATTTTTCTTTCCCAAATTCCTCTCTTTTTCGTCCAAAAAAATAGTCAAAATTCGTCATAGCCTCATTTTCTACTAGTTATGACGAATTAAAAAGATAATATCTCCTAGCTCCGGACTCCAAACGCGCTCCAGTTTTTTTTGTTAGAACGATATTGAGGTTAGATTTCTGTTTATATAAATTTTCTTACGAAATTATAAGTATTAAATTCTAGAAAATTCGTAGAGCACAGCATGTCCGAAAATAGATGTGTTTCGATATTTTTGCGATTTCGGGAGAACCAGGAATCATAATCATGAACCGTTTAAAGTTTAGGAAAGCTAATATCGAGATCATCGACATATATTTTTTCCAGAATTTATTTCGAAGTATTTACATACTGTTAATTCTGTAGAACTTCTAGGGTAGAATTTAACCGTCGGTGCACAATACAAAATTTTTATGTGCCATAATTCTCAAACGAATTTGAATTCAGACGAGCCGTAAATTGCAGTATATTTTTGATGCTAATATCTACAAAAAATCATGCATGAAAGTCAAGTTTGTATCGGTTGACTTTTTGGTCAACAGATCGCCTCGATTTGCGTGCCATGAGTCTCGAGTTGATAAAATTCAGTTTCTTTGGACAAAATTTAGGAATTAACATAAAAATCAGAATAATAAGATTAAAATAGAATTTTAGAGTAATTATTCCAGAATTAAATAAATTAAAATAAATTATCTTTTGACGTGATAAATTTGTAATACATAGGATATTTGGACTGTGACTTGGACTCTGATTCATACCAACAGCAGGACCCCAGGCAAGTATACCTTGCCATTGTACTGTTATTTATATTCCATATGTTGCATACATCTTTATTTTCTGTCTTTAGTTCATATATTTTAACTGTTATATAAAATGCGCGCGACAGTGTCGTCGCGATATGTTTTTATTTATGTATTTGCATTGACCTTGTTTATGAGACTACCCCATTATCATGTAGCATCATTAGGTTCATTGGCCGTGACACAGTTGTTACACGAGTGTCAGTCCCATATAGAGATCACGGACTTGCGTGCAGGGTTGGCCTCCTGTACGTGTGGGCCGTGCGTTAGGAATAACTGCTGTTAGAAACTTTGCATGCTAGAAGACTTAGCAGTTATTAGAGGTCTATGGACATAGCCTATTATAGTACGTTGGTCCCATCCTTGTCCTTGTTTGGTTGCAGGATTGGGCTAAGGTACTAAGAATAGGCTATGCACCAAATCGTGTCATGGATGTGACATGCTTAGAGCATGGGGGTGGGGAGAACAACAAGTACCGCATTTGAGCTCCTTTACACTTTTTCTTCTGTAACCCGGAAGCTCCGCTGGAGATACGGGCGGTGATGACCCCTTTACTACTTGGCGGGCCTCTGCCGTTCAAAAGATGACATGCCTTTGAGGTCCCTGGTTCTCCGAGAGAGTCATGCCAATCCCAGTTCTCAGCCAGATAGCTCACTTGTTAGAAAGTTGTTCTCAAACTGCATTCACATAGATGGTTAGGTGACCCATTGGATATTTATTCCAGTACTTTATTGGCATGTGTTTAAGTATACTTGTTATGTCCCTCTGAGGACCTGGTCCGCTGCCAGGTGTACCTGTTCTTGAGTATTTGCAGGAGCGCAGATTGGAAGGATATAGAAGCTTCGTGGATGTCTTCCCTTCGAGCCGTGATTGGTAGCTGGTACTTATATTGTTTGAGTGAGTTGTACTTATATTGTATTTACTTTTCTCTTTGAGTTGGTAGTGGATTTGTTTCCATCCAACTATCATCCTTAGATACTTCTTATTGAGATCTAGTTTCATAGACATTGGTTATTTTATTCAGATATGATTTTGGTGGATGAGATTTAGATTTTACCCTGTGACTTGTATTACATTTTTACCACTTGTGGATTTGATATTCATAATACAGCGTACGTATGGATTTGGTTTCCATATATTGGAGTTGCCATATCTATGCGGCTGGCATGCTTACGTGTCCTAGTCCTACGTATTTTTGGGACTGGGGCGTGACATATTTTTGTGGTGGCCCATGCAGGTCGAGAGTATATTGTCTCGGTTACGTTACTGTACCGAACAAGCCTGCACCTAGGACTAGAGTATAGGATCTCATCCACATTGACTATGATTCATCTTCCTCCTATCTGTTCTATTTGAACAATTGCATCATGCTTGATTCATGTGCTTCCCTAATAGTTCTTTAAGTATAGCCTTCTCCTAGAATATAGAAGTTCCTGTTGTTAGATGATAATTAGAGTAGTACACCTATTAAGAATACAATGAGAATATAGACACACCACTAAGTTTAGAATATCTAGTGAAACCTAGAATTCCTTATCTATAGATTGGTTCACCATTACCCCTTGATGTATTATGAGGACTTGAGAGTAGTATAGACACTACTAGAGTTAGTTAGAAGTTTTACCATATTGTTTGACCCTAGTATTGAGGAAGCAATAGAAAACCAAAAATTGAAAATTAGGATTGAACCTAACCTTCATAGTTAGATAGTATTGGAGAACTATAAACTTAGATAATTGTCTTATTATTAGTAGACAACACCTTAGGAAGCCTAGAGGAATATAATCAACACTTTTTTTTCTTGATCATACCTCGAACATAGCAACTAGCATACCATCCCCTTAGAAAACTATGATGCTATCTAGAGCCCTCTATTTTTAATTTCATATATTGCTCCTCTGCGACCATAGCGCTCGCTATTGTGCGACGACTAATTATGTTTCTTCTCTTCATCTTTCAACTCGTGCCATCTGACACTTCTGATTGTAGGCTAGGTAATTTCAACTCGTGCCATCTGACACTTCTGATTGTAGGCTAGGTAATTTTATTCTGTGTTAAGGATATATAGTTGCTAGGATTATAGTTGTTAATGTTAAATTTTGAAATTGTGTGCTTAGTAGTTAGAACTGGATGGTTTAAGTTATTCTTGTAGATTGTGACCTGGTGATTATCCCTTAGTTTTAAATTGTGTAGCATGTACCCCCACCTCGATATAAGTTATATCCCCTTTTACCTTGAGGCTAGTAACTCTTCTATCCTTACTATTGACACTTATTCTATAAGCACTATGACTAAGACAAAGACGACCATGACCTATGTAATATAAGAGGATACCCTAATAAGTACCAAGATCCCTTCTCGTAGACCTTAACAGGAGTTTCTACGGTATCCTTAAGACAATCACAGTATCAGTTTAATTCTTTTAAGTTTGGTAGTATGCCTCACAACCTAGTATCACATAGTCCACTTGACCCATCAAGGTAGTGTAACTGAATGACATTAATTGCATGCTAGCAAAAGACGACAGTGTTTATTTAGACGATAGAATTTAGAGGTCCTTGCCCCTATTTGGTCGACTAGCGACTTAGACAACGAGGTTGTATGATAACTGTAGGGATTGTAGAGTCTTTTATTATTTTTGCTTAGTTATTTTTGTGAACTTGAATTAAATTGTACCTCCTTTCATCATCATCTAGCGTACTTATATTTGCTGTACTACATTGACTTATGCTGCTATTATAGCCTAGTTTTTGCAAGCTTATTCTTTATCGAGCTTGTTCATGACATATGTATTATTGGGGAGGCCCACAATAATACAATTCAGAATCAGTATATTAAGGTCTAGCTAACCTTAGTGCGCTTGATTCGCCCTTCGCAATAGTATTTTACGTGGATTGAGATATATAGCGGACCAGTAGACAAATATACTTACCCTCTAGATACGACAAAGCACATCATATCAAGTACATAACTGCACCGATGTGAGCATGCGAATAGAAAATTACCAAATTAAGATTTCAATCCACAACTGTCTTGACAATTCCCATTTGAATTCTTTAAACGCTTTGATTCCCATACTTCCATTCTATTACTCCTCCTTGAACTCTTTTCCGTTGCTTTCCGTCTTCCCTTATATTGGAAAGACGAAATCTCGTGCTTGGATATAAGTGATACACGGGTAGTACAAGATATACCCCATAGGCCAATCACATTATTTGGTGACTGTCTTTTATAATTGATTAAGGGCATATCATATATGATATAGTTGGTGTTAAAGTTTTGAGGATTGAATGACATGAGAAAATAAATTGAGGAATATTTTTCTTAAGTGTAAGAGCCTTATGTGATAGATGGGTAAATACTAAGTTTGGTAGAAATTGCATTATTAAACTTGAGGAGAATTCTTTTAGATTGTGATCAAGTAGGATTAGATTGAGAGATTAAGTCTTTTTAAATGTGGAGAATTTTAAAAGAAGGATTAAGATAATGAGGATTTAATGAATTTAAAAATCTTGATATGGAGGACCCAATATTTATACTTTGAGCACATGATTTAAATTTTGAATATTGAAGGATGAATCATCGATTTAAATTTTTAGGATAAATATAGAATTTTAGACTTGAACAACTGGTGAATTAGATTTAAATTTTACAATTTGATAATTTGAATTAAAAGTTTAATTTTGATTGTTGGGTCACCTATTTGAAATATTGAGGATGTAAATTGAGTTTAAATATTTGAAGAGTACAAAATTCTTAATTTGAGAATAGGAATAAGATTTGATTAGAATTTTTTATTGTTCAAGGTCTAGAGGAGATTATGACAGTTGGAAATGGTGATATAAATTTTGATGTGGGTGGTCATATAGACTTGAGTCAGATTTGGATGTTGATTATTTAAAAATCGAGAAGAGATTACGACAGGATGAATTTTGATTTAAACAGTGGTTATATTAATTTTAAAGTGATCGCGATAGATTCGAATAGATTTTGTTATTTAAATTTTTGGAAGAGATTGCGATTGACATACCTTATGTACGAATGTGAAGGATTTAACAAATTATGTCTTATTTTAATTTCGAGGACGAAATTATTTTAAGTTGGGTAGATTGTAAACTCCCTCACCCAAAATAGGTATTTTGTGTATATTTTATATTATTATATTTATTATATATGTTGAATTTATTTAGAATATGCTCTTAGTTAATTAGAAAATAAATTTCTTGATATATTTACTTATATAAATATTCATTTAGAATTATTTTAGGTTATTTTAGATTTTTTGAGATTTTTCTAGAATTTTTTTTGGTAATTAAAACTTAGAAAACATAAATTTCTATGACTTCTATGATTTACTATACGACCATACTTGCATGTCATTCCTACCAAATATTTATTTTAGTTTAAAATATTTAATAATATTTTTTGTAATTTATTTAGAATTTTAAGAAATTTATTTAGATTTTAAAATTATTTAGAATTTATTTGGATATATATAGTCTTAATATTAGATAGATGCTAATTTAGTGTTAATAGATATTAATATGATTTTATAAATTATTTGTATTATCTTTAATTATATTTAAGATTATAAATTATTGAGATAAATTCAAACTCTATTTTAAATTAATTCAAATCCTGAACCTACTAGGAAATCAACTTCAAGCATATCCTATCCTTATTTAAATTTATCATAATCCTATCCAAATTAACCAATCCTATTCTTATTTAATTAAGTAGTGTCCACCATTATAAATACCTCATCCTTCATATTTTTCTTTCCCAAATTCCTCTCTTTTTCGTCCAAAAAAATAGTCAAAATTCGTCATAAATTTAGCCTCATTTTCTACTAGTTATGACGAATTAAAAAGACAATATCTCCTAGCTCCGGACTCCAAACGCGCTCCAGTTTTTTTTGTTAGAACGATATTGAGGTTAGATTTCTGATTATATAAATTTTCTTACGAAATTATAAGTATTAAATTCTGGAAAATTCGTAGAGCACAGCATGTCCGAAAATAGATGTGTTTCGATATTTTTGCGATTCAGGGAGAACCAGGAATCAGAATCATGAACCGTTTAAAGTTTTGGAAAGATAATGTCGAGATCATCGACATATATTTTTCCCAGAATTTATTTCTAAGTATTTACATACTGTTAATTCTGTAGAACTTCTAGGGTAGAATTTAACCGTCGGTGCACAATACAAAATTTGTATGTGCCATAATTCTCAAACGAATTTGAATTCAGACGAGCCGTAAATTCCAGTATGTTTTTGATGCTGAAATCTACAGAAAATCATGCATAAAAGTCGAGTTTGTATCGGTTGACTTTTTGGTCAACAGATCGCCTCGATTTGCGTGCCATGAGTCTCGAGTTGATAAAATTCAGTTTCTTTGGACAAAATTTAGGAATTAACATAAAAATCAGAATAATAAGATTAAAATAGGATTTTAGAGTAATTATTCCAAAATTAAATAAATTAAAATAAATTATCTTTCGACGTGATAAATTTGTAATACATAGGCTATTTGGACTGTGACTTGGACTCTGATTCATACCAACAGCAGGACCCCAGGCAAGTATATCTTGCCATTGTACTGTTATTTATATTCCATATGTTGCATGCATCTTTATTTTCTGTCTTTAGTTCATATATTTTAACTGTTATATAAAATGCGCGCGACAGTGTCGTCGCGATATGTTTTTATTTATGTATTTGTATTGACCTTGTTCATGAGACTACCCCATTATCATGTAGCATCATTAGGTTCATTGGCCGTGACACAGTTGTTACACGAGTGTGAGTCCCATATAGAGATCACGGACTTGCGTGCAGGATTGGCCTCCTGTACGTGTGGGCCGTGCGTTAGGAATAACTGCTGTTAGAAACTTTGCATGCTAGAAGACTTAGCAGTTATTAGAGGTCTATGGACATAGCCTATTGTAGTACGGTGGTCCCATCCTTGTCCTTGTTTGGTTGCAGGAATGGGCTAAGGTACTAAGAATAGGCTATGCACCAAATCGTGTCATGGATGTGACATGCTTAGAGCATGGGGGTGGAGAGAACAACAAGTACCGCATTTGAGCTCCTTTACACTTTTCCTTCTGTAACCCGGAAGCTCCGTTGGAGATACGGGCGGTGATGACCCCTTTACTACTTGGCGGGCCTCTGCCGTTCAAAAGACGACATGCCTTTGAGGCCCCTGGTTCTCCGAGAGAGTCATGCCAATCCCAGTTCTCAGCCAGATAGCTCACTTGTTAGAAAGTTGTTCTCAAACTGCATTCACATAGATGGTTAGGTGACCCATTGGATATTTATTTCAGTACTTTATTGGCATGTGTTTAAGTATACTTGTTATGTCCCTCTGAGGACCTGGTCCGCTGCTAGGTGTACCTGTTCTTGAGTATTTGCAGGAGCGCAGATTGGAAGGATATAGAATCTTCGTGGATGTCTTCCCTTCGATCCGTGATTGGTAGCTGGTACTTATATTGTTTGAGTGAGTTGTACTTATATTGTATTTACTTTTCCATTTGAGTTGGTAGTGGATTTGTTTTCATTCAACTATCATCCTTAGATACTTCTTATTGAGATCTAGTTTCATAGACATTGGTTATTTTATTCAGATATGATTTTGGTGGATGAGATTTAGATTTTATCCTGTGACTTGTATTACATTTTTACCACTTGTGGATTTGATATTCATAATACAGCGTACGTATGGATTTGGTTTCCATATATTAGAGTTGCCATATCCATGCGGCTGGCATGCTTACGTGTCCTAGTCCTACGTATTTTTGGGACTGGGGCGTGACAATGGGATACCAAGGAGTAGCCATAAACTAAGGTATTGTTGAGATACCATGATACTGAGGGTATCAAACATGGTGTAAGGCTAAGGTATTAGATGAATCTTGAACTAGAGAGTTGCCAATAGTTTTTATACTAAGTTACTGAATGTAAATACTTTAGAGTATTAGATCTTTGAGTAAATTTATTGATTATAGCTATATATATTATATGATATCAAGTACCCATAATTACTTGTATTTTCTAGTATTGTCTAGATTGACCATATATGCCCTAGTAAACTTAGTGTAAAAAGGTATTAGCCTAGTATGAACCTAGTTGGACCTAGAAATCACATAATTATCAGGTTAACTTAATTATCATTCAAGGACATTATTTGACATTGATATTTTATCTTTAGGCCCTTGTGACTCCATTTTTGGACATCGATCCTCACTCATTGCTCAGGACCACAGGCGTGTACATTCTCTGACAGTTTTTATTATTTTGATTATTACTATGATTCTAGTTGTAGTGTATACTTGATTTCGACACAGCGGATACACGGGCTAGTATCATAGATACATGTCACGAGGAGTAATGATTGGAATCCATCGTACTAGCTGGGGACAAAAAAATATTAGCAAAATTATGTGATAATACCCCACTTTACATGCATCATAGCTCACCCCACATATCACGTAGGGTATAGTCTGACCATTTACATGCCTCATAGCCTGTTATATATGAATAGCCTGACTATGGCTCGCATCATAGCTAATCAGATGGTTAGCCTGACCTCACATGTATCCTAGCCAATCATATATAACAAGTCTGATCTGGTCCCAAGCCGATCACATAGCAAACTAATATTTTACGACACTTAGCTAAAATTTTCTATTCCTTTATTCCAGTTTCAATTATTTCTAGTATTTACATACATCTGTTCATTGCTAGTTAGTTCTATATGCTGATTACATGTCTTTCCAGTTTTTCTTACTTTCCAATATTTTTTTCATCATGTATTTCTTTACACTATCTTATAATTTTTGTCAATATAATTAAAATTGATGTTAGTGTTTGTGCTTCGCTCCAATCCTGACTGGATAATATTTTCAGATGATCTCAAAAATTTCTGTCCTACCCATTATGGTCCAGGAGTAGATGGAGATTACATCCCGGAGATTCCAGAGGAGCCACTCTCCTTAGAGGAGACACCACCCATAATTGTTTAGACAGCACTTAGTCTAGTTTATTCATGTATTGGATTGTTATAACTTTAAGATTTAGGTGTATTATGTTGAGACTTATTTATTTTGAGATAGTTAGACTCTAGACTTATTATTGTTATTTGAGTTGTGTTCTAGACTTATGTTAGAACTTCTTATAGCTTTCATATCTCATAATGCCATCTACCTTCTTATAGTTTTTGTGATTGAGTACCTTATGAATTGATGATCATATGCATATTCATTGTCCTCCTTATGGAGTTGAGATCATTGACATGTTATTTTTGTGAGTTGTGTTAGTAGTATTGAGACCTAGACATCGTTCTACTGCCGATGCTACGGCGTAGGCTGGACATACCCATGACTCATGCCTAAATTCTGGGTGCGGATCGTGACACATTTTAGTGGTGGCCCATCGTGACACGTTTTAGTGGTGGCCCATGCAGGTCCTATCTAGAAGAGTAAGATTAGGTCGCAATTAGTGTAGTATCGTAGTAGTGCTCAAACTTAGAATACTATTACGAGCATGAGTTAGGGTATAGATGAGAGTATGCTCAATCACAACTAGGAAATTTCTAATTTTATTTTGCTATTCTAAATAACTGCTTCTTTTAAAATTTTATCGTCCTTCTTAGATGATATCGTATCTTTTGCCTTAATTGATTTCTTCTTTCGGTCTGTCTACAGGATGCCACCGAAGACTAGGTCGTTGAGATTGGGACCCGTAGCTTCCGAGAGGTCTTCCACCTCTCGACCTGCCACCTAGACAACTGGAGTTGCTCCTCATACTTTGCATGTTCATGTAGAAGTTTTTGCAGTTTTTGGGGGTCCTCCTCCCCCACTTGTCCAGAGGGTTGTCCCGGCTGTTACGGAGCACCTTCCACCACCACCAATTCCGTTTTCAGGAGGTGTGCTCGCTGACGAAGCACAGATATTCGTATTGATACAGGGCATAGTGGATGCTCAGAGGACATCGGCAAAGGCTCACCGAGTTCAGGCTGAGGTGCAGAGGGTGCAGGCAGAGGCGCACCAAGAACAGACTGAGCTGATGAGGGAGAGTACGGAGAATGCTCATCGGTTGGCTCTCTAGGTAGTGGAGAGAATTGCACAGCCGCATCCTGGCCAACAACATCAGCCGCAACAGAGGCCGGGCACTATAATGGACTTCAAGAGTATGATGCCTTGGGAGTTTAAGGGCGTTGATGGGATACTCTACGTCGACGACTGGATGGAGGACATAGAGAGAGGAATTTGCGCTTGCTCAGATTCCAGAGAGTCTGCAGATCGAGGCCGCCGTCAGCCAGATGTTCGATATCGCGTTGACTTGGTATCGTACTGAGCCAAGACTTACTGCTAGAGGACATGCTTGGGAGGCTTTCAAGGAGATTTTCAAAGAAAAGTTTTTTTCCAACGTGGCCTTGGGAACCTTGGAGAGTCAGTTCCATGACTTGGTCCAAGGGAACTTGTCGGTCGACGAGTATGCCGCAGAGTTTTGCCGCTTGAGTCATTTCGCACCGTCGATGATTTGGGACCCAGGAGACCGAGCCCGAAAGTTCAGGAAGGGGCTGATGAGATAAATCAAGTCTCATACTTCTGGACGTCGCACTGCTACCTTTGAGGGCATTCTGATGGATGCCCAAATTGCTGAGGATGATCTAAACCTCAGGCCCAAGAGAGGATGTGACATTTCTGGAGGAGCGAGTGGTAGAGCGGGACCGGCCAAGCGTCCCCACTTTCAGCAGGAATGGAGGCCATATCAGCACCAACAGTACCAGGCGATAGCTCCAGCAGCAGCCGCAGAGGCCCAGCCCGCTGTCCAGTGTACGTACTGCTGGAAGGCAGACACACGAGAGACATTTGCAGAAAGAGGCTGGGTACATATTTATCTTATGGATCTTCAGCGCACCAGTTGAGAGATTGTCCGTCTATTCAGACACGTCCAGGTCTGGGTAGAGCAGCCACTCAGAGGGGACCTGCCAGAGCACCTACTGCACCAGAAGGCCAGCAGAGGGGACCACCACTTCCGCCACAGAAGCAGAGGTATGCCCAACACCAGTTGTAATGTACCGCAACCGCATGGTGCATTACCCTGAGTCAGATTGAATGAGGCAATAGCTGGTTATATTTCGGTTTTTTGGATTTGGGAACAAGTATTGATTTGAGTTAGTTTCATGTGCAGATCGCAAGTAGAGTTCGATGGAATCAGATGTTCGTTCAGAGAAGTAGAAAAATAGATGGATTAGAGCAATAATGTCGTCTTCCTCTATCCGATCAGTCGAATGATTTAGAGAGCATGTCCTGCTCACACGGTCATACCAATTGAGTATATCGTACTTTGCATTGGACCACGGGGTCAAGAAATTGGCCGTATCAGCAAGGCATGGTGCTTAACGGAATCTGACTTGGTGAGTGGGCTCTGTCCCTTCTCCTCTACTCCTTTATTCCTAATAATATGGAACACATATAATGGCTTGAACACTTGGACTGGAACTTGGAAATCACTACACTGTGGCATGCATAGAGTGTGCGTCGTTTGGTTGGATATAATTTATGGCTTGGGCTGCTTTTGCGTTGGGCAGTTGGAGCTTGAGTGGATGATCTTAGTTGGAACATCGAGGCACTTTGGGAGGGCGAGCGAGCGTGCATCCGTGAACGAGTATCAACTTGGGCGCTTTGTCAAGCAAGCGTGCAGTTGTGGTTCAAAACCGGACAACTACATTGGTGAGGACATTGTGCCACTGTTGGGGCATTGTGCCACGAAGTTTTCTGAGTGAGGGGTGTTGTACCAATTAGAGTATTGTGTCGAGAACCGTCATAGTGCCTATGGAGATAATTTGAGATGGTGTCTTAGGATATAAGTTGGAGAATGGTTATGGATAGTTGGTTGGATTGAGGCGAGTATCGTTTGATGGGGTGAGAATGCTTGATTCTCTCGTCATACCTACTTGGTGTCTGTATTGGTCACGGACAACCTGTTGCACACAGAGTTTGGTTTTCTCGAATGGGATATTCTCCGGGACACCGGAACCGTTCGGCCATGGAGGAGATAAATGGTAACTTGCCTTGGGCACGGTGCCGGTAGTTCGATACGACCAGGCGGGCTAGATACTCAATGCTGGATCGGATAGAACAGCAGTTGATCAGTCCTTTATGGCTTGGCCAGTGACTTCATATAGATAAGAGTTGGTTTGCTTTGGTTTGGTTTGGTTTTTACTTTTCGTATAAGCGGAGGCCACCTTGTCTCGGCAAGAGTGTGCATATCGATGATTGGATTAATAAGGCTTGGATTATGGCTTGGTTTGAGGATAGATTTTGAGGCTTAAATTATGATTCGATAGGTTCTCGCGTTGCTTGGGTTTGAGTAGAACGGTTTACATGCTAGTTTCCTTTTGAGTTAGATATATACATCTGCTTGTATATTGACTTGAGTTGAATGCTTGCATGTTTAACCTGCTTTATAGTTTTTCTTAACATATCATACCTCTGCCATAAAATAAATCTAGGATTCAAGTAGAAAGATCACCATATAATTGTTTGCATTCACTATTCTACTTAGTGTCGGTTTAGACGAGTGGATTATCCCGCTCACCAATACAGCTGTGTACTGATCCACATTTGTGGACATTATTTCAGGTATGCAGATGTAGTGGCACTGCTTGAATATATGGGACATGATGTATAAATGATAAGTACCTTTACGGGCAAGAGAAAGAGCAAGAGTGTTGCATCATCTTTGTGGCATTCTCCTTTGTGGCATTTTTATTTGGGCCCTATCGAGAGCTTCGCTGCATATACTCTGATGTGTGCTTGATACACAATACTTGACTTTTATTGTAACTTGTTTGTTTCGATAATAAGTTTGATGTTTGACAATATCGCCTTATGCGAGCGTAACTCCAGGCTCATATGGCATCACGTTCCGATGAGAACGATTGTCCTACGGGAGTGCTGCAACGTGGTGATTCATGTTTAGTAGGAACGGTCGAGCTTACGGGAGATTGGGGCATAACAAATTTGTATCAGAGCGCCCAATTTATTTTCTCGGACTTTGTCCTTTGGTTCATCACAAACTCTAAATAGCTTCCACTTGTCGTTTGGCTCTTGGATCTACTCGGTGCCGCATTGGATGTTTCATGCAATAAGTTTACATATTTGTTGGTTATGGCTGCATGTTATTTTTTGTTGTATTGCTTTCTTTGGTTTTTGGTAGATCGTATAGCATCGTTTGGCATTGTTGCATTCCTGCAACAAGTTGTGTTGCATTGTTGCATTTGTGCAATAAGTTGAGAGGTGTCATTGCATTGGTTTGGCCTGTCGTTCAGGAGATTCTGGTTGTATCAGTAGAGCAGTTGGTTGGCAGACGAGATTGGTTATGTGGTATTATGTGAGTAGAAGC
This sequence comes from Iris macrosiphon, assembly GCA_036927795.1. NCBI lineage: Eukaryota > Viridiplantae > Streptophyta > Magnoliopsida > Asparagales > Iridaceae > Iris > Iris macrosiphon. The sequence continues at coordinate 168,424,582 of JAYESA010000014.1, read as the reverse complement.
ATCTGATGAGACTGGATCGTTGCACGAGTTGCTCGTGTAGCAAATGTGCTGGATGGAGTTTGATTTTTTATTGGGTATACCTCAGAGAGCGTTGCACGAGTTGCTTGTGTGGCGCATTGGTTGAGCAGGTTTGAGTTTGGCTTAGGAATATCATGATAGCGTTGCACGAGTTGCTCGTACAGCAAATGTGTAGAACAGTTGGGTATTGGGTTGGATTAATTGGAAGAGATTGTTGTACGGGTTACTCGTATAGCGAAAGTATCAGACGGTTTAAAAAATAGTTAAAAGTATTGAGAATGGAACATGGCACAAGTTGCTTAGCGAGATTGATACAAGAGTTAGATGGTTCAAGCATTGGCTGAGTTTTGTGTCAGACTTGAGTTGGGGATGGCAGGATCAAGCAGAATGGAGGGTTCGAACGGATCTTGGATCAGTAAAAATAATTGTGATGCGAGTAGTAACTTGATTCGGAGTGGTATATGGTATACCACATAGTGAGCGTGGCATTGGAATATTTTGGATAGGCATCAATGGAATTGCTGCAACGGATGCAAGTAACAAGAATGTAAGTTGGTTGGTGCACATCGGCTGAGTTAGGAAATGGAACATGGAGCAAGCAAATATTGAGTTACGATCGAAAGGTTTATCCTGGAATAGTTGGTTTGGAATAGACGTTCGTCGACGCAGAGTAAGCGCGAGAGCGACTCTATTTTCAAGTAGTTTATGGTGCAATAGAATTTGATTGAGGTATTCTTCGATACATTAGACTTGAGAAATCAAGAACGAACTTGTGCAAATGGAAGTATCGTTGGACTTGAGTGATGGACGAGAATGGAACAAGCAATGAAAAGAGTATTTGGAATTTAAAGGATTGATGCTGACCAAGTATTGGAAAAGTTAAGATCGATCAGATGGAAGGCTGAATATCAGAGTTCGCTTACACGATTTGGAAGTTCGATGAAGCATTCATGAATACAAAGAGAGAGTTGGGCATGAGGAACAAATATTTGGGATACGCTTAAGCGAGCGATGGGTGAATCGAAGGATAGCGAGCATGGACTACAAATTTTGGCAACACATTGGAGCTGTTGGTTGAGTAATAAAACATGATCTGGTTTGGAGGGGCCATGCGATGGATTTGTACGGACTTGAAGAATTTTGGATATTGGCGCTCGAGAAGTTAGACTCATGGTTTAGAGAAAGTAAAAGTTGGCAAAATGGTGCAACGACGGTAGATGAATTCTCCGAAAGACATAAACGGGCATGAGACAAGTCTAGTTGATGCTAAGTCAGATTGGAAGCTAACACTTGCAGTACTGAGACGAATTGAGGCAACAAGTAAAAAAATATAGATTTTAGATTTATATTGGAACTGATGCATGAGTCATTGAGAGTGTATGGACTAATCGGAACATAGAGAATCAAGACGGACTAAGGAATGAAATAAGAACAAGAATTATGACAGATAGAATTTTGAAGATAGCTAAACGAGAGAGCAACGTTGGAGCAAAATACTGTGATGCTCGAGCAAGTTGGACGTACACTGTAAAACATGGCATACAGATAAGAATTGGAGCAAGTCTTTGGTTTCAGGAATTGTTGCAAGTGGTAGTGCAAGAAGTCGAACATGGTAGTTCAAAAAATTTGATGGATTCAGGACAGAAAGGTGGAATGATGGAAGACGGTGTCGGCGAGCGCAGTTCTTGAATTATGGCTTGGATAGGTAGTAAGACTCTAGGTGGCTAAGCGGCGTTTGGTTGACAGATTCGTCAGAGGTAGTGCATAAAGTTCTCGGAGTCAGAAGTTCGTTCTGATGGAATTGTTGGATTATGGCTAAGATTTGTAGAGGAGATATAGCATGGTTCATAGTAACTGTCCATCATGATGACTTACAATTATCGAGCGTAGCTTCGGGACAGCTGACCCTAATGACTTGACCGCCAAATCAGAGATGAATATTGTAGACCTATAGAACGACCCTTGTGGCGGCCCATTTGGGAATGTGTCGAGGGTGGATGTGAGTGGTGTATATTGAAGATTGGCCTAGGTGACTAAGTGTTGGATTTGAGAGATCCTTGGGATAGCCTTCAGCTGAAGATGCAGCCGGAAGATCAAAGCGATGGTGGAAATGGCCTAAGTCAACTAGTGAGATTTGGAGTCGCAGATTTTTGAAGATGGCATCGCCTCAGACTCGTCGAGCCCGGAAGGGAATAACATTCATATCACTTGACGATTATGAAACTATCTTGTGAAGTTAAAGCAGCGGCTCGTTCAGATCAAATTATTGCAATACTAGAAGGGACAAATGTGCCTCAGATCTACAAGATGTATCGGAACTTAGTATGGAATGCATTCTCGTACAGATGGCGAAGGTGATATCCTGTGCTTAGAGGCAGTGGAAGCAGTACGAAGAACTATTCCATGCGCGATCTAGGAATTGTGGCGAGTGTGTCCACGTTGAAATTGTGGCGACACTATCCCTATGGCGTGGCGACAAAATCTTCGTGGATCACATGAACCTCAATATAGATGTTTACCCAGTGAGGTATTGAGATTGAGGAAGGAGTATTTGGCTGAGCTGATCTAAGAGCATAGTTTAATATTTAGGTAAGTCACCTAGCTGGGGTAGTATCAGTTGTGATGGTCGTTCGGAGCATGAGATAATATTTGGAGACAGTGCTTGCAGAACATTATACGATTGGAGTCATGCTAGAGTTTGGTTAGTTGAGTTTGGACGATACTAGTATGGATTCAGAAATAGTATGATGGATTGAGTTGGAACACGAACTGGTTTGAGTCAGATGGAAAGATCGTCAGTAGGAAATCATCGTATTTGAGAATAGCGCTTGTGCGAATATATTAGAATAAATGTCAGGATTGTTTCAATTGGGAGTGAAGCAAATGATGCCTCAGACATAAAGATACCCTTGTAACTTGTCCAAAATTGCTATCGCTAAGCTCGGCTGAATTGCATGTATTTCAGGGACGCCTTAAATATGTATATGATCCAAACTAAGCGATATGAGAAATTCGTATTAAGCTGCAAGGAGGATGTGGAAATATGGAATTTGTGCGAGCGTTCAACGCAAGCGAGATGCTGAGTCTGGATCAAGAGAATTTGAGTTGCATGGAACAGAGTTATGAATTGGACAAGCGGCATGCAATAAGGAATGGATACTGGTTTGGTTCGAGGACAAACCTGATTCTAAGTGGTATATTATATAATGTCCCACAATCGCACGGTACATTACACTGAGTCAGATTAAATGAGACAATAGCTTGTTATATTTCGGTTTGTTGGATTTGGATACAAGTATTGATTTGAGTTGGTTTTATGTGCAGATCGCAAGCGGAGTTTGATGGAATCAGATGTTCGTTTAGAGCAGTAGTGAGATAGCTGGTTTAGAGCGATAATGTTACCTTCCTTAATCCGATCGGTCGGATAATTTGGAGAGCACGACCTGCTCGTACGGTTATACCAATTGAGTAGATCGTGCTTTGTATCGGACCACGGGTTCAAGGAAACGGTCGTATCGACAAGGCAGGGTGCTTAACAGAATCAGACTTAGTGAGTGGGCTCTGTCCCTTATCCTCTACCCCTTCATGCCTAATAATATGGAACACATGTAATGGCTTGAACACTTGGACTGTAACATAGAAATTACTACACTGTGGCGTGCATAGAGTATGCGTTATTTGGTTAGATATGATTTGTGGCTTCAGTTGGTTTTACGTTGGGCAGTTGGAGCTTGAGTGGATCATCTTGGTTGGAACATCGAGGAACTTCGGGTGGGCGAGCGAGCGTGCATCTATGCATGAGTATCAACTTGGACGCTTTGTCAAGCAAAGCGTACAATTGTGGTTCAAAATCGGACAACTGCATCGGTGAGGGCATTGTGCCACTGTTGGGACATTGTGCCACAGATTTTCTGAGCGAGGGGTGTTGCATCAATTGAAGCATTGTGTCGAGAAGCGGCATAGTGCCTATGGGGATAATTTGAGATGATGCCTTGGGATATAAGTTGGAGAATGGTTATGGATAGTTGGTTGGATTGAGACGAGTATTGTTTGGTGGGGCGAGAATTTTTGATTCTCTCACCATACCTACTTGATGTCTGCATTGGTCATGGACAACCTGTTGCACACAGGATTTGGTTTCCTTGAACGGAATATGCTCTGGGGCACCGGGACCGTTCGGCCATGGAGGAGACAAATGGTAACGTGTCTTGGGTGCTGTGCCGACAGTTCAATACGACCAGGCGGGCTAGCTACTCAGCGTTGGATCTGATAGAACTGTAGTTGATCAGTCCTTTATGGCTTGGCCAATGACTTCATATAGATAAGAGTTGGTTTGATTTGCTTTGGTTTAGTTTATGCTTTTGGTGTAGGCGGCAGCCACCTTGCCTCGGCAAGAGTGTGTATATCGATGATTGGATTAATAAAGCTTGGATTATGGCTTGGTTTGAGGATAGATATTGAGACTTGAATTGTGATTCGATAGGTTCATGCGTTGCTTGGATTTGAGTAGAACGGTTTTCATGCTAGTTTCCTTTTGAGTTGGATATATATATATATATATATATATATATATATATATATATATATATATATATATATATATATATATATATATATATATATATATATATATATACTTGTATATTGGCTTGAGTTGAATACTTGCATGTTTAACCTGCTTTACAGTTTTTCTTAACATGTCATACCTCTGCCATGAAATGAATATAGGATTTAAGTAGAAAGATCACCATATAACTGTTTGCATTCACTATTCTACTTAGTGTTGGTTTAGACGAGGGGGTTAGCCCGCTCACTAGTATAGTTGTGTATTGACCCACGTTTGTGGGCATTATTTCAGGTACGCAGGTGTAGTGGCACTGCTTGGATATACGTGACATGATGTATGAATGATAAGTACCTTTGCGGGCAAGAGAAAGAGCAAGAGTGTTGTATCATCTTTGTGGCATTCTCCTTTGTGGCATTTCATTTAAACCCTATTGAAAGCATTGCTGCATATACTCTGATGTGTGCTTGGTATACAATACTTGAAATTCATTACAACTTGGTCATTTTGATGATAACTTTGATGTTTGACAATATTGCCTTGTGCGAGCGCAACTCCAGGCTCGTACGATATGATGTCCTGATGAGAACGATTATCCTGCGGGAGCGCTACAACATAGTGATTCACGTTCAGCGGGGACGATCGAGCTTGCAGAAGATTAGGGCGTGACACCAGCAGCAGTAGAGAGGTGTACCCCAGGGACGAGCGTATGCCATGACGGTCGAGGAGGCCGAGACAGCATAAGTCATGATATCAAGTTCAGTTCTTCTTGATTCCATTCCAGTACTTGCATTATTCGATTCTGGCGCTTCCTATAGTTTTGTATCTGTATCGTATGCTCTTAAGCATCATTTAGAGGCAGAACCCTTAGATAGGACTTGCAAGATGACGACTGGTGGAGGTATTATCCTAGTCAGTAATTTTTGCAAGGACAAAAGAGTTTTATTGGGAGACCGAGAGTTGTATGTGTACTTACTCGTAATGCCACTTTCGGGTTCCGATATTGTACTCGGAATGGATTGGTTGAGTAGGCACCATGCTACCAAAGATTATCGTGGAGGCAGAGTGATATTTCGACCGCCAGGAGAGTCAGAGTTCAAGGTCGCCAGAGGAGCAGCAGAACAGAGCATGGGCACCTTTTGTGGAGCTAGGATGGAAGAGAAGGAGTTTCCACATCCTTTGATATTAGAGTTCCTGGATGTATTTCCAGAGGAGTTGCCAGTTTTGCCACCAGACAGAGATATTGAGTTCTCTATAGACTTGGTTCCAGGTGCAGAGCCAATATCACAGCACATCTATAGGGTCAACAACAGCGAACTGGCAGAACTGAAGAAGCAGGTTGATGAGTTATAAGACAAGGACTTCGTCAAATCCAGTTCATCACGGTGGAGAGCTCCGGTATTGTTCGTACCAAAGAAGGATGGGTCGGTACGCATGTATATAGACTACAGAGCTCTGAACAACCTCACTATCAAGAATAAATACCCGTTGTCGAGAATAGATGATCTCTTCGATCAGTTGAGCGGAGTGAAGGTATTCTCAAAGATAGACTTGAGGTCAAGCTACCACCAGATGAAAGTGAAGAAAGAAGACATTCCGAAAACAACTTTTTGGACTCGATATGGCCAGTTTGAGTTCATGGTGATGTCGTTTGGGTTGACTAATGCACCGGTAGTATTCATGAACCTGATAAATAAGGTGTTCTACCAGTACCTTGCCAAGTTTGTGGTGGTATTCATCGATGACATTCTTGTGCATTCGAAGATACCGGAGGAGCATGAGGAGTACCTAAGGATGGTTTTAGAGACCCTCGGGAAACATGAGCTTTACAGGAAGCTTTCGAAGTACGAGTTCTTCCTTGACAAGGTTAAATTCCTTGGGCATATGGTGATGGGTGACATAATCTCAGTTAACCCGAAGAATATCGAGGCAGTAGAGTCGTGGGCTACTCCTAGTTCAATGGCTGAGATCAGGAGTTTTCTCGGACTAGCAGGTTACTACATGAGGTTTGTACAAGACTTCTCCAGGATTGCAGAGCCGATGACTAGGCTGACCATGAAAAATGTGGATTTTGTCTGGACAAAAGATTGCCAGGTCGTATTTGATGAGCTGAAGAAGAGATTGACGACAACTCCAGTTTTGACGTTGCCATCGGGGACAGGTGGATTCACTATCTACAGTGATGCTTCAGGGAAGGGTTTGTGTTGCGTTCTTCAGTAGCATGGGAAGGTGATTGCCTATGCTTCCAGGCAATTACATCCTCATGAGAAGAACTACCCTACCCACGATTTGGAGTTGGCAGTGGTTATCTAGGCTCTAAAGCTATGGAAACACTATATGTATGGAGAGCGTGTGGAGAACTTCATAGACCACAAGAGCTTGAAGTACGTATTTACATAAAAAGATTTGAACATGAGGCAGAGAAGGTGGTTTAAGTTGATGAAGGACTTTGATATTTCATGCAGTACCACCCAGGAAAGGCCAACATAGTCGCCGATGCCTTAAGCAGGTATCCGATGGCTATGTACTTAAAGACAGACAGATACTTGTTGGCGATCTTGAGAGCTTGAAAATTGAGGTACAAGTTTCTGGTATCGATATTCAGATATGGGGATTGCAGATATAGTCCGAGCTGATGGACAAATCAGAGATATGCAGTATGATGATGAGGTTCTGAGGAGTATCAGGGCACAGGTTCGGACAGGATTATCAGAGGACTTCACTATTGCTGATGATGGATCGTTGCGGCATGGTACTAGGATATGTGTGGAAAGCGAGGAGCTGCGCGAGAAGATTTTACAGGAGGCGCATCGCTCTCAGTACTCGATGCATCCAGGTGCCAACAAGATGTATCAAGACCTGAGGGAGCACGAATAGGGGTATGGTATGAAGTGCGAGGTAGCACACTTTGTATTCCGGTGTTTAGTGTGCCAGCAGGTAAAGGAGGGAGGATAGACAGAGGCCAGGTGGATTGCTTCAGCTTTTATCCATCCCAGAGTGGAAGTAGGAGCATGTGACTATGAATTTTGTTTCGGGGCCTCCGTGTTCTCCAGGAGGAAAAGACGCGATTTGGGTCATCGTAGACAGGTTGACCAAATCAGCCCACTTCTTACTATTCAAAGTGGGTACGTCGATGAAGAAGCTAGCAGAGATGTATGTACGACAAATTGTCAGATTATATGGGGTTTCTGTATGCATCGTCTTAGATCGGGATAGTCATTTTACTTTCCACTTATGGAGGAGTTTGTAGGCTAGCTCGGGCACTCAGCTCAAGTTCAGTACCGCATATCACCCCCAGACAGACGGGCAATCGGAGAGGACTATTCAGACTCTCGAGGATTTGCTACTCACTTATGTTCTGGATCTCGGAGATTCTTGGGAGGATCATCTACACCTGGTAGAGTTTGCTTACAACAATAGCTACCAGGCCAGTATTAAGATGTCACCATTTGAGGCTCTATATGGATGGAGGTGTCGCACACCGTTATCTTGGGATGATATCGGTGAGAGAGCCTTCTTGGAACCACAGATGGTCGTGGATGCAGCGAAGAAGGTAAAACTCATCAGAGATAGACTTCGAGTAACGCGGGACAGACGGCGGCATTGGGCCGACAGCCACCGTAGACCCTTGGAGTTTGAGGTATGGGTTTTGTTAAGATTGCTTGTGATTAATTTATTTTAGATTGCGTGTTAAGACTGTATTGTTCTAGGTTGGAAATTTTGTGTTCTTGCAGATTTCTCTGACATGGGGCACGATTTGCTTTGGTTGAGGCGAAAAGCTTAGTCCACGGTACATCAGACCTTTCGGTATTCTTGGGAGGGTCGGTGTAATGGCCTACAGACTAGACTTTCCACCTGTACTGGATGGATTACATGACGTGTTCCATGTGTCACAACTGAGAAGGAATATGGTAGATCCTAGTCACGTACTAGATCACTCGAAGATCGAGGTTGGTCCGACTCTCAGCTATCCTGAGCAGCCCGTGGAGATTTTGGATCGCAGGGAGAAGGTATTGCAGAACCAGACTATTTATTTGGTTCGTGTTGCATGGAGACATCACTCTCCAGGTGAGTTGACCTGGGAGAGGGAGGAAGAAATGCGCGAGAAGTACCCCTATCTCTTCAAGCCTTGAGGTATTATTCTTATTGTTCTGATTGTGTTCTTGTGCTAGTATAGTTCAATTTCGAGGACAATTTTTTTTAGGAGGGTAGACTTGTCACTATCACATTTCTAGAGTAGGGGCAATGTTATCATTTGTAATAACTATATATATATTATGTTTATAGTTGCATGATATGTATAAATGATATGGGTTAGTGGACTGGACTTGATATGACCATTAGACTAAACCTTAGACTAGATATTTTGAACCCACTAGTTAATCCCTATCCATTCAATTAGAAATTTGTTAAACCCTCACTTAGGATTAAACCCCCACTTATTTGAATAACTCTTTATGACTAACCATAAGGCATTGAGTACTTTATGCATTACAAGCCCTAGGTCCTCATGTGGCCGGCCTACATAGGAGAGACAGATCCTCCCTCTAGTTCATTCATAGCTCATTAAAAATCCTAGAAGTAGTTCTTTCCCAAACCCCTTCTTTCCTCCACCAAATTTCAGAAATTTAAACCCCAATTCCTCTCATTTCCCTCATCTAAGAAGCCTAGAAGTTTAGGTTTCAAGGAGCTTTGGAGAAGAAGAAGTTTGCATTGGGAATCCATCTCCCAATAGGTAAAAATTTAAAATATCTCCATTAAATTCTATTTTTATTATTTGTTTGGCCATTAGGAGCCCACCCATGGTTGAGGAATAGCCTCAAAAAGAGAAAATTAGTCTCTCTTAGTTTTCATGGTGATTCTTCATGAGATTTTGTTCATAGTTTGGGGTTTTTGTGTTCATGGGTGTATTTTCTCTTTTATTTATTACAACAAATTATAATAGTTATAAATAGATATATTTAATATGTATTAGTATGATTAATAGGTTATTAAAGGTTTTGGCATGAGTGTATCATGAGTATCGTAGGAGATTCATGGGTATTTTGTGTTGTGCACCCTAAGTGTTTGTGTTAATGCTTATTATGTGTGTGTCTATGCATATAAAGTGTGTCTGTGTGTTTAGGTTCATAGCAGAAGGTGTAAAACCAGTGTGCATGTATTAGTGCAATGGCAACAACTAGTGTTGTACCAGTGTATCAATAGGAAAGTTAAGACTGCTACTTGCTAATGTGTAGGGAACTGTCATAGCTCAGTATATAGGGAGTACGTGCTCCAGATTTCAGTGTCAAGGAAGGGGTGTTCAAGTGGTCTGTTCGTTTGGAGCAGCAGTTAGTATCAGCATTGGTGAGGGGAGCTACAAATTCAGGAGTTGCCAGGCTCGGGCACAGTGCATCAGTGTGCCTTGTGTTGTTCCAGTGCAACTATTACACTTATTTTATTTTTTGGTATAAGTGTACAAGGTAGATTACCTGTGATATTAAGTGTGTGTTGTTTGTATGTGTTAACAATGGGGTGTGGTGTCTAAATAACAGCAAGTGTATCAGTAGTGTAGAGAGATCGAGTGTCAGTGAGCAACTGCAAGTTTGTCACGCCCCAGTCCCAAACTACGTAGGACTAGGAACACGTAAGCATGTCAGCCGTATGTATATGGAGACTCCAATAAATGGAAACCATAACACACGTATGCTGTAATATGAATAACAATTCACAAGTGGTATAAATTTATCAAAAGTCACAGGGCATAACTAAATCTCATCCACAGAATCAAATATAAATGAATAACCAATCTACTATATAACTGAATCTCAATATGAAGTATCAAAGAATGATAGTCGGGTGGAAACAAATCCACTGCAAATCGACTGTACAAAATAACTACTAAATGAGAGAAAATATCAACTCTAATATAAGATAAATGTTCACAAAGAAAATAGCAACTAGAATATCCATCAGCTGCGATGAATCAAAGGTATTCCGAAGGTAAGACCTCCTCAGTCTGGTATGAAGCGTCAGGCCCGGGTCCGTACTCCTGTGGATACTCCTGCAAGTCTATACCTGGAAAGGGACCAGGTCCTCAGAGGGACGTAACAAGATACATAGAAACATGCCAATAAGGTACTAAAAATAAATATCCAATGGGTCGTATAACCGTCTATGTGAATGCATTTTGAGAACAACTTTCCAACAAGTGGGCTATCTGGCCATAGATGGGATTGGCATGATTCTCTCAGAGAATCAGGGGCCTACAAAGCATATCGTCTTTTGAACGACAGAGGTCGCCAGGTAATATATAGGGGTCATCATGACCGCGCATCTCCGGCGGAGCGTACGGGTTACACAAGGAAAGTGCAAAGGAGCCCAAACGCCTTACTTGTTGTTCTCTCCACCCCATGCTCTAAGCATGTCATATCCATGACACGATAATACCTCTAATAACTGCCAAGTCTCCTAGCATGCAAATTCTATTAGCAGTTATTCCCCATCGCACGTTCCATACGTACAGAAGGCCAGCCTGTCACGCAAGTCCGTGTCCTACATGAGACTTACACTCGTGTAACAGATGTTTCACGGCCAATGAAACCTAATGATGCCTCCAAATCATGTGTTGGTCTCATAAAACTAGGTCAACATGCATAATATATAATAAGGATAAAATACGATGTCACCGTCGTTGCACCCAAGTTATTCTTGGATGTGCAGTTTATATAGCAGTTAAAATATATGAACTAAATGACAGAAATAAAATACATGCATCATATAGAATTTTAATCACAGTACAATGGCAAGGTATACTTACCTGGCAAGAAAGCTGCGTAGTACCAATAACCTGCTCCTGAAGTCTCGCAGACAATCCAATGGTCATATATACATATGATATAATACAATACATCATCAGCCATTACACTAGCACATATACAACCATAATTACACTGAACCCAGAGGGTACGCTAGGGGTGATACTGGTCATCTAGCAGGGTCAAGCGTGCGTCTAACTGCACGGGTGTCATGTCTTTGATTGATGTGCATAATTAGACAGTCAATCACTAACGTGTCTAAGCCAGTACGTCAGTGTACACAAGGCAGTCAACTCACAATTTCTCAGGGTCACATGGTTAATGTAAATACGGGATACCCATAATTAACACTAAGGTCTCACAGTATAGTACAGATATAATCCTAACTAGTATTAGCATTTAATTACCTCACAGTATATATACATATACTTAAATATATATCTGTATACACCAAATTAAATACTATACACATACACGTACGTATACGCGTACGAGTCACTGGGTTCACTGACACAGGTCTGAAACCAACCAACTAAATATGTCATGAGGTAGTACGTTAAACCCTACACTAATCATACATGCACACACATAAGATCACGAAAGAAGAGGGAACAGGTACGAACCTTGGCGGGCACGCACAGGATTGACGATGATGACGACGATGACGATGATGTTGATGATGATAGTGATGATGATGATGATGATGATGGTGATGATGATGATGGTGATGATGATGATGATGATGATGGTGATGATGGTGATGATGAACAAGAATGGCCGGAGGAGAGCTCAGGCGACTGCACTGCTTGGCGGGGAGTCGGCGAGGTGAGGCTCGGCTGCGGGGCTGCTGTGGCGTTCATTCGAGGGGGAAGTCGATGAGGGTGGCATCGTCTGGCCAGTGCTTGTCGGGTGAACGGGGACTCGAAGTCGTGTGGTGGAGGAAAGTGATGGTGGTGGCTGTTTTGTGATGGCAGGGGGTGGTGTTAATGGTGATGGCTGTGCGAAAGATCCGGCGAGAAGGAGGACAGGGAGGAGAGATGATCACCGGAGGAAGGAAGGAAAAGGAGGTCGTGGGTGGTGTCAATGGCGGGGGTGGCCGGGGGAGAGAAGGGAAGGGCTGCTCATCGTCGGGTTGGAGATCGACGGAGGAGATATTCTGGCGAGGGAAGGAGACAGAAATCCGATATTGCTCAGGTCATGAGGGACGTCGATGCTCAGGATCCGACGGAGTGCTCTGTCGACGAGGAGGTGAGAACGGAGATGGAGGCTCTTCTGTGGAGAAGGCCGGGGTAGCTGTGATCAGTCGAGACATTGACGCTCAGGTGGTCGAGAAGAGGAGGAGGTACAGTCGAGGGCAGGAATACACTGATTCTGAAGTGTATTATTGTGGGCCCCCAATAATACGTATGTCATGAACAAGCTCGATAAAGAATAAACTTACAAAAACTAGGCTATAATAGCAGCATAAGTCAAGGTAGTACAGCAAATATGAATATGCTAGATTATGATGAAAGAAGGTTCATAACAATTCAAATTCACAAAAAACAAAAGCAAAATAAGCAATAATAATGAAAGACTACACAATCTCTACAGTTGTCATACTAATTCCTTGTCTAAGTCGCTAGTCGACCAATAGGGACATGGACCTCTAAATTCTATCGTCTGAATAAATATTGTCGTCTTTGCTAGCATACAATTAATGTCATTCAGTTACACTTCATCAATGGATCACAGGGACTACGTGATACTAGGTGGTGAGGTATACTATCCAACTTAAAATAATTTAACTACTATTGTATTGCCTTAAGGATACCTACAAAAATAACCTTGCACATGTACATAGAACAGAAACTTTTATTAGGGTCTCCTATTGCATTATATAGGTAAGGGTCAAGTGCTCATAGAACAGGTGTCAATCGTAGGGATAGAAGAGTTACTAGCCGTTAAGGGGAAAGGGATTTAACTCGTATCGAGCTATGGGTACAAATTTCATGATTTAAAGCTAAGGGGTAATCATTAGGTCACAACCTAAGGGAACTACGCAAACTATCAAATCCCAACTATCACGCACAAAATTCAAAGTTTAAATTACCAAGCTATACCCTAGCAAACTACATGTCCTAACATAGAATAAGATTACTTTGTCTTCAATCATACGAGTTATGTGGCACGAGTTAAATGATGAAGAAAGAAGAATCATAATTTAGTCGTCACACAATTAGCGAATGCTAAGGTTGCAGGGGGACAAGTTATGAAATCAAAAATAGAGGGCTCTAGATAGCATCATGGTTCTCTAAGGGGGTGGCATGCTAGTTGCCATGTTCGGGGTATGATCAAGGGAAAGGGTTGATTACATTCCTTTAGGCTTCCTAGGGTGCTGTCTACTAGTAACAAGACAATGACATAAGTTTTATAGTTCTCCAATACTATCCAATTATGAGGGTTAGGTTCAGTCCTAATGTTCAATATTGGTTCTCCATTGGTTCCTCAATACTAGGGTCAAACATTATGGTAAAACTTCTAACTAACTCTAGTAGTGTCTATACTACTCTCAAGTTTTCATAATACATCAGGGGGTAATGGTAAATCAATTCTAAAGATAAAGAATTCTAGGGTTCACTAGATATTCTAAACTTAGTGGTGTGTCTATATTCTCGTTGTATTCTTAATAGGTGTGCTACTCTAATTATTATCCTAATAACAGGGGTTCCTATATTCTAGCAGAAGGCCATATATACTCAAGGAACTTATTAGGGAAGTACAGGAATCAAGCAGGATATAATTGTTCGAATAGATCATAGAGGAGGAAGGTGAATCATAGTCAATTGTGGATGAGATCCTATACTCTAGTCCTATGTGCAGGCTTGTTCGGTACAGTAACGTAACCGAGACAATATGCTCTCGACCTGCATGGGCCACCACAAAAATATGTCATGCCCCAGTCCCAAATACGTAAGACTAGGAACACGTAAGCATGCCAGCCGCATGGATATGGCAACTCCAATATATGGAAACCAAATCCATACGTACGCTGTAATATGAATATCAAATCCACAAGTGGTATAACTGTAATACAAGTCACAGGATAAAATCTAAATCTCATCCACCAAAATTATATAGAAATAAATAAACAGTATCGATGAAACTAGATCTCAATAAGAAGTATCTAGGATGATAGTTGGATGGAAACAAATCCACTACCAACTCGAATAGGAAAAGTAAATACAATATGAGTACAACACCACAACACAATATAAGAATACCAGCTATCCATCACAGCTCGAAGAGAAGACATCCTCGGATCACATGTAACCATCCAAATCTGCGCTCCTGCAAATACTCAAGAAAAGATACACCTGGCAGCGGACCAGGTCCTCAGAGGGACATAACAAGATACTTAAACACATGCCAATAAAGTACTGAAATAAATATCCACTGGGTCGCCTAACCATCTAAAGTGAATGCAGTTTAAGAACAACTTTCCCAACGCGTGGGCTATCTGGCTAAAATGGGATTGGCATAGTTCTCTTGGAGATCCAGGGGCCTACAAAGGCACGGCGTCTTTCGAACACCGGAGGCCCGCCAAGTAGTATATATAGGGGTCATCATGACCGCGCATCTCCGGCGGAGCATACGGGTTACACAAGAAAAGTACAACGGAGCCCACACGCCTTACTTGTTGTTCTCCCCACCCCATGCTCTAAGCATGTCACATCCATAACACGATAATACCTCTAATAACTGCCAAGTCTACTAGCATGCAAAGTTTCTAACAGCAGTTATTCCTAAAGCACGGCCCACACGTACAGGAGGCCAACCTGCACGCAAGTCCGTGATCTACATGAGACTCACAACTCGTATAACAACTGTGTCACGGCCAATGAACCTAATGATGCTACATGATGATGGGGTAGTCTCATAAACAAGGTCAATGTAATACATAAATAAAAACATATCGCGACGTCACCGTCGTGCTGCATTTTATATAACAGTTAAAATATATGAACTAAAGACAAAAAATAAAGATACATGCAACATATAGAATATAAATAACAGTACAATGGCAAGATATACTTGCCTGGCAAGGAAACTGCAATGTACCAATAACCTGCTCAAGAAATCGCGCAGAACAATCCAATATCCTATGTACACATAAATATAATATAATATAATCATTAGTCATTACACTAGCACATACTCAACCGCATTTACACTGGAATCAGGGGGTATACTAGGGGTAACACTAGTCATCTAACACGGTCAATTATGCATTGAATTACGCGGGTGTCGCGTCTTCAAGTACTGTACGAAATCAGTCAGTCAACTGACAGGTGTCTATGCCAGTACGTTAGTGTACGCAAGGCAGACAAATTCACAAGTTCTTAGGGTCAACATGGTCAAGGTAAGTATGGGATAGTCCACGATGTCCTAGGTTCATACAGTCTGAATATTTAGTCATAATTATCAATTAGCATTTACTTACATATATATTCATATAACTATATAATAATATAACCATTAATTTATTTTAATTTATTTAATTATGGAATAATTACTCTAAAATCCTATTTTAATCTTATTATTCTGATTTTTATGTTAATTCCTAAATTTTGTCCAAAGAAACTGAATTTTATCAACTCGAGACTCATGGCACGCAAATCGAGGCGATCTGTTGACCAAAAAGTCAACCGATACAAACTCGACTTTCATGCATGATTTCCTGTAGATTTTAGTATCAAAAACATACTGGAATTTATGGCTCGTCTGAATTCAAATTCGTTTGGGAATTATGGCACATACAAATTTTGTATTGTGCACCGATGGTTAAATTCTAACCTAGAAGTTCTACAGAATTAACAGTATGTAAATACTTTGAAATAAATTCTGGGAAAAATATATGTCGATGATATCGACATTAGCTTTCCGAAACTTTAAACGGTTCATGATTCTGATTCCTGGTTCTCCCGGAATCGCGAAAACATCGAAACACGTATATTTTCGGACATGCTGTGCTCTACGAATTTTCTAGAATTTAATACTAATAATTTAAAAAACAATTTATATTATCAGAAAGCTAACCTCATTATCGTTCTAACAAAAAAAACTGGAGCGTGTTTGGAGTCCGGAGCTAGGAGATATCGTCTTTTTAATTCGTCATAACTAGTAGAAAATGAGGCTGAATTTATGACGAATTCTGACTATTTTTTGGACGAAAAAGAGAGGAATTTGGGAAAGAAAAATATGAAGGATGAGGTATTTATAATGGTGGACACTACTTAATTAAATACGAATAGGATTGGTTAATTTGGATAGGATTATGATGAATTTAAATAAGGATAGGATATGCATGAAGTTGATTTCCTAGTAGGTTCCGGATTTGAATTAATTTAAAATAGAGTTTGAATTTATCTCAATAATTTATAATCTTAAATATAATTAAAGATAATACAAATAATTTATAAAATCTTATTAAGATCTATTAACACTAAATTAATATCTATCTAATATTAAGACTATATATATCCAAATAAATCCTAAATAATTTTAAAATCTAAATAAATTTCTTAAAATTCTAAATAAATTACAAAAAATATAATTAAATATTTTAAACTAAAATAAATATTTTGTAGGAACGACATGCAAGTATGGTCGTATAGTAAATCATAGAAGTCCTAAAAATTTGTGTTTTCTAAGTTTTAATTACCAAAAATTCTAGAAAAATCTCCAAAAATCTAAAATAACCTAAAATAATTCTAAATGAATATTTATATAAGTAAATATATCAAGAAATTTATTTTCTAATTAACTAAGAGCATATTCTAAATAAATTCAACATATATAATAAATATAATAATATAAAATATACACAAAATATCTATTTTGGGTGAGGGAGTTTACACATATATTGTCAACACAAGTCATAGACATCTATATCTCATCCGCAGGCACAAGTAAAGAATACCAAAATAAATAACTAAAAGTCTCAAATATGAAGTAATAAAAGAATAATAGTCGGGTGGAGACAAATCCACTACCAATCGACTATATCAAACTAAAATGACAGAGGAGATCAGAACCCCAATATGAAATAAATATCAAATAAAAAAATATCGGCTAAGGATCCATCAACAGTGAAGTAATCACGAGTACTCAGAAGGTAAGACCTCCTCAACAGAAAATCATGCGTCAGGCCCGGGTCCGTACTCCTACGGATAATCCTGATTGTCACGCCCCAGTTCCATATATAAGGAACTGAGCCACGTGGCAATATCCAGCGGGTACACTTCGACGGGTATTTCAATCTAATGGACCTGACGGAGTGCACATAAGCTGTAAAGTACAATGATAAAACCCAACACATAACATGTAGACAGTAAAACTAGATCTTATCCACAGACAACAGAAATATAGAGCACATAGAGAAAATCATAACTACTAATGTGCAGAAGGAAAATAAGACAGGATAGGTATCGTAATACAAATATGAGTAGAGTCATACGGGAACAAACCCGCTAATACAAATACTGAAATGAAGGAAAGCAGTAAGATAGCTAGGAACGGTATTTGAAAGCTATATAGTAATACCGTCCCAGGGTGAAGTCATTACCAGAGATCAAACGAAGTCCTCGGGAAGGATCTCGTCCTCTGCAACAGGTCCTGCTTCTGGATATACGCCCAGTCCGTACTCCTCCGGGTAGTCCTCCTCGCCTAAGCCTGGAAGGAAACCAGGTCCTCATAGGGACGTAACAAGGTACAAAAATAGTATGTCATAGTATAACAGAAAGAAACAAGTACAACGCCAGTGTAATCTAGCATAACCACCTAAGTGAGACACAACTTTGAAGACAATGTTTGACGCGTGGGTTGTCTAAATATAAAACCGTAGCTCCGAACACAGAGACACACGGGGCATACCGTAGCTCCAAGCACAGAGTCACACGAGTGATACTACGACTCCGGATACAGGAACACTACATAAATAGGATAGATACATATATATAGCGCGTGCAGAGTAGCCCAAATGTCTAGTAACTGTCTTTTCCTCCCAAAACGGTCAACGAGTATTTGTTGAACCTGAACCTCTATCTAACAATCTCGTCATAGTGAAGTAACTATCAACAATCACGACCCTAAAGTTATCCCGGAATCCGGTCATGCTGATAGTATCGGGATACAGGAATTCTGGCATGATGACGGTGTCTGAATGTGTCCTAGGATTTTGATGTAACCAAGTAGGTAAATTAAGGTATCGCGAACATCTATCAATCGTTACCAGACGTTACCAACGAACGTCTGTACCCGGTTACAACCTGGACGCTAAGTAACGATTCTGATCCAAAGCGCGTGCAACGCATAGAATAAATAAATAGAAATCTGGAAACTAAGATACAGGATGGCAAGGTACACTTGCTTAGATCCGGATGCTGAAGGTGGGGCTCCGGTACAAAGTCCAAGTCTGCGGATCCCGAAGTACCTAGAGACGAGATATAAGATTAATCAATAAACAATCACAATGCTATTCTAAAATAAGAGATGGCAAACGTCTAGCATAGGCTTCAGTCTTAGTTACATATAGCTCACATAGGCACTAACTAGAGGGTTGACCCAAATTAACTAAAGGAACGCTGCATCAAATACGATCAACAATCAGTATAACGTCATCAAACCAAATCTCCAATCTCCTAATATTTATCACGGATTTTAGTCGTTCAAGCTATGCTCATCCTCAACCATACCACCCTTGTATTCACAGATGTTATTATGTATATTCCATTTATTCATCCTCAAATAAATTAATTTTTATTTATCAAGCTCTCAATTAAATAACCGTTATTTTATTATTCTAACACCATTTCACATATATATAGCTACTCCTCAATAAATTCGTTATTAATTATCAAGATCTCAATAAATAACCATCTTTATATTATTATAACACCATTTCACATTTATAAACCTACTCCTCAATATCCATCATAAAATGCATGAAGTATTCATAAACCCTAGAAGTCACATGTAGTATTCATGAACCCTAAACTAACTAGGTTCTCTTTAGCAAACAACAACTACACTAAAACAAAGAGAAGGGGGAGGAGTTACCCTGGTGGCTGCGGGTAGTAGCAGCGGCGATGTTGCGGCTTCGATCAGGGATAGTGTCGACCGTAGGGGTGGCGCGCGTATCGACCGAGGTGGTGGGGGTGCTCGACTGTGTGAAGGAGACATTTCTCGAGGTGGTGGTCAAGGGGGTGGTGAAGATGGTCGTGGAGGTGGTGGTACTGGCCGTGGAGGTGGTGGCCGAGGGTGGAGCTGGCCGAGGGTGTTGGCCGAGGGTAGAGCTGGCCGTGGTGGTCGAGGGTGCACTTGACCAGAGTTGTGTGAATGAGGGTCGAGGTAGCTACAGCAGCTGCTGGAGGTAATGATGGCGGAGGTGGTGGTCGTGGTGGAACTGGAGGAAGGAAAGAGGGTGGTGTGGGTGACTGGAGGCAGTGGCAGCGGGTGACTGGAGGCAGTGGCGGAGGTGGCGAGTGAAGGTGGTGGTCGTGGTGGTTCGTGGAGACGCGGTTGCGGGTATGGAAGCGGGTGGTGGTGCTGCTAGGGGGGCCGGAGTAGAAGCGGGTAGAGTAGCAGTGAGGTGGCCGTGCGGTAGAGATGATGCAACGGAGGTGGTGGCACTGCTGGAGGAGACCGGTTCCTGTGGACGCTTGGTCGGAGAAGGCGGGTGATGGCCGGTTGTGTAGTTGAAGAAGAAGAAAACGTGAAGGAGAAGAAAAAGTGAAGGAGAAGGAGTAGTGAAGAAGAAGAAGAAGAAGAAGAAGAAGAAGAAGAAGAAGAAGAAGTGAGGTGTGGAGAAGCACTCGGCTGAAGGAAGAGGGAGAAAAGAAAGAGGGGTGGGTTTTTCTAGGCTTCTAGGGATTAGGATCGGCTCATTGGGAAAGGTGTAAGGAGGAGTGAATTTATAGGAGATTGTGTGGTGGGGATGATATTGCATTTTGAAGCAAGGGCCTTGATTCATCATGAAGAAAGTGTTCAAAAAAAATAGGGAGAGAGAGAGTGATTTGACCGGTCCATGAGAGGGAGGGGGGTTCTTCATTGGCCTTGACCAATAGGGTGGTGACACCTAGCACCCTATTTGCAAATAAGCCCCTTAACTTTTGGGTATTTGCACATGAAAAAAAAGTGATGGGGATTTGGTGTGGGAAGTGGTGTTTGATGTTATGTAGGGTCAGAGGGTGTTGTACGTTTTGCATGGGCTTCATGAAAGGGGTATTCAATTAAATTGGGGTTAAGTTGGGATTAGTCAAAGTTGGTATCCCTAATTTAATTAAATAAAGTGTCATGTGCTCTTAAATAAAATGGGGGCACATGGGGTCTCAATTAGGAGTGACACAAAGGTCATAAACGGTGTAGGCTTGGTGTCAGTCTTGGCCCTTTAATTGGTTCGGCAAAACTGGTTGAGTTTGTGTCCCAAAATTGATGGCAACGGCATATGTACGCGACATAAGATTAAAGAATTAATTTCGGGACTGGAAAGTTGTGCAATTAAATTAGAGCATAAGGGAGTGTATTTGTGAGTGATGGAAAAGTCCAGCGCCTAGGTTGGCTTGTCAGGTCAAGAGTGCAACAATTTGTTGGAAGAAAAGGGCTATTATTAGGCTCCGAATATTATAGCAACGGTAGGGTACACCTAGGGTTTAATTAAAGAACCAGTCAACGTAGCCTAATTTCTAAACCTCAAACACCCTGATGCTAAACCAAAATCTTCTAACCCTGTCTAGTCTACCTAAAAAATAATTTGAGGGGGTTTACATCCTTCCCAACTTAGAAGAATTTTGTTCCCGAAATTAAAAGTAAAGCACGAATGAGAGTTACGAGAATTTAAAAAGTAAACAGGTAATCGAATGCAGTACGTAAATTCGTACCTCGGTCCTCAAATAAATGCGAAAAACTGTGTCGAATGGAATCCTCGCGCTCCCAGGTAGACTCGCCTGGCAAATGATCCTTCCATGCAACCCTGACCAGTCGAATAGTCTGTCCCCTCAAAATTTTCTCACTGCGATCGAGTATCCCCACTGGCTGCTTCGCATATGATAAACTGGGCCTGACTATAATCTCTAAATGATCTAGCACATGGCTACGGTCTGCCACGTATCTTCTCAACTACGATACGTGAAATATGTCATGCACTCCTTCTAATGATGGAGGCAATACAAGACGATAAGCCACTTCTCCAACTCGCTCCATGTCACGACCCGCACCCGAAAATCGGGCATGAGTCGTGGGTACGTCCAGCCTACGCCGCAGCATCGGCGGTAGAACGCTGTCTAGGTCAACTATCTAGATAATAATCTCACACAAAAATCGGGCATGACCTCTCCAAAAGGAGGGCAACCACACAAACAATATATATAATCTGCCAAGATCTCAACTCCAAACGGAGGAGCAATATCAAATGATAATCACAATATACTCAATCACGAATCTAAGCACGATAAGATAACACAGAGAGTCTAACAACTAAAAAGTCTAACCACCTCCAACTACTACAACAACCACAACATCAAATAATAATAATAATACAACAATACATCATCCAAAATAATATACAAACAAGGTCTCAATCCAAAACCGGAGACAAATCCGGTGCTAAAAGCTAATAAAAACAACAACAAGATCCTAGTGATCCCGGCTACCAACCCGGAAATCACCTCTAAACTAGAGGGTCCCTGTCTGCACCATCGACAGGCTCAGGTCCATAAAACGTCGGACACCAATCCTCCGGATACTCTGAAAAATATGTCCAGTCAGGACTGGAGCAAGTACATCTCTAACAGCAGTTCCATTTAAATGATAAAAACTATAAAACAGTTATAGCAAGTAGCAAGAAGAAAGAAGTATGAAACAGGAAATAAACATGTATCACTGGTGTATAAAGGTAAGGATGCAGGAATATCAGAAACAAGATAGTAGTAACTGCAATATACAGGAAATCTAAGCTAAGATCAAGTCCGTGCACATGAACGTGTAGTGAGTCCAGCATGAAAAACATGTAGTGAGTCAAGTCCAGAAACATGTAAGTGAGACAAGTCAAGAAATGCATGAGAGTCCAGACTATAAAGAATGAACTCGGTGTCTTTGAAATACTTGTTTCGACATGTAAACGGCTAGGGGTAAGTACGGCTCACCGCGCACTGGGTGCGCGGCTGCTATCATTCCAGATTAGACCAGAGGGAGTGATTCCTGATGATGCCAGATAGGAATGTTTACATGTCTACTCGAGTATTTCCCCGCCCCGACTAATACAAGTGGATCCAAGACCCGACACGCAAATCAAGATGAGTCCAGCCTGTACATGAATGATGCCTGTAGTGATGCCTGTAGGTGATGCCAGTAGTGATTCCAGAATAGAGGCCAGAAACATGAAATGTACGTGTCGCAAGTAAATGAATCCAAAAATATCAATCAGTGTCCCGTGTTGTGCCAGAATAATCAGATGATACTATACTAGAAGCTGAATCATAATAATCATCAAATAATGAAAACTATCAGAGAATGTACTCGCCTGACGTCCTGAACAACTGGCGATCCGAACTGGTGTCGCAAGGACCTAATACGAAAAGCAAGGTTAAACAGGGTTCTAATGAGTTAGACAGATATAAAATAACTAAAAATAGGTTTCTAGGGTCGTTCTAGGTCAAACGGGTCAAACCGGTGAAATCTGGGTCAAAAAGTCAACTCTGGGTCCAAAAAGTCAACTCTAGGTCAAAACTAGATCAAAAGTTGACTTTGGCGGTCAATCGAGTCAACTACGGTCAAGTCTGGGTCAAACTAGGGTGCTCCTGAAATTCTAGGTCAAACCGAGGTCATTAAGCTAGAAAACTCACAAACTCGCCTCCTTGAGATACCGGGATACCCTCGGTATCCGATACCTCAACCTAGGCTACGCACCCCGCCTAAACCCGCTAAAACCTACGCTAGCACACGTAATTATATATATATAAACATATAAAAATCATTCCAAGACAAATCCTAGGCTATTGCTCAAAAACCCCGCTCGAAACCCAATACCTTAGTTATCTTAAGGTATTGAAATACCTTGGTATCTCAAGATATTGAGGTTTCGCTCTAAAACCCCTCTAACTAGCTATCTAGCTATTGAATATATACCTAGTTATTAATCTAGGCTAGATAATATATATATCTATCATATTTATATATATCTAAGTATGTATATACCTATGTATATATTTATCCACACACATTTACCCGATTACCCATATATACCTTACCCAACTCAAAATGCATATATATATACCTATCTAGATATCTATAGATATAGATATAACTATATGTATATAGATATCTATGCACTTAGGTAGATATATACCTAATACCTAGCTATCTATCTATCCATCTAACTATTATCTATCCATCTATAGATATATCTATCTATCTTATGTATCTAATTTAACTATCTAACTAGTTATTTACCTATCTATCTATCTATTAGTCTATCTAGTTAACTATCTATCTATCTATCAACTTATCTATCTACTTACCTATTTATCTATCAACTAACTAATACCTATCTATTTAATCTATCAATCTAACTAACTATCTAGCTAGTTATATATCTATCTATTCTATTTATATAGAAACATCTATCTATCTATGAATCTAGCTAGCTATCTATCTAACAATCTATAATATCTATCAATCTACTAATCTATCTATCTATTAAACCACTCTCCTTGCTACTGAACTCGCTGCTTGCTGCTGCTACTAGCGCTGCGAATACTAGCTGCTGCTGCTACTGTGCTTATCTGCTGCTGCTGCCACTGCTTTTGCTGCTACTGCACCTGCTTTTGCTGCTGCTGCCACTGCTTTTGCTGCTACTGCACCTGCTTTTGCTGCTGCTGTTGCAGTTTTCTGCTGCTGCTGCTGCAGTTTTCTGCTGGCTCCCCCCCCTCCATCACAAACACACACACACACACACGCCTATACATATATATATCTATAACACTCTATATATATATATACACACACATATATATACATATATCACTAGATATATATATATATACACACACTTATAATCTAACACACACACACACTAACACACTCACAAACACACTAATACACACACACTTAAACACACACACATATACACAAACACATATCTCCATATACTCACATATATCTATATATATATATACACTAATATATATATCTATACATCTACACACACACACACACTAACATATATACTAATATCTATATATCCTCACTCACACACACTCACTCACACTAGCACACACCCTCACACACACACTCTCACACACACTAGCACACACATAAACACTCATACATATATATACAAATATATATACATATATATAAACTCATATGTATATACCTATAAACACTCACTCACACTCACACACACTCACCTACACACTCACACAAGCACTCACTCACACACTTACCTACACACTCACACAAGCACTCACTCACACACTCACCTACACACTCACACAAGCACTCCCTAACACGCTCACAAACACATAACCACACATATATATATAAATATATATATAAAAACTCACACACAATATATATATACACATATATATAAACAAACACAACACAACGCACACCACGCCCACAACGCCCACCAACGCATGCCCAACGACCCCGACACGCCCAAACACCCAAAAATATATAAAATATAACTCAAAACCTCTAGCACACACTCCCCGATACTAACCCAACGCGCGCATAAGCCCGAAACGAGGAAACCAAGTCGAAATGGCCGTTCGGTCATTTTGACGAACACGTGGTGCGCGGCTCGGAAAACCTCCTGAAACGCACACCAAACGAACTCGGAATCGGCCCAAAATTTACCCACGCGTCCTAAACGATGTCTAGATCCTAGAAAATGTGCTCCCGCGTCGATTCTAGGCCCGTGGCGGAAACGCACACGCACTTAGAATCGGCGACGACGAAAAGCCCCAATTTCGCCCGAAACGCCCGTTTCTCCGCGACGCGGCTTCCCGTGTCCGAACGGAGACACGCTCACACCCTCACGACACCCGACAACGTCTACCTAGGTCCATCTAACCTAGGGCATCACCCAAAATTGGGCCAAATTCGGATTTCACCCGAAATCGACACAAAACCTAATGTCAAAGTCTCTAAACACTACCCAACTAGTTCCAACTTCCTCCCACGGGTAGCCTACGGGTCTAGGAAGGTTCTAAAATATTAATTACACTATAAAAGAGTAATTACAAGAGGAAATTTAGGGTTTACCTCTTGGGAGTTGGAATCCCAAGCCAAAATCTCCAAATCTCTCCAAATCCTCCAATCCAAGCTTCCAAGCTCCCAATCCAAGCTCCAACACAAAATCTAGGCTCTACCCACCTAGGTTAGGGAAAGATCTAGGGTTAGGGTTAACTTAGAGAAGAAGGAATGGAAGAAAGAAGAAGAAAAGTGGAAGAAAACTTACTTTGGAGGAAGAAGGAGAAGAAGAAGAAGTGGAGAAGAAGGAGAAGTGAAGAAGAAAAGGAAAATGAAAATGGGGGAGTGGGAGCTGCTGTGTTCGGTCTGGGAGGGGCTGAAATGGTCGGCCAAGGATAGTAAATAGGGGTTGCCAAGTTGGGAAATTACCAAAATGCCCTCCCGAAACTCGGTTTTGGGTTCCGGGTTCCAAATGCGCTCAAACTAGTTCCAAATCTCTCCAACTAACCTCCTAAAAATAAAATAAATATTCTAAGCCCCAAAATAATTCTCACAAGGGTGTGGGCTGGGTCGGACATGGGTCCACTAGGGTCTGACATGGGTCCAGGCTAGCCAAAATCCTAAAACAATCAAAATAAAAATAATAAAAATAATGCAATCACTAATTAAATATAAATACAATTAATTATAAATAATACACAATTAACCAAATTAAAAATAAAAAAAATACCCGGCTCTGGAAATGGGGTGGTGACACTCCAAGATATCAAAAGGTTCAATGTACCTCAGACTCAGCTTGCCTCTACCCCCAAATCTGATTGTACCACGAGTGGGCGATATCTTCAAAAATATATGGTCATCTTTCTTAAACTCCAAAGGTCTGCGGTGCACATCTGCCCAATGCTTCTGTCTGTCCTGTGCTGCACGCAGGTGGTCCTGATTCTGTTTCACTTTCTCCACTGTCTGTGTCACCAACTCTGACGCTCTCTCACGTCACTCTAACATACCGGTAACCTACACTTTCTGCCGTACAGTGCCCCAAAAGGTGCCATCTATATGCTGGCTTGGTAGTTGTTGTTGTAGGAGAATTCTACCAAGTGTAGATGGTCCTCCCAAGATCCTCCAAAGTCGATCATGCACGCTCTCATATCTTCTAGTATCTGAATCGTGTGCTCTGAGTGACCATCCGTCTGTGGATGATATGCAGTGCTAAAATTAAGACGAGTTCCTAGACTCTCCTGCATACTCCACCAAAAATATGACGTAAATCTGGAATCACGATCCGATACAATGCTGACAGGCACTCTATGTAGTCGTACTATCTGTCTCATATACATATCAGCTAATATCTTCGTGGACTGCCCAACTCTGAAGGACAAGAAATGTGCAGACTTGGTGAGTAAGTCCACGATAACCCAGACTGCATCCTTTCCGCTAGGGCTCCTCGAAAATCCCGTGACGAAGACTATAGTAATGTGCTCCCATTTCCACTCGGGAATAAAAAGTGGCTGCAATAGTCCTGCAGTCCTCTGATGTTCGGCCTTGACTTGCTGACAGACCAAATATCTCACCACGAATCTCGCAATCTTCCTATTTATCCCATGCCACCAGTAGTATTGTCTTAAATCTTGGTACATCTCCGTACCCCCGGAATAAATAGAATAAATTGAGCTATGAGCCTCGGTCATCAACTCTTGGCGTAGCTCACCGCTCAGAATGTATAGGCGATCTCCACACCTCAATGTTCCGTCTTCATAAATTCGGAGTCCCGTCTGTATGCCGACCTCTGTCCTCTCTCACAGTCGTCAGAATCTCGCATCTGTAGGCAGGGTTGCCTTAATCCTCTCAACCAATGTAGACTAAACCTCTAGACTGGCCATCTGTCCATCCATGCCTAGCAATACAACCTCTATCCCGAGCTCCTGAAGATCCTCTAACAAATGCCGTTGAGTCGTCAAAAAGTATGCCATGGGCTTCCTACTTAAGGCATCTGCTACTATATTCGCTTTGCCAGGGTGGTACTGCAACTCTATATCGTAGTCTGTCATCAACTCTAGCCATCGTCTCTGTCTCATGTTGAGCTCCTTCTGAGTGTAGACATACTTTAGAATTTTGTGATCTGTGTAAATCTCAACCCGCTCTCCATAAAGGTAGTGCCGCCATAGCTTTAGTGCAAATATCACTGCAGCTAGCTCTAGATCGTGCGTCGGATAGTTCTTCTCATAAACTCTCAGTTGTCTCGATGCGTAGGCTATCACCTTGACATGCTGCATCAGTACACATCCTAATTCGCTCCCAGACGCATCGCTATACACCATAAATCCTCCCGATCCCGAAGAAAGTATCAAAATCGGTGCTGACGTCAGACGCTTCTTCAACTCATCGAAATCCGTCTGACACTCCTCAGTCCAGATAAACTCCTCGCCTTTACGCGTCAGCCGCATCATAGATGCAGCGATCCTCGAGAAGTTTTCCAAGAACCTCCGATAATATCCGGTAAGTCCGAGAAACCTCCTAATCTCCGTAACTGATATAGGGGTAGGCCACGTCTCCACTGCAGCGATCTTCTCTGGGTCAACTGATAGTCCATCTCCGGTGATTATCTGTCCCAGGAATGGTACTCTATCCAAGCAGAACTCACATTTGCTGAGCTTGGCATACAACCTCTCCTGTCTCAACGTCTCCAACACGATCCTGAGATGCCCCTCGTGCTCCTCCTGGCTCTTGGAATATACCAAGATGTTGTCGATAAATACGACCATGAACGTATCCAAGTACTGGTGGAAAATCTTGTTCATCAGGCTCATAAATACTGTTAGCACGTTGGTTAAACCAAACGGCATGACTAAAAACTCATAGTGCCCGTACTTCGTCCGAAAAGCTGTCTTTGGAATGTCCTCCCTTCGTCCTTGATATGATGATATCCAGATCTGAGATCGATCTTCGTGAATACACATGCACCACTTAGTTGATCAAATAAATCATCGATGCGCGGCAAAGGGTACTTGTTCTTTATCGCTACAGCATTTAACGCCCTGTAATCGATACACAAACGTACCATCCCGTCCTTCTTCGGCACAAATAAGATGGGTGCTCCCCATGGAGAAATACTAGCCCGAATGAAACCCTTATCTAAGAGATCATCTACTTGGACCATCAACTCAACCAACTCCTTCGGTGCTAGTCTGTAGACGGGAAAAGTAATTGGCTCGGCTCCGGGAGTCAACTCTATAATGAACTTTATCTCTCTGTCAGGTGGCAGGCGTGGAAGATCCTCTGAAAATATGTCCTCAAACTCTGATATAAAGTGAGGGTACACCGGTTCACCTTCTGTAATGTGTGTCGCTAAGGTAGGTTGGACACCATGCTCTCGGGCTCCCCGAAGAAACTCAAACTCAGGGTGATCTGGTGGTCTAAATATAACACAACCATGTCGGTAATCTAGCGTTGCGTGGTATTGGCTCAACCAATCCATGCCTAGGACAATGCCATAGTCCGGCATGGAGAAGATCAGAAATTGGGCACGCATCTCTCGCCCACAAATAACTACTGAACAAGATCTACAAGTGTCGCTAACTGGTACTATTCCACCTCCCGTAAGAATCCTCTTAATCTTCGGAAGGGGTGCAGTTTCTATTCTATGGGTGGCCAAAAAACTAGCAGCTATGAAAGAGTGTGTGGCACCAGAATCAAATACTACTACTACTGGAAATGAAGCTACTAAGATAGTACCTGCGATCACTTCTCCGGCTGTCCATCGCATAGGCCTGGCCATGTCCTTGTGTTGGTGCCCTCGGCTGTTGTCGAGCCTGCTGGAATTGAACTTCCTGTGTGGCCAACGGTGGCCTCCTCTGATTTCCTCCTGGTGTTGGGGGTCGCAGTGCCCCGGCTCCTGCGTAGGGCGGCCTCGGTCCGGGAGGCTGCTGATAAGGCCTCGGTGCTGGCAAGGCTGGTCGATGGACCATCTGTACTGAAGCCCTCTTGTCTAAGCAATCCCGGACTGTATGCTGGTCCGACCAACATCTCAGGCATACTCCCAGTCTCCGTCGACAGTCCCTCAATAAATGTCCCCTCTTGCCACAGTAATGGCATATGGGAATAATTGGTCCCTACAGGGGTGCTGCTCTCTGCTGCTGCGGTACCAGGGGACATTTTGCAGGTCCTCCCTGCGGAGCTCGAACTGATGATGATGATGCACAGGAGCGCTTCAGACTGGCCTCCATCTTGTTGATGCGGTCCTGGCGTCGAGCTGCTAATAAAACCTTGGAGTAGGAGGTGGGGGCTATAGACCCAATAAATCTCTGCATCTCAAAACTCAGGCCTTCATAGAACTTCTTGGCCTTCTTCTCCTCGGTCGGGATCAAGTACGGTGCAAATTGGCTCAAACAGAGGAACTCAGCATTATATTCCTCTATGGTCAAACTGCCCTGCCTGAGGTTCTAGAACCTATCCCAAAGTTCTGCTCTGGCAGTGGAAGGTATATACATCTCCTGAAAGAGCCTAGAGAACTCCTCCCATGTGACCCGATCGGGCCCCAAATGCTCCTCTTCTGAGAGCCGCCAGTAATGAGCGTTGCCGGTAAGCTGCATCCTGACAGCGGTCATCCATCTATGGCTCGGAAGGTCAGTGGCCTCCAGCTTTTGCTGAATGCTGGTGAGCTATGCATGAACCTCCGTCGGCTCTTCCATGCCAGAGAAGGGAAGGGGTATCATACGACGAAAGTCTATGACAGACCCCATCGTCGACTGGCAAGCTGGTGGTGGCGCCTGTCCCAAGGCCGTCACAATACTCTCCCTCAAGGTCTCAGCCTGGCGCTGCTGGGCCTGCTGTTGAGCCTGTTGTTGGACCTGCTGCTGGGCTTGTATTATAGTGTAGACCATCTGAAACATCTGCGGCCCGTCCATGGGTTGCCCTGATGGGAAAGGCATGTATGGCATATATGGAGGAAATGGAGGTGGTGGGGGGCAACTGTTGCTCCTCCTTTCTTGCAGTCCTCTGGTCCTCATGACCTGCCTGATATAAAGTATGGTGCCCGTCTAAAGGCACCTCTGGCTGTCCAGATGACTGTCCCTAGGGAGCTGGGGTCAACAGAAGAACATACCCCAGTTCCGGTTCTCCGGATGACCCTGCGTCATGGGGAACATCGCCCAGCTGTGCGATACATTCGCTACGGAGATTCATAACTCTAAAAAGAAGTCATGTTTAAGATCAGCGTTGAGGAAATAAACAAGATGCAAATTGGCAAAAGAAAATCAAAATAGAGGTGTCATGGGAAGGACTCAAGCATGTAGATGAGATTCCTAATATCTATTCCTAATTTGCAGGCTCGCTTGGCACAGTCAGGTAACCAAGACGATTTAAATCGGACCTGCATGGGCAACCACAAAAACTATGTCACGCCCCAGTTCCAAATATAAGGAACTGAGCCACGTGGCAATGGCCAGCGGGTACACTTCAACGGGCATCCCAATTTAATGGACCCGACGGAGTGCACCTAAGTTGTAAAGTATAATGATAAAACCAAACACATAACACATAGACAGTGAAACTAAATCTCATCCACAGACAACAAAAATATAGAGCACATAGAGAAAATCATAACTACTAATGTGCATAAGGGAAATAAGACAGGATAGGTATCGTAATACAAATACGAGTAGAGCCACACGGGAACAAACCCGCTAATACAAATACTGAAATAAAGGGAAGCAGTAAGATAACTAGGAACGGTATCTGAAAGCTAGATAGTAATACCGTCCCAGGGTGAAGTCACTACCAGAGATCAAACGAAGCCCTCGGAAAGAATCTCATCCTCTACAATAGGTCTTGCTCCTGGACATACACCCGGTCTGTACTCCTCCGGGTAGTCCTCCTCACCTAAGCCTGGAAGGGAACCAGGTCCTTAGAGGGACGTAACAAGGTACAAAAATAGTATGCCATTGTATAACAAAAAGAAACAAGTGCAACGTCGGTGTAATCTAGCATAACCACCTAAGTGAGACACAACTTTGAAGACAATATTCGACGTGTGGGCTGTCTAAATATAAAACCGTAGCTCCGAACACAGAGACACACGGGGCATACCATAGCTCCGAGCACAGAGTCACACGAGTGATACTACGACTCCGGATACAGGAATACTACATAAATAGGATAGATACATATATATAGGGCGTACAGAGTAGCCCAAACGTCTAGTAACTGTCTTCTCCTCCCAAAATGGTCAACGAGTGTTCGTTGAACCTGAACCTCTATCTAACAGTCTCGTCATACTGAAGTAACTATCAACAATCACGACCCTAAAGTTATCCCAGAATCCGGTCATGCTGACAGTATCAGGATACAGGAAGTCTGGCACGATGACGGTGTCTGAATGTGTCCTAGGATTCCGATGTAACCAAGTAGGTACATCAAGGTGTCGCGAACATCTATCAATCATTACCAGACGTTACCAACGAACGTCTGTACCCGGTTACGACCCGGACGCTAAGTAACAATTCTGATCCAAAGCGCGCACAATGCATAGAATAAATAAATAGAAATCTGGAAACTGAGATACAGGATGGCAAGGTACACTTGCCTGGATCCGGATGCTGAAGGTGGGGCTCCGGTACAACATCCAAGTCTGCGGATCACGAAGTACCTAGAGACGAGATATAAGATTAATCAATAAACAATCACAATGCTATTCTAAAATAAGAGGAGTTACCCCGGTGGCTGCGGGTGGTGGCAGCGGCGATGCTGCAGCTTTGATCAGGGATGGCATCGACCGTAGGGGTGGCGCACGTATCGACCGAGGTGGTGGGGGTGCTCGACTGTGTGAAGGAGGCGTTGCTCGAGGTGGTGGTCGAGGGGGTGGTGAAGCTGGTCGTGGAGGTGGTGGTGCTGGCCGTGGAGGTGGTGGCCGAGCGTGGAGCTGGCCGTGGTGGTCGAGGGTGCACTTGGCCGGAGTTGTGTGAAGGAGGGTCGAGGTGGCTGCAGCAGCTGCTGGAGGTGATGATGGCGGAGGTGGTGGTCGTGGTGGCGCTGGAGGAAGGAAAGAGGGTGGTACGGGTGACTGGAGACAGTGGCAGCGGGTGACTGGAGGCAGTGGCGGAGGTGGCGAGTGAAGGTGGTGGTCGTGGTGGTTCGTGGAGACGCGGTTGCGGGTATGGCAGCGGGTGGTGGTGCTGCTGGAGGGGGCCGGAGTAGAAGCGGGTGGAGTAGCAGTGAGGTGGTCGTGCGGTAGAGATGATGCAGCGGAGGTGGTTGCACTGCTGGAGGAGGCCGGTTGCTGTGGACGCTTTGTCGGAGAAGGCGGGTGATGGTCGGTTGTGTAGTTGAAGAAGAAGAAAATGTGAAGGAGAAGAAGAAGCGAAGGAAAAGGAGTAGTGAAGAAGAAGAAGGAAGAAGAAGAAGAAGAAGAAGAAGAAAAAGAAGTGAAGGTGAGGAGAAGCACTCGGCTGAAGGAAGAGGGAGGAGAGAGAGAGGGATGGTTTTCCTAGGCTTCTAGGGATTAGGGCCGGCTCATTGGAAAAGGTGTGAGGAGGAGTGATTTTATAAGAGATTGTGTGGTGGGGATGATGTTGCATTTTGAATCAAGGGCATTGATTCATCATGAAGAAAGTGTTCAAAACAAATGGGGAGAGAGAGAGTGATTTGACCGGTCCATGAGAGGGAGGGCGGTTCTTCATTGGCTTGACCAATAGGGTAGTGACACCTAGCACCCTATTTGTAAATAAGCCCCTTAACTTTTGGGTATTTGCACATGAAGGAAAAGTGATGGAGATTTGGTGTGGGAAGTGGTGTTTGGTGTTATGTAGGGTGAGGGGGTGTTGTATATTTTGCATAGGCTTCATGAAAGGGGTATTGGATTAAATTGGCGTTAAGTTGGGATTAGTCAAAGTTGGTATCCCCAATTTAATTAAATAAAGTGTCATGTGCTCTTAAATAAAATGGGGGCACATAGGGTCTCAATTAAGAGTGATACAAAAGTCATGAACGGTGAAGGCTTGGTGTCAGTCTCGGCCCCTTTAATTGGTTCTGCGAAACGAGTTGATTTTGTGTCCCAAAATTGATAACAACGACATAGGTACGCGACATAGGATTAAAGAATTAATTTCGGGACTGGAAAGTTGTGCAATTAAATTAGAGCACAAGGGAGTGTGTTTGTGAGTGACGAAAAAGTCCAGCGCCTAGGTTGGCTTGTCAGGTCAAGAGTGCAATAATTTGTTGGAAGAAAAAGGCTATTGTTGGGCTCCGAATATTGTAGCAACGGTAGGGTGCACCTAGGATTTAATTAAAGAACCAGTCAACGTAGCCTAATTTATAAACCTCAAACACCCTGATGCTAAACCAAAATTTTATAACCCTATCAAGTCTACCTAAAAAATAATTTGAGGGGGTTTACACTGATTGTCTATACCTGGAAATGGACCAGGTCCTCAGAGGGACGTAACAAGATACATAGAAGCATTCCATAATATACTAAAAATAAACATCCAAAAGGTCTCCTAACCGTTTTATGTGAAATACACTTTTCAGGACAACATATCTAATGAGGAGCTCTCGACACAACAGATGCTCGACATACATAGTGCTCAACCGAATCACTAGTGGCCAATCTAGAGAAAAAGTAAATAAATGCTCGACACACGTAGCGCTCTGCTGAGTCACCCGGGGCTAATCTAGAGGAAAGTAAATAAACAATGAGATCTCCTACGCTAACAGCTGTCCTCCCCACCCCATGCACATATTCGTGTCGTATCCACAACACCATAATACCTCTAATAACTACCAAGTCTTCTAGCATGTAATTCTATTAGCAGTTATTCTCTATCGCACATCCCATACGTATTGCCGGTCGGACAATACACAAGTTCATGATCTATATGAGACTCACAACTCGTGTAAGAAATGTGCCATGGCTGAATGAGACATAAATATGCCTCACTATCATGGGGTGGTCTCATAAATCTAGGTTAATATGCATAACAAAAGAAATATGAAACAAAGACGATGTCATTCGTCGTTGCACCCAAGTTTCCTTAGACGTGCAGTTTTATAATATACATAAATAAGAAATAAATTACAGAAATAAAATATGCAGATAAGAATGTAAATAAACAGTATTAGTGGAATGTATACTTGTCTGGCAATGGTTTGGTGTAGTAATGACGCAAGACAACAGGTACAACGGATCCAAAAAAATATGGGAGCGGAACAAACGTCTTCGGATGCTGAAATAAATATCACCAACGTTTCTGGAATCAGCGAGATAGTTAGAAAACTCTACAATTTCGTCCAATTTGGACACATGGGCAAAACGATTTTTGGGCCAAAGCGGGGTCCACATGAGCCTCACTTTGCACCAAAATACGTGTCAGGGTAAAGATCTCTAAATTAGATAAATTATAGGTCAAACAAATCCTAAACGACGATACAAACTCAACGGTATATCCAATTTTGGATTCCAGTGAGCCGATCACAAATTTGTCCTTCAAGTCAAACCGTGGCCTTTAAAACGGTGGTTTGGTCAACTATCTCGGAATCGCATAAAATATGGGTCACAATACCATTATGATACCACATATCCAATGGCGCAAGTTTTGTCGCGTTCCGACGAGCATGTACCAATTAATTAAGAAATTTGCAAAACGTCGATATGAGAAACTTTTTACGGATACGGGTTGACTCTGATGCGCACAGTCGTCCAAATCAACTTCCGCGAATGTCCGTACATCATGATATACCATACGCTCCTTTCGGTTTAACTGGTACGTGAAATGGTGGTTCGGTTTGTCGGGACACTCCGTATCATAATTTTTCCAAGTTTTAAAATCAGTTTTTTCGTAATTTTTAATCAAAATTTTAGCACATAATTAATGATAAAAAATATGCAAATATTAGGTCATTTTAATCCTAATTATATTTACTTATTGTCAGAAAAAGAAATTCAAGTTTTGGTTGATTCGATTAGGAGAAAATTGCCTTACAGTATGGGCTCATGGCTTAATTTTTGGGTGTTTCTTCTTTGCATGAAAAATTAGATTTTTCGAAAAGTTTCGGAATAATTCTAAACAGAAATAAAGTCGTTTGAATAAAACTACTTGAAGGGCATTAGAAGGTGTTCATGTTGTGATTTAATCTAAACAACTGGATCAAAATTAGATCGCGCATGTAGGGAAAAATTGAGTGGATAAGATGGGTACCTGGATTCGGTTTCAGCAGGCCAAGGTAGGTGCGCGCGTGCGTTAGGCCAGCGGCAGCGGTCGACCGGCGTCACAGGGTGTCGGCGGCGTCGATTTGGGTCGGGGGTGAGTTCTTGACGCAGAGGAGAAGAAGATTAGGGTTAGGGTTTTGCGTCTTGTGTGTGTGTGTGTGTGTGTATATATATATATATATATCGAGAGAGGGGGAGGGATGCCAGCGTTCCTGGGCCGCTTAACATGGTTGTTGTTGTTTTGGTTATGGATAGTGTTGTTCTGTTGTGGTTTGTTAGCTTTAGTCTTTGTGTTTTTTTTTCCTTATCTTTTCTTTCATTTAAAAATAAATAACTATATATTTATTTATATATATATATTTACATACACAGATGAGATTATATAAAAATAAAAAATATATTTGCACATAAATTAATTTTAGAAAATTTGTATTACTTGTAATATATATATATATATATATATATATATATATATATATATATATATATATATATATATATATATATAATAAAAATAGTTTTATGAAATACTCTTAAATAAATATTTATACAAATAAATAAATCAAGAATTTTATTTTTTTAATTAACTAAGAAATAATCCAAGAAATTCATCAATAATATAAAAATACTTTAAAATAAAATTTAAATTTTTAGGGGGTTTACACAAGTTACAGTTTAGCCTTAAAAAGACTATTACTAAAGACACTAAAAAAGTTATTCGGGACTGTCCAATTTTTTTATTTTATTTATAAGTTTATCGCTCAACAAAATTTACCAAGGACTGTCCAGTTTTTTTGTTATGACTGCCAAAAATTCTGAAAGTTCAAAATACATAATGTACTGTCGAAATTTTACTTGTAGGACTGTCAAAAATTCTGACAGTCCTAAAGAAAATATGTTGGTCATTAATTAGAACTGTTAAAATATTTGACAATCTATTATATATTTTGGACTATCAGAATTTTTTTACAGTCCTAACACAAAAACTGATTTGGACTGTCCTTAATAAATTTTATTTAGTGACAAATTTATAAATAAAAAAAATTAGACAGTACGAATAACTTTTGTAGTGGATTCAGTAACTTTCTAAAAAATACGTGAAACTTATTCAACCCATTTAATTCTTTAATTACCCTCGTGTTAAAATATTTTTGGGAAGTGGGCTCCATTTGTCCTTCTTCATCTGACATTAACTATCAAGTAATTATTACTGCTAGTTCCTGTGCCCCATCAGGTCAAGCCATACAGTGGATCTCCAGATCCTGCTCTGCACATCTCAACTTACTGCCAGTTCTTTCACTTTCACACAACCACATTCAGTCCACTTTCACACAACTCAACATAAGTAGTTATTACTCTCAGTTCACTTTCAGACAACTCATAGTTAGTAGTAATTACTGCTAAGCTAGTTACTGTCCCAAGCCAGCTTATGTTTCATTTTTTAATGTTTCCTCATCAACATTAATTAGCTACGCCATACAGCTAAAGTAAACGTAATACTAGTCATAGTATTCATTTTTTAACTTAAATTTTATATATATATATATATATATATATATGGACCAATGAAAATAGATTTTTATATTTCATGTACACTAGTATATTTTATTCTTATTGGTCTACATGTACATAACTCATGTAGAAAAATGAGTGTTATAGCTCATATTTTGTTTACCTTATATATATGGTAAACGGGAGGCTCATATCCCTACATGAGTTATGCACACGTGGACCAATAGAAATAAATTTTTACATCTCATGTGCACTAGTACACTCCATTTCTATTGGTCCACATGTGCATTAACTCATGTAGGAATATGAACATATGGCCTATATCCATTTTTCCCATATATATATATATATATATATATATATATATATATATATATATATATGTCCTCTTGGCCGCAAGTGAGCAGCAGGGCGCCATGGCCATGCTGCAATCAAACTCGTGTAAGTAGAAGAGCAGGTAAGACTTCACACCAAGGTCCAGGGTCTCATGGACCAGGAGGGTCCAAAAAAAAAAATTCAGTTTAAATATATAAATACCGAATTCAAGTGACCCTTGTGGTTACCGAGAGAGTTATAAGACCATGGTTAGGTGGCGGAAGATCAGTGGATCGAGCCACGGGGACTTATTATTCCTTTCATTTATTTGATGGGAGTTTGGGAACAGTGGGCCCAAAAGACAAGATGTTAAGTGATTTCGATATTTCGTTAGCGGAGTCTACTTGCGGAGAGAGAGATTTCCACGCAACTTCAAGCTGGGTTCACAGGTGTATCTGCATTGGCACCAACAAGGTTTCAGAATTCTTCTTCTCTTTCTCTCAGTAATTCGATATGAAATGCGAGACAGTGAAAGCAAGCAATGAAAATCGTTTATCGAAAACAATCACGAAAACACAATCATAAAACCAACAACGAAAATATATCAAAAATCAATACCAAAAAACAACAGTGCACGGATCTTGAGGCTTAGATCCTTATATAGAGTTCACTCCCCAAAATACCATGCACTGCATTTTGGGCACAACTTCTAAGGATTTTTATTCCATAACAAGGAAAGGCTCCCCGTTTATTTGTTCCGATCAAACGATACTGGCAAAGTTTCTCCGTTCTTTGATTCTGACTCGGCCATTCGGCCGCTAGCCCAATTCGTGCTCCGCAACCGGATCAGGGCACTACACTGCCTAGCCCGCCTCCCCTTGAAGCCGACTATGCTAGAAAGTGCATGGATTTCTATCTAATTTTCATTCTTGAAAGTACAAATCCAAATATTCCTCCACTTTCGATTTACCAAACAACCCAAAAGTGAAGTCCATTCAAAGTTGTATTTATTCATTGCTTCATGTATTATACTATTACCAGTATGTATGCACATACGTTGCACGTATTTTATACTATTTGGGAAGCATAAACAATAATCTCTTAACTTTTGAATAGTTGAGAAGAGCAAACAATAATTCGTTATTTTTTTTTTACTTGGAAAGAGCAAACAATAAGCTCCTTATTTTATTTTATTTTATACAAAATTACCTAACTATACATGTTAAATTTAATAAATAATTTAATTAGTAAACATAAGTAAAGACATTTTTTTGACCAAAAAGAAAAAAAAAATTTACCATGAAGCCTCAACTTCTCCTATAGATCAGTACTATAAATTATTGTGTGAAGCAGGGCCGGCCCTGAGCTCATGGGGATCCGAGGCGAACTTTCAAAATGAGGCCCCCATACATAATGTAAAAAATGAAACAAAAATAAAATAAAAAATATGCCTCCACCAAGATTTGAACTAGAAAACTCTTGTGTGCAAGTGTAACATAATAACCTCTACACCACAATTACTTTGTAATAAGAAGGGCCCATGATACATACTAGTTCTATTTATGATACAAAATTATTTTTATTTTTATTTTTTATATGCCCGGCGTAACGCTCGGGACGTTACGCACGCTGCGTTCCTTGTCTTTTGGACCTACTGTTCCCAAACTCCCATCAAATAAATGGAAAAAATAATACGTCCCCGTGGTTCGATCAACCGATCTTCCGCCACCCAAGCAGGGTCTTATACCTCTCTCCGGTAACCACAATGGTCACTCGAATTCGATATTTATATATTTAAACTGAAATTTTTTTTGGACCCTCCTAGCCTATGGAGCCCTGGACCCTGGTGTGAAGTCTTACCTTCTCTTCTACTTACACGAGTTTGATTGCAGCATGGCCATGGCACTCTGCTGCTCGCTTGCGGCCAAGAGAATATATATGTATATATATATATATATATATATATACATATAAATTGCCTGAAAGTGAACTGAGAGTAATAACTACTTACTAGGAGTTGTGTGAAAGTGGACTGAATGTGGTTGTGTGAAAGTGAACGAACTGGCAGTAAGTTGAGATCTGGAGAGCAGGATCTGGAGATCCACTGTATGGCTTGACCTGGTGGGGAACAGCCGAACAGGTAGGAACAGTCGAACAGGTACTAGGAGTAATAATTACTTAATAATTTACGTCAGATGAAGAAGGACAAATGGAGCCCACTTCCCAAAAATATTTTAGTTCATGGGTAATTAAAGAATTAAATGGGTTGAAGAAGTTTCATGTAATTTTTAGAAAATAACGATCCACTGCAAAAGTTATTCGGACTGTCTAAATTTTTTTATTTATAAATTTGTCACTAAATAAAATTTACTAAGGGCAGTCCACAACAATTTTTATGTTAGGACTGTAAAAAAATTATGACAGTCCAAAATACATAACGGACTGTCAAAATATTTGACAGTTATAATTAATAACTAACATATTTTCTTTAGGACTGTCAGAATTTTTGACAGTCCTACCAGTATATTGGACTGTCAAAAATTTCGACAGTCCATTATGTATTTTGAACTATCAGAATTTTTGGCAGTCATAACAAAAAAACTGGACAGTCCTTAGTAAATTTTGTTGAGTGACAAACTTGTAAATAAATAAATAAAAATTGGACAGTCCCGGATAACTTTTTTAGTGCCTTTTGTAATAGTCTTTTTTAAGGCTAAATTGTAACTTGATACCCTAAACTATTCAAGTTTTTCAACTTGGGAGGGTGTAAGCTGATAGTTAGCAAAGTTGGAAACGTGTTAAGTTGTCAAATTATAGTTGCGATATCAAGTTGATATATATCTGTCACGTCCCAGAATCAGAATACTAGAGAGAGGGGACAGACAAAGCCAGCTACGTACACCAGAGTACTCTATACCCCGAGATACGGTCACTGTTGTTTAGACATGTGAATGTTTACTCAACTATCCAACAGTCAATCTCAGGTCATGACAATCATAGATGTCTCAATCTCAAGCAAGCAACAAGTTACAAGATGTATGATCACCAAACATATAATAGTAAGGCGTCCCAAACTATACATACATAGATGATCATGAAACTAGTTACCAAAATGAAGAACTAGCAGAGTACAATATTACATGATCATCTCTAGCTATAGTATAGAATATGTTTTACATGTAAGCCCGCAGGCTGCAGTATGAAGGTTCCAAAACAAGAGCTAAACATGAGCTCGGTGGCTAAACGTCTCAAAAGAATAATTATACAAGATTAAGTGGACGATGAAGAAGAAACTCACTCATGTCCTCGGGTGCTCCTCGTGTTCACCATCTTGAGGAAGGAAGTACGAAAGATCCTGCGGTGTTGCTCCGATATCTAGCCATAAAAAACCAGTGGGGTCAGACCCCAAAAAAATAAAGTACCACAAGGGAACCAACTTAGAAACTAAAACTAGCATGCAGACAAATAAATAAGAAATGATATAAGAAAGACAGTAATTAAGTGAAACATGTATAAACTTGTAGTTAAAACCAGTTCCGGAGAAGTATTCGGGAGCTAGTGTTCGGGTAACAGTGCTCAAGTTACAGTTTCGGATCAGTTACTAGATAAATTAGGACATGACTAGACTAGAAATCAAGAAATCACGGTCAATCATGCCAGAAAAAAAAAAGTGAAGGAAAGAGAAATGATTGCTTATATAACCAAGAGGTTGGTTTTAGGCTATTATATCATGATCCATACCTCTTACCATGGTTCATCACAGTTGCTCACAGGAAAACCAATGGACCAACGGTCCAAAGAATGAAACTAAAGAAAAACTTGCAAAAATAATCTAGACAATGTATGAATGGCATAAAGTATGATATAATCAATTAAACAATAAGCAAGCTATACATGTAACGCCCCGCAACCGCTCGGAGCGTTACGCTGAGTCGGATTGAATGAATCAAATGCTGGTTACATTTGAAATGTTGGATTTTGGGAAGAAGGATTAATCGAGTTGGTTTCAATGTGCAGATGGCTAGCGGGTTCGATGGAAATCAGGTGTTCGTTCGGAACATTACTGAATGGCTGAATGGAAACGATAATGCCGTCTTCCTTAATCCGATCGGTCGGATGATTTGGAGAGCACGGCCTGCTCGCACGGTCATACCAGTTGAGTAGATCGCGCTTGCATCGGACTACGGGTTCAAGGGATTGGCCGTATCGGCAGGACAGGATGCCTAACGGGATCAATCATTGTGAGTGGGCTCTTTCCCTTCTCCTCTACTCCTTCATGCCTAATAATATAGAAAACACGTAAAAGGCTTGAACCTTGGGCTGAAACATCGAGAATCACTACACTGAGGCGTGCATAGAGTGTACGTCGTTGGCTTGGTAGGATTTTGGCTTGAAATGATTTATCGTGTTGGATAGTTGGAGTGATGGTTGGATTATTGCATTTGAGGCAGTTGGTTGGATACTTGGGATTTTACTTGGACGGTTGGAATGATACATTTGAGGCAATGGGAATATTGGGAATATCGGAAATTCGGGCGAGCGAACGTGCGTCCGTGCGCGAGTATCACTTGGTCGCTTTGTCTTGCAAAGCGAGCAGTTGTGGTTCAAAACCGAACAACTGCATCGGTAGGACGTTGTGTCGCTTGATGGGGCATCGTGCCACGAATGGGGCATTGTGCCACTGAAACGGCATTGTGCCATGGGATTTGCTTCGAGCATGGGTGTTGCACCAATTCAGACTCTGTGTTGAGAAGAGGCATTGTGCCTATGAAACACTTAATATTTGGTGCCTTGGGCTATATATTGAGGTCGAGATTTGGATCTCTTGGTTGGATATATTGGAAGAATGGTTATGGATATTTGGTTGGATATCGGTTGAACGAGTCTAGGATCGCTTGGTGGGGCGAGAATATTTTGATCCTCTCGTCATACCTACTGTGTCTACATAGTCACGGACAACCTGCGTGGCACAGGGTTTGGTTTCCTGGAACGGGATGA
Source organism: Iris macrosiphon (assembly GCA_036927795.1). Taxonomy (NCBI): domain Eukaryota; kingdom Viridiplantae; phylum Streptophyta; class Magnoliopsida; order Asparagales; family Iridaceae; genus Iris; species Iris macrosiphon. The sequence goes on along the minus strand of JAYESA010000014.1, from coordinate 168,381,939 downwards.
GGCACCGGGGCACCGGGACCGTTCCACCATGGAGGAAACAATGGGCATCGCGTAATTGAGCGCAGTGCTGGTAGTCCGATACCACCAGGCGGGAGTAGCTGCCCAACCCTGGATCGGGTAGGATTGCCCTATTGATCTTGGTCCGATCAATGTCCTTCGTGGCTTCTGGCCAGTGACTTCATATAGTATAAGTGTTGGTTTGCTTTACTTTAGTTGGTTTGTTGCATCGTGTAGGCGCGGCCACCTTGCCTCGGCAAGAGTGTGCACTTGAGATTGGAATATATAAACTTTGGTTCTGGATGGATATTGAGGCGAGACTGATGGTTCGATATGTTATCGTGCAAGCGATGGCATTGAGTTAGACGCGTCGGTTATATATAAATGCTTGTCGTTTTGTTTGAGATTGAATGCTTGCATGCGTAAACTGCTTTACTGCTTTCCTTAACATGTCATCCATATGCCATGAAACGAATCTAGGATTCAACTAGAAAGATCACCATTTAACTGTGTGCATTCACTATTTTACTTAGTGTCGGCTTAGGCGAGTGGGTTACCCCGCTCACCAGTACGGCTGTGTACTGACCCACGTTTGTGGGCAATATTTCAGGTACGCAGGCGTAGTGGCGCTGCTTGGATATACGGGACAAGATGTATGAACTGTAAGTACCTTTGTGGGTTAGAGAAAAGAGCAAGAGTTATTTTCTCGTCTTCGTGTGTCACGACCCGCACCCGGAAGTTCGGGCACGAGTGCGTGGGTACGTCCAGCCTACGCCGCAGAGTCGGCGGTAGTACGCTGTCTAGGTCAATCCATCTAACTAGTCTAACTCATTCACAATTTAACATAGGCAAGATAATAATGAGAATGAAACTTAAGATTTGCAAACTGAAATAAATGTGACAGCAATTCAAATGTTTAATACAGAAATTCCAAATGAAATCGGGGACAAACCCGATTAAATAAGATAGAAAACAGAATAAAAGATAGCTAAAACTAGCTACTCAGCAGCAGGGGTCTCCTGGGTGGGTTCTGGTTCTTCATAAGTATCATCTGTCCCCTCATAGGGACCATAATAAGTAGGGGCCAGATCCTCATCATCGCCTAAATCAACAGATCCAGTCAGGAAAGGAGCAAAGTACACAGTGCACAGCAAGGTTAAACTAAATATTTATTGCAATTAAATATGGAATATCATGTTAAGGAAATTGCATAAAAGATTGTCTATATCTCAGAGTCACAACTATAAACAGGAATATGAGAGAATAGAAGTAAATGAACAGAAAATGAAACTACTACAATCAGCAAGAAACATAACATGACTAGAAACTATCTGTATGAAATTTGTGTTTGTTTTTAGAATACTTAGTTGGCATGTAGGGGTTTATAAGGCTAATCCGGCCGTCATAAACGGCTATTATTCACGAATAATCGAGATCCGGCTGATGGACAGTCGTGTACCAACAGCTATTATTCACGACAAGGGGAAGGGTAAACTACATGCCTTTCAGTATTCTCCCACCCGACATGATAACAAGACATGAATTCCAATAGTCAAGACATGAAAATTCAGCATTTCTAACACTAGGTGTAATCATCAAGGGTACTAGTGAAACAGGAATTTAATTATCACAATATATAGATTTAACTTGAGGTGCAGGTACTTGCCTGTTGTTTGGATCTGTTTAACTTGGTTCTTGGGGGAAATTTCCACAGATGAGTCCAAAAGCTGAAATAGACATTACCATCATGCTCAGAAGATGTCAAATAGCTAGAAATGCCTGTCCTTGGGTCCAATTTGGAGACAAGGGCAAAAACGACAGTTTCGGGTCGAAACGGGGTCCGCCGTTGGGCCCGCTTTGCACCGAAAAACGTGTCCGGGTCAAAGGTCTCTAAATTCACCAAACTTAGTGTCAACAGGTCAGGAACGCTGATACGAACCCAACGGAACTTCCAGATTTGGATTCCGATGAGCCGAACACAAAATCGTCCGTCGAGCGGGGCCTGTGGGGCCCGCGACACGCGATTTCGTCAACGTTCTCAGAATCGAACCAAACTTGACCCACAGGACCAGCGTATCGCTACGAGTCCGATGGCGCAAGTTTCGTCTCGATCTGACGAGTGTACAAGAAGTTATGGCAAATTACAGAAATTGCGGATACGGGACGATGTCCGCGGATACGCGTTGATTCCGGTGTGCACGCACACCCAAATCAGCTTCCGCGAAATCTCACATGTCCGTATCGACGCTGCGCACGTATCTGTGAAGACCGCACGCGACCAAGTCGTCCCGTTTGGCGGGACGTACTCGGTTCCGGGGTGAAACAGGGTCTGGTTTTTCCTGTTTTTGGATCGCGGTGTGCGATCACCACAGGACGCGATGCCCCGAACAGTTTATCCGGACACCGAGAGGGTCATACAGGCTTCACAACGCAATTTGCGGAATTGAAAACGGAGCTACGAGGCGAAAGTTACACGTACCTGAAGGGGACCCGAAAAACCGAGGAAAAATCGTGTCCGTGTCGTGTCCGACACGACACGAGGAATTTGGGGATTTAGGGTTTCGGCGAGTTTCTGGCCGTGGACGGCGGAGGACGGCGGCTGGACGGCCGGCGAGGGCGGGGGACTGGTCGCCGGAGCGAGGTGCGGCGTCCACGGGGCGACGGCGGCGCTAGGCGGCCGGCAGCGGCGGTGGAAGCTGCTGCTGCTGCTGGGGTCGACCGGAGGGCGGCTGCTGGCGGCTCCGGAGGGCGGAGACGGGAGGAGGAGGCGCTGGCGGTGCGGGGCTGGGCACGGCGGGGGTCGACGGCGAGGCGGCGCGTGGTGGCGGAGGCGGTGGCTAGGGTTAGGGCGAGGGAGTGGGGTTGTTCGCCGGGGTCGGGGGTATAAATAGGGGGAGTAGGCGGTTGCGGGGGCCGGCCAAGGCGGGGGCGAGGGGGACGTGGGCCTCGGGGAGCGGCGCAGAGCGCGGGGGGCGGCGCTGCGCGCGGAGGGCGGCCGGGGAAGTCGGGGATCGTGGGGGGAGACGGGGTCGACGGCGGGTCGGGTGCTGCGGCGGGTCGGGTTGGCTGACCCGACCCGACCCGATAAGGGGCTGGGCTGGGGACCGGGCTGGGCTGGGCTTCGGCCCACTGGGCCGGGCCGGCCCAGAAACGAAAATAAAATAAAAAAAACAAAAAGAAAAATAAATAATTAATAATAATAATTAATAATAAATGTAATTAGTTTAAATAATTAATTAATTAATAAAAATGGTTTTGAGGTATTTAAAAATAGGTCTGAGGTCCAGAAAAACCCAGAAAAATTACCCTAAGTCCAATTTTTCATTTTACACTCAAAAATGTTATTTTCATGACATTTTAATATTATTTATTGCCAATTAAAAATCATTTATAAATTAAAAGCCTTGATTTTAATTACAGAAAATTCACAGAAAATTCCAGAAAATTGGGGAAAAAATCCAAGATTTAATAATTTGAAAATTCAGGGGGTTTACAACCTACCCAACTTACAAAAATTTCGTCCTCGAAATTTAAGAATAACAGGGCACGAAAAAGAAAAGGCCGAAAAATAAAATACAATATACCTCAGGGTTCAAAAAGGTAGGGGTATCGCTCTCTAATCTCGTCTTCTCGCTCCCAGGTGGATTCGCCGGGAGAATGATGCTTCCAAGCTACGCGAACCAGGGAGATAACCTGATTCCGTAGGACTTTCTCCGAGCGATCCAGGATCTCCACGGGTTGCTCTTGGTAGGTCAAACTTGGGCCTACTTCGAGCTCTGAGTGATCCAAAATGTGGCTGGGGTCTGATACGTACTTTCTCAGCTGCGACACGTGGAAGACGTTATGTACTCCATCCAGAGAGGGTGGCAATGCCAGTCGGTATGCCACTTCTCCGATTTTCTCCTGTATGCCAAAAGGTCCGATGAATCTTGGGCTGAGTTTTCCACTCCTTCCGAACCTAATGGTGCCACGTGTCGGGGAAATCTTTAAGAAGACCAGCTCTCCAACCTCAAATTCCAAGGGCCTTCGGTGGCTATTTGCCCAATGTCGTTGCCTGTCTTGAGCCACTCGAAGTCTGTCCCTTATTTGCTTTACCTTCTCAGCTGAATCGATCACCATCTCTGGTCCCAGTAGGGCTCTTTCTCCAACGTCGTCCCATGATAGCGGGGTACGGCATCTTCGGCCATACAGGGCTTCAAATGGAGTCATCTCGATACTGGCTTGGTAGCTGTTATTATAAGAGAACTCCACCAGATATAAATAGTCTTCCCAGGATCCTCCAAAATCCAGAACACATGTACGGAGCATATCTTCAAGTGTCTGGATGGTACGTTCCGATTGTCCATCGGTTTGGGTATGATAAGCTGTGCTGAATTTGAGTTGAGTTCCCAAACTGGCTTGTAAGCTCTTCCAGAAGTGAGACGTGAACCTTGAATCTCTGTCGGAGACAATACTTACTGGAACTCCATGCAGCCTAACAATATGTCTGATATATAACTCTGCCAGCTTCTCTGTAGATAGCCCTACTTTGAAAGGTAGAAAATGTGCAGACTTGGTCAGTCGATCTACTATCACCCAGATTGCATCCTTACCACTAGGTGTTCTTGGAAGACCGGAAACAAAATCCATTGTGATATGTTCCCACTTCCACTCCGGAATGGGTAGTGGTTGAAGCAATCCTCCAGGTCGTTGTCTTTCAGCCTTAACTTGCTGGCACACTAAACAACGAGATACGAACCTGGATACTTCTCTCTTCATGCCATGCCACCAAACATGCGTCCTCAGGTCCTTGTACATCTTGTTGGCTCCTGGATGTATGGAGTATTGCGATCTGTGCGCCTCTTGCATAATTTCTTCCCTTATGTCTCCTTGAGGTACACATAATCTATCGCCATGCCTCAGTGACCCATCTTCATGAATTCTGAATTCTTCTACTAATCCAGCTTGCACTTGACCTCGAAGGCTTCGCAGGCCTTCGTCTTGAAACTGGGTCTCCTTGATCTTGTCCATTAAGGTAGACTGAATCTGCAAGTTCATCATTTGGCCTTCTTTTCCTGGGATAATTACTTCAATACCCAGACTTTCCAAGTCCTCCAGCAGGTGTCTGTCCATAGTCAAGTACATCGCCATAGGATACCTGCTTAGAGCATCAGCAACTACATTTGCCTTCCCAGGGTGATATTGAAGAGTGATATCAAAGTCTTTCATTAGTTCCAGCCACCTTCTTTGCCTCATGTTTAGCTCTTTCTGGGTGAAGATATATTTTTAGACTTTTATGATCTGTAAATATTTCCACCTTTTCTCCATAAAGATAATGTTTCCATAGTTTAAGAGCAAAAATGACAGCTGCCAATTCTAAATCATGAGTTGGATAATTCTTTTCATGTGGTCGAAGCTGTCTAGAGGCATATGCTATTACTTTCTTATTCTGCTCCAATACACAACCTAGACCTTTTCCAGAAGCATCACTATAAATAGCGAAACCTCCGGTTCCAGAAGGTAAGGTCAGAATAGGGGCAGAAGTCAGCCTTTTCTTCAATTCCTCAAAAGCATGCTGGCATTCATCAGTCCAGGTGAACTCTTCATCCTTCCTTGTTAACTTTGTCATGGGTTCAGCAATCCTAGCAAAGTCCTTTACAAACTTCCGATAGTAGCCAGCTAGTCCCAGGAAGCTTCTAATCTCTGCTACAGAGTCTGGAGTGGGCCAGGATTCTACTGCCGCTATCTTCTTAGGATCTACGGCTATTCCATCTCCAGTCACAACTTGTCCCAAGAATTCTACTTTGTCTAGGAAGAAAGCACATTTGGATAATTTTCCATAAAGTTTTTCCTTCCTCAAAGTCTCCAATGCTAGCCTCAAATGTTCTTCATGTTCTTCGGGGGTCTTGGAGTAGATCAAAATATCGTCAATAAAGACCACTACAAATTTGTCTAGGTATGGCTGGAAAACTCTGTTCATTAAATTCATAAAAACTGCTGGAGCATTCGTCAACCCGAACGGCATCACTAGGAATTCGTAATGTCCGTTCCGGGTATTGAAAGCAGTTTTAGGGATGTCTTCTTTCCTTACCCTTACTTGGTGGTAACCAGACCTCAAATCAATCTTTGAAAACACCCGAGCTCCACTCAACTGATCAAATAAATCATCGATCCTGGGCAGGGGATACTTATTCTTAATTGTTAAGGCATTTAAGGCCCTATAGTCAATACACATTCTGGATGTTCCATCCTTCTTGGGCACAAATAGTACTGGAGCTCCCCAAGGTGAGACACTAGACCTAATGAAACCTTTGTCTTCTAGCTCTTTGATTTGTTCATTTAGTTCTATTATCTCATTCTTGTTGATTCTGTAGGGGTTCTGAGATACTGGTGCTGCTCCTGGCACTAAGTCAATGGAGAATTCAACTTCTCGGTCTGGGGGTAAGCCTGGGAGATCCTCAGGGAAGACATCTAGGTATTCAGAGAGGATAGGTGGCAACTCTTCTGTTACTAGGGCTCCACAAATTTTGTTATTACCCATTTCTCTAGAACCTCTAGCAAATTCAAATTCTGGCTTGCTAGGGGGTCTGAAGATTACACTGCCTCTGTGACAGTCTATTGTGGCATGATGTTGACTTAACCAATCCATACCCAGTATAATGTCAAAACTGGGCACTGGCATTACAAGTAGTCTAGCATACAGTTCTCTTCCACATAATGTGATAGGACAATTGTTACAAGCATCACTAACCGGAATGATTCCTCCACCGGTAATGATCTTATAACAATTCCTAAGGGGTTTAGTGCTTAAGCTATGCTTCATAAGGAAATCTACTGACATGAATGAATGTGAAGCTCCAGAGTCAAATAAAGTAATAGCTGGTATTGAATTTATAAGCACGGAACCTGTGATCACGTCAGCTGTGGCTTCTGCTTCTTCCAGAGTCATTGCATAAGCACGGCCTTGCTGCGGTGCACCCCTCTGTTGTTGCTGTTGGTGCTGAGCAAAGCGTTGTTGTTGAGTTGGAAGCGGAGGTCCCCTTTGTTGTGCTGCTGGGGGCCTGGCCTGGACTGGAGCCCTTGGTGCAGCTGGACGTCCTTGAGCAGCAGGACAGTCCCTCAATTGATGTGCTGGGGAACCACAATAGAGGCAAGCACCTAGCCTCTTTCTGCAGTCTTGCCAAGTGTGGCCTGGTTTTTGGCAATAGTTGCAAGGGGGAGCTCGCTGGTTCTGTCCTTGAGCCTGGGGTGCTGGAGCTCGAGGGGGAGGACGCTGATTTTGCTGCGGGGCCCTCTGCTGTTGTTGTTGTTGAAAAGGGCGTTTGTTGGGTCCCGCATTTCCAGTATCTCTTTCTCGTTTCAGTTTGTGCCCCATGTCTCTCTCGACTCCTTGTGCCACGCTCAGGATTTCCTCATAGGTGCGAGCTCGGCTGGTGGTGACAGCGAGGCGAATGTCCGGAGATAGCCCCTTCTTGAATCTTCGGGCTCTGTCCTCCGGGGTACGAACCATGTACTCCGCAAAGTGGCTTAACCTGCTAAATTCAGCAGTATATTCATCAACAGTCATGTTACCTTGTTCCAGTCTCTCGAATTGGCTTTCGAGAGCTTCCCGAGCCACTTCGGGGTAAAATTTCTCCTTGAATAGCCTCTTGAAGTCCTCCCAGGTGACGTCGGAAGCAGATAGTTGGGGTTCATCTCTGAACCAGGTTCGAGCAATGTCGAACAGTTGTAGGCTTGCGGATTCCACTTTGAGATCATCGGGAACCCGGGTAGTCTTCAGGAGTCTCTCGACATTCTCTATCCACTCATCGGCATAGAGAATGCCCTCAGTTCCATAAAATTCCAGAGGCCTAAGGTTCTTGAAGTCTTTAGCACTCCCTGGCCTCTTGAGTGACGACTCCTGGGGTTTAAGAGCTTCTGAGAGGCTGGTCCGCAGAAGTGCCGTCTGTTCTTTCTGGGATTCCACTAATCCCTGGAATACTCCTATTAGCTGTGCCCCATCTAAGGTAACTGCCGGAACAGATGGGGGCGGCGGGAGTGCAAGAGTCTCGGGCACATTCGGCTCAGCTGGTTCTGATGTGCCTCCTACTGTGTTCCTGGTCTGGACCATTCTGAAAGATTAAGGGATAGGAAGATCAGAATAGAATACTTGGAAATCAAAGGCGATAGAAAAATTGAGCAGCAATGATATCAAGAATTGAAATAAGGACGCTATACTATGAATGAGCTTTTCCTAGAATCCTCAATTTTATTCCATACCCTGTCCTAGGGTATTACCCTATTTAAGGATAGGACCTGTATGGGCCACCATAAAAACGTGTCACGACCCGCACCCGGAAGTTCGGGCACGAGTGCGTGGGTACGTCCAGCCTACGCCGCAGAGTCGGCGGTAGTACGCTGTCTAGGTCAATCCATCTAACTAGTCTAACTCATTCACAATTTAACATAGGCAAGATAATAATGAGAATGAAACTTAAGATTTGCAAACTGAAATAAATGTGACAGCAATTCAAATGTTTAATACAGAAATTCCAAATGAAATCGGGGACAAACCCGATTAAATAAGATAGAAAATAGAATAAAAGATAGCTAAAACTAGCTACTCAGCAGCAGGGGTCTCCTGGGTGGGTTCTGGTTCTTCATAAGTATCATCTGTCCCCTCATAGGGACCATAATAAGTAGGGGCCAGATCCTCATCATCGCCTAAATCAACAGATCCAGTCAGGAAAGGAGCAAAGTACACAGTGCACAGCAAGGTTAAACTAAATATTTATGACAATTAAATATGGAATATCATGTTAAGGAAATTGCATAAAAGATTGTCCATATCTCAGAGTCACAACTATAAACAGGAATATGAGAGAATAGAAGTAAATGAACAGAAAATGAAACTACTACAATCAGCAAGAAACATAACATGACTAGAAACTATCTGTATGAAATTTGTGTTTGTTTTTAGAATACTTAGTTGGCATGTAGGGGTTTATAAGGCTAATCCGGCCGTCATAAACGGCTATTATTCACGAATAATCGAGATCCGGCTGATGGACAGTCGTGTACCAACAGCTATTATTCACGACAAGGGGAAGGGTAAACTACATGCCTTTCAGTATTCTCCCACCCGACATGATAACAAGACATGAATTCCAATAGTCAAGACATGAAAATTCAGCATTTCTAACACTAGGTGTAATCATCAAGGGTACTAGTGAAACAGAAATTTAATTATCACAATATATAGATTTAACTTGAGGTGCAGGTACTTGCCTGTTGTTTGGATCTGTTTAACTTGGTTCTTGGGGGAAATTTCCACAGATGAGTCCAAAAGCTGAAACAAACATTACCATCATGCTCAGAAGATGTCAAATAGCTAGAAATGCCTGTCCTTGGGTCCAATTTGGAGACAAGGGCAAAAACGGCAGTTTCGGGTCGAAACGGGGTCCGCCGTTGGGCCCGCTTTGCACCGAAAAACGTGTCCGGGTCAAAGGTCTCTAAATTCACCAAACTTAGTGTCAACAGGTCAGGAACGCTGATACGAACCCAACGGAACTTCCAGATTTGGATTCCGATGAGCCGAACACAAAATCGCCCGTCGAGCGGGGCCTGTGGGGCCCGCGACACGCGATTTCGTCAACGTTCTCAGAATCGAACCAAACTTGACCCACAGGACCAGCGTATCGCTACGAGTCCGATGGCGCAAGTTTCGTCTCGATCTGACGAGTGTACAAGAAGTTATGGCAAATTACAGAAATTACGGATACGGGGCGATGTCCGCGGATACGCGTTGATTTCGGTGTGCACGCACACCCAAATCAGCTTTCGCGAAATCTCACATGTCCGTATCGACGCTGCGCACGTATCTGTGAAGACCGCACGCGACCAAGTCGTCCCGTTTGGCGGGACGTACTCGGTTCCGGGGTGAAACAGGGTCTGGTTTTTCCTGTTTTTGGATCGCGGTGTGCGATCACCACAGGACGCGATGCCCCGAACAGTTTATCCGGACACCGAGAGGGTCATACAGGCTTCACAACGCAATTTGCGAAATTGAAAACGGAGCTACGAGGCAAAAGTTACACGTACCTGAAGGAGACCCGAAAAACCGGGGAAAAACCGTGTCCGTGTCGTGTCCGACACGACACGAGGAATTTGGGGATTTAGGGTTTCGGCGAGTTTCTGGCCGTGGACGGCGGAGGACGGCGGCTGGACGACCGGCGAGGGCGGGGGACTGGTCGCCGGAGCGAGGTGCGGCGTCCACGGGGCGACGGCGGCGCTAGGCGGCCGGCAGCGGCGGTGGAAGCTGCTGCTGCTGCTGGGGTCGACCGGAGGGCGGCTGCTGGCGGCTCCGGAGGGCGGAGACGGGAGGAGGAGGCGCTGGCGGTGCGGGGCTGGGCACGGCGGGGGTCGACGGCGAGGCGGCGAGGCGGCGCGTGGTGGCGGAGGCGGTGGCTAGGGTTAGGGCGAGGGAGTGGGGTTGTTCGCCGGGGTCGGGGGTATAAATAGGGGGAGTAGGCGGTTGCGGGGGCCGGCCAAGGCGGGGGCGAGGGGGACGTGGGCCGCGGGGAGCGGCGCAGAGCGCGGGGGGCGGCGCTGCGCGCGGAGGGCGGCCGGGGAAGTCGGGGATCGTGGGGGGAGACGGGGTCGCCGGCGGGTCGGGTGCTGCGGCGGGTCGGGTTGGCTGACCCGACCCGACCCGATAAGGGGCTGGGCTGGGGACCGGGCTGGGCTGGGCTTCGGCCCACTGGGCCGGGCCGGCCCAGAAACGAAAATAAAATAAAAAAAACAAAAAGAAAAATAAATAATTAATAATAATAATTAATAATAAATGTAATTAGTTTAAATAATTAATTAATTAATAAAAATGGTTTTGAGGTATTTAAAAATAGGTCTGAGGCCCAGAAAAACCCAGAAAAATTACCCTAAGTCCAATTTTTCATTTTACACTCAAAAATATTATTTTCATGACATTTTAATATTATTTATTGTCAATTAAAAATCATTTATAAATTAAAAGCCTTGATTTTAATTACAGAAAATTCACAGAAAATTCCAGAAAATTGGGAAAAAAATCCAAGATTTAATAATTTGAAAATTCAGGGGGTTTACATCATGGCATCGCCTTTGTGGCATTGCCTCAGGGCATTCCATTTGGACCCTATCGTGAGCTTCGCTGCGTATACTCTGTTTGTGTGCTTGGTACACTAAACGGCTTCCGCTGTAACTTGGTTGTTTCGATGATAACTTTGGTGTTTGACAGCATCGCCTTGTACGAGCGCAACTCCAGGCTCGTACGGCATCACGTCCCGATGGGAAAGATTGTCCTGCGGGAGAGCTGCAACGTGGTGATTTCACGTTCAGTAGGGACTATCGAGCTTGCGGGAGATTGGGGCGTGACAGATTGGTATCAGAGCACTCGGTTCATTTCTTCGGACTTGGTCCTTCGTTTCATCACAAACTCTAAATAGCTTCCGCGTGTCGTTTAGCTCTTGACTCTACTCAGTGCCGCATCGGATGTTTCATGCAATAAGTCTATTTATTGCTGGTTTTGGCTGCATGTTATTCTTGGTTGGGTTGCCTTGGTTGGTTTTTGTAGGATCGCTTAGCCTCGTTAGGCGTTGTTGCATTCGTGCAGCAAGTTGGTTGACGTTGTTGCATTTGTGCAACAAGTGTGGGCTTTCATTGGGTGGCTTGGCTTATCATTCTGGGAGTTTCTGATTGCCTCAATGGATCAGTTGGTTGGCTAACGAGATTTGGTTATGCGGCATGTTTTGAGTAGAAACATTCGATGAGAATGGATCCTTGCACGAGTTGCTCGTCTAGCGATTGTGTTGGGTATAAGTTAGAATTTTGGCTGTGGCGCATCGGTTGAGCAAGTTTGAGTTTGGCTCGGGAATATCAGAATAGTTGGCACGAGTTGCTCGTATAAAAAATGAGTGGAACCATTGAGTATTGGGTTGGAATACTTGGAAAAGATCGTTGCACGAGTTGCTCGTGTAGCGAAAGTATCAGACGGTTTGAGAAATGTTGGAAGTATTGAGAATAGGATATGGCACGAGTTGCATAACAGGATTGAAGAAAATAATTGGATAATTCAAGCATTGCCTGAGTTTTGGGTCAGACTCGAATTGGGAAAGGCATGATCACACCTAAGGGATGGTTCGAACGGATCTTGGATTCGTGCAGGAAAACGTAATGTGAGTAGCGACTTGATTCGAAGTGGTATATGGGATACCATATTTTGAGCAAGGCATTGGAAATATTTTGGTTGGACATCTATGGGAATTACCTGAACGGACTGATGCAAATGAAAGCATCGTTAGGCTTAAGAGATGGACGAGATCGGAATGAACAAAGTGGGTTACGCTTGAACAAGCGATGGGTGAATCGAATGATAGCGAGCACGAACAATGATCTTTGGCAACACATTTGAGCTGTTGGTTGAGCAATGAAACACGATCTTGGTTTGGAGGAACAATGCGATGGATTCACACAAACTTGGAAGATTTTGGATATTGCTGCTCGAGATGTTGACTCAGGTTTGGCAAAAATGGAATTTTTGAGCAAGATGTTGCAACGATGGTAAACAGGACATGAATTTGAGCAAGTCTTGAGTATCGAGAATCATTACAAGTGGTAGTGTGAGAATCGAACATGCAATTCGGAAATTTGATGGATTCAGGGCAGAACGACGGGTTGATGGAAGACGGTTTCAACGAGCGCGGTTCTCGGATTCGAAAACTTCGCTCGGGTGAATGGTTGGATTTTGATTCGGATTTGAAGATGAGATATAACATGGTTTATAGTAACTGTCCATCGTGATAATTATAATTGTCGAGCGTAGCTTCGGGACAGCTGACCCTAAGCGACTTGACCGCTGAATCGGATATGAATATGGTAAACCCATAGAACGACCCTTGAGGCGGCATATTTGGGAATGCGTCGAGGGCAGATGTGAGTAATGATTTGGCTTATTGACTGAGTGTTGGATTTGAGAGACCCTTGGGATAGTCTTCAGCTGAAGATGCAGCCGGAAGAACGAAGCGATGGTGGGATTGGCCTAAGTCAACTGATGAGATTCAGAGTCGCAGATTTATATCGATGGCATCGCCTCTGACTCATCGTGCCCTGGAAGGGAATAACATTCATATGAATTGACGACTGTGAAACTAGCTCGTGAAGTTAAAGCAACGGCTCATTCAGATCAAATCCTTACGAATACTGGAAGGGACAGATTTGCCTCAGATTTACAAGATATCTCAGAACTTAGTCTGGGAAGCGTGCTCGTTCGGAAGGCAAAGGTGATATTCTATGCTTCGAGGCAGTGGAAGCAGCGCGAAGAACTATTACATACGCAACCTAAGAATTATGGCGAGTGTGTCCACGTTGAAATCGTGGCGACACTATCCTTTGGCGTGGCGGCGAGATCTTCGTGGATCACACGAACCTCGATATAGATGTTCACCCTGTGAGATATTGAGATGGCAGGAAAATGTGTTGGACTGAGCTGATCTAAGCAAAGTTGATATTTGGGTAAGTCGCCTAGCTGGGGTAGTATCAGTTGTGATAATCGTTCGGTGCACAAGATATATTTGGAGATGTTGCTAGTGCGGATTCAGAAATAGTTGGATGAATTAAGTTGGAACATGAACCGATTGAGTCTGTGGAAAATTATCATATTTGTGAATGGTGCTCGAGTGATTATGTTGGAATAGAAATAGTGATTTGGTTCAATTGGAAGCAAAGCAAATGGATGCCTCGAACATAAAGATACCCTTGTAACTTGTTCAAATTTGCTATCGCAAAGCTCGGCTGAAATGCATGTATTTTAGGGACGCCTTAAATATGTGTACGATCCAAAAATAAGCGATACGAAGAATTCGTATTGAGCTGCAAGGAGGATGTGGGAATTCGTAAAAATTGTACGAGCGTTCAGCAGAACGAGATGCGGAGTCAGAATAGTGAATATGTGAGTTGCATAGAGCAGATCCATGGAATTGGATTGTGGCATGTGATAGGAATGAGTACCAGCACGATTCGTGGACGAACCTGATTCTAAGTGGTATATTATGTAACGCCCCACAATCGCTCAGAGTGTTACGCTGAGTCGGATTGAATGAATCAAATGCTGGTTACATTTGAAATGTTGGATTTTGGGAAGAAGGATTAATCGAGTTGGTTTCAATGTGCAGATGGCTAGCGGGTTCGATGGAAATCAGGTGTTCGTTCGGAACATTACTGAATGGCTGAATGGAAGCGATAATGCCGTCTTCCTTAATCCGATCGGTCGGATAATTTGGAGAGCACTGCCTGCTCGCACGGTCATACCAGTTGAGTAGATCGCGCTTGCATCGGACCACAGGTTCAAGGGATTGGCCGTATCGGCAGGACAGGATGCCTAACGGGATCAATCATTGTGAGTGGGCTCTTTCCCTTCTCCTCTACTCCTTCATGCCTAATAATATGGAAAACACGTAAAAGGCTTGAACCTTGGGCTGAAACATCGAGAATCACTACACTGAGGCGTGCATAGAGTGTACGTCGTTGGCTTGGTAGGATTTTGGCTTGAAATGATTTATCGTGTTGGATAGTTGGAGTGATGGTTGGATTATTGCATTTGAGGCAGTCGGTTGGATACGTGGGATTTTACTTGGAAAGTTGGAATGATACATTTGAGGCAATGAAAATATTGGGAATATCGGGAATTCGGGCGAGCGAACGTGCGTCCGTGCGCGAGTATCACTTGGTCGCTTTGTCTTGCAAAGCGAGCAGTTGTGGTTCAAAACCGAACAACTGCATCGGTAGGGCGTTGTGTCGCTTGATTGGGCATCGTGCCACGAATGGGGTATTGTGCCACTGAAACGGCATTGTGCCATGGGATTTGCTTCGAGCATGGGTGTTGCACCAATTCAGACTCTGTGTTGAGAAGAGGCATTGTGCCTATGAAACACTTAATATTTGGTGCCTTGGGCTATATATTGAGGTTGAGATTTGGATCTCTTGGTTGGATATGTTGGAAGAATGGTTATGGATATTTGGTTGGATATCGGTTGAACGAGTCTAGGATCGCTTGGTGGGGCGAGAATGTTTCGATCCTCTCGTCATACCTACTGTGTCTGCATAGTCACGGACAACCTGCGTGGCACAGGGTTTGGTTTCCTGGAACGGGATGAGGCACCGGGGCACCGGGACCGTTCCACCATGGAGGAAACAATGGGCATCGCACAATTGGACGCAGTGCTGGTAGTCCGATACCACCAGGCGGGAGTAGCTGCCCAACCCTGGATCGGGTAGGATTGCCCTATTGATCTTGGTCCGATCAATATCCTTCGTAGCTTCTGGCCAGTGACTTCATATAGTATAAGTGTTGGTTTGCTTTACTTTAGTTGGTTTGTTGCATCGTGTAGGCGCGGCCACCTTGCCTCGGCAAGAGTGTGCACTTGAGATTGGAATATATAAACTTTGGTTCTGGATGGATATTGAGGCGAGACTGATGGTTCGATATGTTATCGTGCAAGCGATGGCATTGAGTTAGACGCGTCGGTTATATATAAATGCTTGTCGTTTGGTTTGAGATTGAATGCTTGCATGCGTAAACTGCTTTACTGCTTTCCTTAACATGTCATCCATATGCCATGAAACGAATCTAGGATTCAACTAGAAAGATCACCATTTAACTGTGTGCATTCACTATTTTACTTAGTGTCGGCTTAGGCGAGTGGGTTACCCCGCTCACCAGTACGGCTGTGTACTGACCCACGTTTGTGGGCAATATTTCAGGTACGCAGGCGTAGTGGCGCTGCTTGGATATACGGGACAAGATGTATGAACTGTAAGTACTTTTGTGGGCTAGAGAAAAGAGCAAGAGTTATTTCCTCGTCTTTGTGGCATCGCCTTTGTGGCATTGCCTCGGGGCATTCCATTTGGACCCTATCGTGAGCTTCGCTGCGTATACTCTGTTTGTGTGCTTGGTACACTAAACGGCTTCCGCTGTAACTTGGTTGTTTCGATGATAACTTTGGTGTTTGACAACATCGCCTTGTACGAGCGCAACTCCAGGCTCGTACGGCATCACGTCCCGATGGGAACGATTGTCCTGCGGGAGAGCTGCAACGTGGTGATTTCACGTTCAGTAGGGACTATCAAGCTTGCGGGAGATTGGGGCGTGACAATACATGTATTAAATGCATATAACGGGTACATATACTAGAACAGTGAGACGAGTCTCACACTATCAAAGTAAAAAACTTGAATAGTTGAGGGTATCAAATTGTAATTTAGCCTTTTTTAATTTAAAATTATTATTTGTAACTAAAGGTTATTAATTAGTAATAGTATGTAATTATCAATTTACCTAAATATTAATTTGTAAGAAAGAAAATAATTAGCTAAAGCATAAACACTAAAAAATATAACTTGTGCCATTGAACACATAACGAAAATATATCGGATACATCATGGACATTCCAAAATATACTAGTTGGACACATCGAAATATATATTATGTTCCTGTTGTATTATCTTTCTTGGGTCGTATCCTTTCCATGTTCGTACAATATATGTATCAAATATTGTATAATGCTAGTCAATATTAAGCAACTAATATTATTTAAAATGCTAGTTACTGTTACAAAATTTAATAATTAAAGTACGTGACCAATAATGTTGAATATTATATTTTATATTATACTTACTTAATAACATATTTGTTTATATTAATTATTAATATTAAATAAAAAGTTAAATAATTATTAGTTTAGTTAAATAGTTAATTAACTTTTGTTATTACTATAATACATTTTTCACCTCCTATAGGAGGTGTTCCGTAAGCTGTACTTGGGATTTGACAAATCCAAAGATTTCGACCTAAATCTACAAAATCATGTGTTTGATTGGAGGTTGAAAAAAATGGTTTGATGTGATAAAGTCAGATAATTTCACTTCATGTCCCCTGTAAAGAGGATGTTCCACAACTTCTTTCCTCCTATGTGAGAGGAAAATGATGAATTTTTTTTTCTTACCAGAAGTATTTTTGGAGAAAATATTTAGTTAATATTTTAGTTAACACTAATCACCAATTAGTTCTCCCTTGTCCTCTTTCCTCCTTAGAAAATATTTAGTTAATATTTTTTTTTCTTACCATAAGTTTTTTCTTCTTTTTTTATAAAATATTTAGTTAATACTAGTCACCAATTAAACAAACTAATAACTAATTAATATTTAAATATGAATTTTTATTCTTAAATTAGTGTTATCTGTTAATATAATAAAGTTTACTTATATAAATTTTTAACTTAGATTATACTTAAGTTGCACGACCACACATACGACCCGACACGGTAAATTAGGAAACGATGAGCATGACGTATATTTTGATGTGTCTATGGAGCATCACATACGTATTTGTTCAATTTTTGATACATATTTGACATGAAAAGGCTATAATTTTGGTGTCAGAACTTCATAGAATTGGACTTAATTTGTTTGAATTATCTATTTGTTGGTAAGTAAATAAAAATAATTAATTACTATTTGAGATAATTTATTAACTTTAATATAATTAAGATAATTAGTTAGTTGATCAAAAGTTTTAATTAATATTAATTAATTATAATTATTGTTCATATTTATTTATTAAACTATTTTTTTATAACTTTTACTTTATAATATACTTCCTTTTTTTTTTACTTTCTTATCTCAGCTAAATACATTTATCCCTTACTAAAAGGAAAAAAAGTACATAAATATTTATATATTTTAAACTGTTGAAAGTATAAATCTAAAATTTTTGATTTTTTCAAATAAAGTAATAAATTTATAAATAATTGCAAGAAAAGGGAGGGGTTTGTTGAAATTACAGGGAGGGGGAGAACTCGCCAACTGAGTTGGCGGTGCCCAGAGTTCGAGAAGAACTCGTCAACTCAGTTGGCGGGCTCTGGGCAAGCTCGCCAACTCGGTTGGTGGGCCCCTCTCCCCCCTCTCCCTCGGATTCTCTTCCTCCTCGGAGATCCCCCGACCTCCCTCCTTCTCCTCGGAGACCCCCCCCCCCGACCTCCCCCTTCTCCTCGGAGACACCCCCCTCCCCTCAACTTCCCCCCTCCCCTCCCTATAAATAAACCCCAACTCCTCCTCCTCCTCATAGCAATTCCCCTTCTTCCTATAATATTTTTTGTAGATGGCTAACCAAAATGACGGTCGTATTCCTGGTGGACCGACTACCCACCTTATTATTAAGCAACGTGAAGACCACATATCTAGTCGGATATTTACTGGCGGGGTAATTTTTTAAATTATAAGTTTGCAAGTTAAGTAATTTACACACAAAATATAATGCATATATTTTTTATAGTTATACGACCATGATCTTGGTTTACGAACCCGGATTCATGTACATTGGCGGACCGAAAGAAATTATCGTACGTGTGAGCTAAATTCTGTCCAAAATGCTTTTGTGGAATCCTTTGGATTCCACTATATAGATTGTGTTAGATATTTAATCCACGATCTTCATTTAGTTGTAAGTCTTGCGGAGCATTGGTGGCATGAACGCAATACTTTTCAACTCCCATTCGACGAGATGACGATCACCCTATTTGATGTGGCAAATATACTAGGGTTACCTATTAAAGGTGACGCTATATATTTTGATCCGCACTTAAAGGGATCTGATCTGATCAGGAGGTATCTCAGTGTTACCCCTCCATCTGGTATAAAAGACGGCAATTTTGTGAAGTTTACATGGCTTCGTTGTAACTTCATGGACCTACATCACACTATTGACGGGGTGGTTGATGTAGATGAAATACGGGTATATATTTTAATTAGTAATATTTATTTATGACTTAATTTAGTGTCTATATAACACTTAATATTTTCAGGTCATTCGTTGCACTAGAGCGTATCTGCTCTATTTATGTGGTGTAATTCTATTTTCTGATGCATCGAAAAATATGGTAAATGTGCAGCTTCTACCATTCTTGGATGATTTGACAAAACCTACTCAGCATGCATGGGGAGCTTCTACTCTAGCCTTTTTATACGCAAATTTGACAGAATTTGTGAGATCCAGTCGTAAGAATATTTGTGGATGTATTTCACTGATTCAGGTATGAATGAAAGACCTAAATTAGTTAGAGTAATTTTATATGCAAATTTTGTTTGTACTAATGTCATATTTATGTTTTATAGTTATGGTCCTACGAGCACTTCTATATTGGTAGGCCTGTTACTAGCATTCTCAGTGATGTTGGAGTATTTTCGGTTGCTATGCGATGGCCCACAGATGTAGTGGATTATCAACACTACCAATACAGGAGTGTATCACTTTATCGTAGCCAATTTGATACACTGCAGTATCATAAGGTAATTTTTTAAATATCTGATAAATATCTTTAAATTATTACAGTTTTGATCGTAGATAAATATCACATCTATTTGATACAATATCATTAAATAGGTTACCTGGTTACCTTACACATGTGAAGATGATGCTCAAAAATCAAGAGGACATCATATTCGTTTACTTTACACAAATCTTATATTATATATGATCGGTTCACCATGTACCATCCGGCAGACCTTGTTCTTCGACAATTCGGAATGAGCCAAATAATTCTCGATGATCCACTGACAGTCGGTTATGAGGCAGCAAATGAATTACAACGAATCCTTGGTCTCGTTGCTGAGTGGAATAATCGGTTCGAGAATTATAGTGTGAGGGACATATCTCCCGGACAAAGATCTGCTGAGGAATGTAAGTTCTAAGTTACTCATTATTCGTATTGATTTAGTGTAAATAGTTTGCTAAAATTTATTTACATTATGCAGACATGGATAACTTGGACTATATGCAATGGTGAGGATGCCCTCTTATGAGCAACCGAGTATACCAATATGAGAAGCAAATGTTCAAGAGTAGATCCATAGATGATTCTACTCTGCATGTTTTTGCCGATGGCATGCATGATTTGGTATGACTTCATTATACTTTAAAAATTATATATACATAGATATGATAAAAAAATTAATTTATAAGTTCATATTTCAGAGTGGTGTATACCAACAATATTTGCAACAACCTGAGATAAACCTTCCCCCACAAAGTCGACTTCTTATGGAGGAACTTGTGACTCGTGTTGATCATCTGGGTATTGGATGGGAACCTGAAATGTCTCTAGTACAATCACGTCTTCCACCAGACTATCCAAACGGCTTTGTACGACAGAGACACTCTCGTCGTCGTAGGAGGGATGGTGCAGAGGGCCCTATTCACCAGTATGCTGGAGCGGCCCCGAGTGACCAGTATGCTGGAGCGGGCCCGAGTTACCAGACTGCTGGAGATGAAAGCTACCAGATATTCACATAATTTTTTTCGACTCCATCAGCACCGTTGCCTACCCAAACTCAACAAGACGAGGAGGAGGATGAGTAGATAATTTGTAACAATGTATGATTGCAATATTTGTATGATTTGTAATAATGTTTGATTGTAATATTTGAGTATTGAATAATTCTTAAGTAAACTTTCATTATCAGACTCACTATTACAATATTTTTAAGTTTGTATTGAACAATTCTATTTTACTCTCTCGGTTGACTAGTACATCTTCTTCGGTTGTGTCCAATCGCACCATAATTACTGCAACAAAGATTTCTCGTCGATGAATCCCGGGGTTTGATGCGGTTCTTCTTTGGTCTTTCGGCTTTGCGTCTTACATCTGGTACCCCAAATTTTTCTCTAACCAAAGGAGCTTGGATCTTGTAGTAAACTGGAATTGGCTGCATTTTTGGTGCGTATACACTTCTCAATGTCTCCGTCGAAAATACTGCAGGATAAAAACTATCAATACTAATATTGCAATATCTACAAACAAAACATGCATGTATACATGGTATATAAGTATGGTACCATCTAAAACATGTACAAGATCTGTCGGTTATATTAACAATATAGGTTCTGTCATGCCCCAATCTCCCGCAAGCTCAATAGTCCCTGTTGAACGTGAATCACCACGTTGCAGCTCTCCCGCAGGACAATCGTTCTAATCGGGATGTGATGCCGTATGTCATGACCCGATTCCGTAGAATCGTTTGAAGCGTCCCCCGAATCGTGACCGCCGTGCGGGCCTGGGGTTGCGCCAGCACAAGGCTAAAGTATTTTGCATAGCAAGCACATATTCAGAGTACGCAGATAAATTGAAACACAGATTTGAAACATGGAAAAGTTCTCTTTATTGATAATGAACATCTATTACAAACTCCTGAACGAGTCAGCTAATATGTCGAACGGCTTACAAAAGTGTTGACTCAAAATGAGATAACAGTCCTGTACATTATATCCCTTTACTAAACTTCAAAAAATATAGACCTCCAGGCTGGAGGATAGCTTTGCCACGGAGCTACATTTGTGTATGAAGAGTTGCAAGCTCCTATCTTCAAAATGCTTCAAGGGGGCGCGGTGAAGATGCGCCAACAGCTGGACTGGATCGGGAAGACGACTTCGTCTCCTCTCTTGGTTCCCCTTGGTGCGGAGAACCTGTTTCAACGAGGGTCAGCATGTCGAAATATACTGGTGAAGGCGAGCTAGCCGAACTATACCAATCAATACGTTATTTTAATGAAGCATGCATATTTGTGGGTTTCTATCTTGCCTTAGTTCATTTACAAGTAAGCAGCATATAGAATTTACTGAAATAAACGTGCCACCGTTCGGTGGATTTAACCGGCCCGTCTGAATTACTTGCACAATACTTACCATGCCTTCCCTGCCACGAAGACACAAGTTAGTTGCAACAGGTTTAAATATACAAGATGATCACTGGCTTGGTAGCCATTATGGACTAGTCTGTGACGAAGATGGTTTGCTACGTGCTAGTACGTGAGGCGCCGCATACCACCTTGTCCAAGTACGTGAGACTAAACATGAGTTCCGTCCGGAGCCGGAACGGTGCCAGTGCCCCAGCAGCCGCCCGCAGGAACTATACCTTGTGCACAAGTTGTCCGTGATCGAACGTTAACAATCATTCGCCCGGAGGCTACGTGAACAATCATTCGCCCGAAGGCTACGTGAGCACAAGACAAGCAGTATTGCATGATTCGTTTGTACATTGCATCTACGTTCCATTCATGCATCGGGACAATAAAAGAGAAGCATACATTCAAACTTGTATCTATGCATATAATGAACATTCCGAACGAACAAGCATGCAAAGATATAACCGTTCACAAGTTTGATTAACAAGCAGTATTATTCAAGTCTATTCTCTTTTATCTTAGTATCTTTTATTATTACTTGGTATCGTCTGATCGGGGCGAAGAAGAATGCAAGATTTTGAGTGTGAAGCTTGGAAGCAGGGCTAGCTAATCGGGTTGGTAGCCACTCACTTAGACTGTTGGAAGGGAGAAGGAAAGAGGCGCTTCACGACTCCGCTCGCAAGCCGTCTACTGCTCGTTCACCTACACACGAACAGCTCGATTAATATTCCTTTCTCTCTTTCCAATCTCGAAATTGAAATGCAGTTCAATGAACAAAAACAATGAAACCATCGAAACCGTTCAAGGAAAACAAGCAAATCCCAAAACTAACTCAAAGCACGAAAGCAACAAGCGACATTGAAAACCGAGGCAATAAAAGATAGCAGAGGAGAGGTCCCTCCTGACTCTGCCGCTAAGTCGATCCCGGGGGCACGGTCCACTGAATATGGGAATGGATTCCGAAGAAACAAATCCATAACGAGGACGAGTTCTTAATTCAATCTATTCCGATCGAACGATACCGTCTAGTGTTTCTTAGCCGCGCTCTCCGCACCGAGAGAACGGGGCGCTACATCCTACCCAACTAATTGGAAGTTTCGTCCCGAAACTTAGGAATAATGCTTACCGTCAGGGAACGTTATGTTGAGGATGCTTAGAAGGGTAATTGGGGCAGTCACACATTTTGTGGCTTGCAGCACCACAGATGAGGCATAATCCTTGTCTCAGACGATATTCATTGGCTAGGTGCCCTGGTTTCTTGCAGAAGTGACATAGCTGCCCTCTCTGCGGACCACCGTTGTTGCGGCGCTTTGCAGCGGTGTTTCCTCCTTCGTTGCTTTGGCATTTGTGACTGGATGTATGCACAGCGCCGACAGCAACATGAGGATACTGTGGTTCTAGCGATAAGACATGATTCATTACTTCACGCATTGTCCCGTACTGATTATTTACCACATGCGCATGGATGGCAGGGCGTAAACCACCTTCAAAACTTCTAGCTTGACTCGCTGCATCAGGTAAATAGGCCCTAGCGAATTTGGAGAGTCGGTTGAATTCGGAGGAATATTGCTTAACTGTCATACTGCCCTGCCGCAGCTGCACGAACTCATTTTCCATCTGACGTTGTACTGGAGGGGGTATATACTCCTCTTCAAACGCGGCACGAAAAGTCGTCCACGAGATCGCCTCCTCTCCGTGATCAAATTGGAGAGATCGTCGATGCACGTTCCACCAATCGTGCGCGTTGAGGCGGAGCTGAAGTTGCGCGCAGGCGATGCGCTTCTCTTCGGGGACCTCTAACAGAGCGAAGTGATCTTCAAGCTCGGCTAGCCAATCTAGAGCTACCACTGGGTCCTCGGTCCCGTTGAATGGGGTGTTGCAGACTTTCTTAAAATGGCCCAAGTTGAAGGCAGTCACGTCCCTCGGCCTTGGGATTTGAGGCGTCTCCACTTCAAGCACGGGCTGTTCCACCGAAGTCGTTGTTGTTGCGACGGAATGGTTGGCAGCCAAAGTCTGAACGATTTGTTGCAGGGTATCTACCTGCTTCTGTTGGACTGAGAATTGGGTCTCTAAATTGCTTTCAAACTTGGCTTGGCGAGCATCATCTCTTTGTCGTTGCGATTCTAACATTTGCATCACCCGCTCTAGCGGGTCGACTTGAGATATGCCACGCTGGCTCCGCGAGCTTCCCGAAGTGTCCAAACTACTCTCTTGTGTTTCGTTTGGTGCTTGCGCTGTAGATTGTGCTAGTGCCATTCCTTCAAAAGAAGGTAAATTATATTAGAATCATAATGTATTATGGACTTATTGCATGAACGTATCTCATTTTGGCCTAACGAGTTCAAGAGTTCGCATAAAAATTTGATCGTTAAAGGAACTTTTCCAGCACGAAGTCTAAGGAACTTTGAATCTGTGCTCTGATACCATTATGTCACGACCCGATTCCGTAGAATCGTTTGAGGCGTCCACCGAATCGTGACCGCCGTGCGGGTCTGGGGTTGCGCCCGCACAAGGCTAAAGTATTTTGCATAGCAAGCACATATTCAGAGTACGCAGATAAATTGAAACACCGATTTGAAACATGAAAAAGTTCTCTTTATTGATAATGAACATCTATTACAAACTCCTGAACGAGTCAGCTAATATGCCGAACGGCTTACAAAAGTGTTGACTCAAAATGAGATAACAGTCCTGTACATTATATCCCTTTACTAAACTTCAAAAGATATAGACCTCCAGGCTGGAGGATAGCTTTGCCACGGAGCTGTATTTGTGTATGAAGAGTTGCAAGCTCCTATCTTTAAAATGCTTCAAGGGGGCGCGGTGAAGATGCGCCAACAGCTGGACTGGATCGGGAAGACGACTTCGGCTCCTCGCTCGGTTCGCCTTGGTGCGGAGAACCTGTTTCAACGAGGGTCAGCATGTCAAAACATACTGGTGAAGGCGAGCTAGCCAAACTATACCAATCAACACGTTGTTTTAATGTTGCATATCATATTTGTGGGTTTCTATCTTGCCTTAGTTCATTTACAAGTAAGCAGCATATATAATTTACTGAAATAAACGTGCCACCGTTCGGTGGATTTTACCTGCCCGTCTGAATTATCTGCACAATACTTATCATGCCTTCCATGCCACGAAGACACAAGTTAGTTTCAACAGGTTTAAATATACAAGATGATCACTGGCTTGGTAGCCATTATGGACTAGTCGGTGACGAAGATGGTTTGCTACGTGCTAGTACGTGAGGCGCCACATACCACCTTGTCCAAGTACGTGAGACTAAACGTGAGTTTCGTCCGGAGCCGGAATGGTGCCAATGCCCCAGCAGCCGCCTGCAGGAACTATACCTTGTGCACAAGTTGTCCGTGATCGAACGTTAACAATCATTCACCCGGAGGCTACATGAACAATCATTCGCCCGAAGGCTACGTGAGCACAAGACAAGCAGTATTGCATGATTCGTTTATACATTGCATCTACGTTCCATTCATGCATCGGGACAATAAAAGAGAAGCATACATTCAAACTTGTATCTATGCATATAATGAACATTCCGAACGAACAAGCATGCAAAGATATAACCGTTCACAAGTTTGATTAACAAGCAGTATTATTCAAGTCTATTATCTTTTATCTTGGTTTCTTTTATTATTACTTGGTATCGTCTGATCGGGGCGAAGAAGAATGCAAGATTTTGAGTGTGAAGCTTGGAAGTAGGGCTAGCTAATCGGGTTGGTAGCCACTCACTTAGATTGTTGGAAGGGAGAAGGAAAGAGGCGCTTCACGACTCCGCTCGCAAGCCGCCTACTGCTCGTTCACCTGCACACGAACAGCTCGATTAATATTCCTTCCTCTCTTTCCAATCTCGGAATTGAAATACAGTTCAATGAATGAAAACAATAAAACCATCGAAACCGTTCAAGGAAAATATGCAAATCCCAAAACCAACTCAAAGCACGAAAGCAACAAGCGACATCGAAAACCGAGGCAATAAAAGATAGCAGCGGAGAGGTCCCTCCTGACTCTGCCGCTAAGTCGATCCCGGGGCCACGGTCCACTGAATATGGGAATCGATTCCGAAGAAACAAATCCATAACGAGGACGAGTTCTTAATTCAATCTATCCCGATCGAACGATACCGTCTAGTATTTCTTAGCCGCGCTCTCCGCACCGGGAGAACGGGGCGCTACACCGTACGAGCCTGGAGTTACGCTCGTACAAGGCGATGTTGTCAAACACCAAATGTTATCATCGAAACAACCAAGTTGCAGCGGAAGTCAAGTATTGTGTACCAAGCACACATCAGAGTAATACGCAGCGAAGCTCTCGATAGGGTCCAAATGAAATACCTCGAAGGCAATGCCACGAAGGCGATAAAATACTCTTGCTCTTTTCTCTAGCCCACAAAGGTACTTACAGTTCATACATCATGTCTCGTATATCCAAGCAGTGCCACTACGCCTGCGTACCTAAAATATTGCCCACAAACGTGGGTCAGTACACAACTGTACCGGTGAGCGGAGTAACCTGTCATGACCCGCACCCGGATATTCGGGCACGAGTACGTGGGTACGTCCAGCCTATGCCGCAGAGTCGGCGGTAGTACGCTGTCTAGGGCATATCCACAGTTAAAATAATCTAGCTCATTCACAATAATTAAATAGGCAAGGAAAAATGATAGGAAAAGAATGCTAAGATTTCATAACTGAATGTGACAACAGATCCAGAGTTTTATTACAGAAACCAGAAGTTAAATCGGGGACAAACCCAATTACTAAGATAAAAGGAAATAAATAACTACTGCTGGCTACTCCGCAGGAGTAGTCTCCTGTGCGGGAACCGGCTCCGCAACTGTATCACATGCTGCCTCATAGGGGCCATAATAGGTGGGGGCAAAGTTCTCATCATTGCCTAAAACAATGGATCCAGTCAGGAAAGGAGCAAAGTACACAATGCACAACAAGATTTAAACTAAATATTTATGACCGGTAGAAAATAACTGACTAAGCATCATGTTGAGAATATGCGTAAGTAGGTAATGAGATTAACAGAGAAATAATGCTATAAATCAGGACTAGAAATAAAATATAATTAATTATTATAAACCAGAAATATGAGTAAAACAGGAATAAATGTGACAGTAACTGTAACAAGACAACAAGAACTACAACAAGGCAAGAATTATGTGCGTGAACTTGTGTTTATTTTAGAATACATAGTTGGCATGTAGGGGTTTATAAGGCTAATAAGGCCATCATAGACGACTAACAGTCAGGAATAAACAAGTATAAGGCTGAGAGTACAGTCGCGTACCCACAGCTAGCAGTCACGACAAGGGAGAAGGGTAAACTACATGCCTTCTAGTATTCTCCCACCCGACATGAAAAATAAGACATGAACTCCAGTATTCAAGACATAAAATTCAGTATTCTAACACTACGTGTAATCATCAAGGGTACTAGCAGAGCAAAGAATTAATTATCACAATATAAAGATTAAACTTGAAGTGCAGGTACTTGCCTGATGTTGGGATCCAATTACAGTTTTGTGTCTCGGGGAAATTTCTAGAAATGTGTCCAGATGCTGAAATAAATATTACCATCATGCTCAGAAGATATCAAATAGCTAGAAACGCCTGTCCTTGGGTCTAATTTGGAGACAAGGGCAAAACCGGCAGTTTTGGGTCAAAACGGGGTCCGCATGTGGGCCCGCTTGCACCGAAAAATTTGTCAGGTTCAAAGGTCTCCAAATTCACCAAACTTAGTGTCAACAGGTCAGGAACGATGATACGAACCCAACGAAACTTCCAGAATTGGATTCCGATGAGCCGATCACGAAATCGCCCATCGAGCGGGGCCTATGGGGCCCACGACACACGATTTCGTCAACGTTCTCAGAATCGAACCAAACTTGACCCTCAGGACCAGCGTATCGCTACGAGTCCGATGGCACAAGTTTCGTTTCGATCCGACGTGTGTGCAAGAAGTTAGGGCAAATTGTAGAAAAGTCGGATACGGGACGATGTCCGCGGATACGCGTTGATTCCGGGGTGCATGCACACCCGAATCAGCTTCCGTGAAGTCTCAAACGTCCGTATCGACGGCGCGCACGTATCTGTGAAGACCGTACGCGACCAAGTCATCCCGTTTGGCGGGGCGTACTCAGTTCCGGGGTGAAACAGGGTCTGATTTTTCCTGTTTTTGGATCGCGGTGTGCGATCACCACAGGACGCGATGCCCCGAGCGGTTTGTCCGGACACCGAGAGGGTCATACAGGCTTCACAACACAATTTACAGAATTGAAAATGGAGCTACGAGGTGAAAGTTACACGTACCTGAACTGGGCTCGAGAAACCGGGGTTTTCTCGTGTCCGTGTCGTGTCCGACACGCCGATACGAAGAATTGGGGATTTAGGGTTAGGTTTTCAGAGGATTCCGGCGAGACTGCGGCGGGGCCCGCCAAAAATATTATTTTTATAATATTTTAATATTATTTATTATCAATTAAAAATTATTTAATAATTCAAAACCCTAAATGTAATTACAGAAAATTCCCAGAAAATTCCAAAAAATTGCGAAAAATCCAATTTTAATATTTTTGAAAAAAAATCAGGGGCTTACAATCTACCCAACTTATAAAAATTTTGTCCTCGAAATTTAAAATATGGCAGGGTTCTCTCTGTCCAATCTCACTTGATTACAGTCTAACGGGTTTCTCTCAGGTGAACATTGCGGTCGCTACCCAACTTAAAATTTACCCATCTATCCTTTAAGGCTATACAACTAGTAAAGCTAGGTCCCAACTTAATTAATCATGGTATTGAATCCTTAAGTCTTTAACACAAACACATTACCTATGGTACTCCCTTAGTCATAAAGGGTCATCAACAATTCGACCGGTCTGAGGGGTATAGCTAGTATTATCTATATATCAAACTTATACCAAGCACATAATTTTGTCTTTCCGAAATAAGGGAAGACGAGGATCAATAAAAGAGTTCAAGGGCGAGGTGGTAGAACAGAGGTATAGGGATCAAGGCGTTTAAGGAATTCTAATGGGAGTTGTCAGGCGGTTATGGATTGAAATCCTATTCTGGTAATCATTTATTCGCATGCTCGTATTAGTAACTGATACGATATGCTCGGACATATTTAGGGGGCAAGTATACTAGTCAACTATATATCTCAATCCACGTAAAGTAGTACGAAGAGCGAACCAAAATACACTAAGGTTGATCAGACCGTAATACACTGATTCTGAATAGACACTTGTATTAGTGGGGTTGATCAGGCCTCAATAACACATGTGTCATGAACAAGCCTGATAAAGAGTAAGCTTGCAAAACTAGGCTATAAAATAGTAGCATAAGTCAAGTATAGCAAAATTAGGTGCGCTAGATGATGATGAAAAGGAGGTACAAATTATTGAAGTTCACAAAATAACACAAAATAAGCACAATAGCAAAAGCTTCTAAAATCTCTACAGTTATCAAATTTAAAGCATACCAGGTTATTTAGCAAGTTCAAAATTACTAGGTTGGGGCTGAGGTCACGAACCAATAGGCATGAGCTAAACAATACTAGAAAAGGTATCTACGAATCACTTACGCGCATTAGCTGTTCCCAGAGTCTGCGCGTTCTCCACGGTTATTGCGTAAGCTTGTCCACGTCCTGGAGCAGCGGGACAGTCCCTCACTTGATGTTCTGTTGATCCATAATATAGACAGGCACCCAGTCTCTTCCTACAAACTTGCTAGGTGTGATCTTGTTTTTGACAAAAGCCACAAGTGGGAACTCGTTGGTTCTGTCCTTGAGCTTGGTGTTGGGGTGCTGCGGCTCGAGGGAGAGGACGCTGGGTTTGCTGCGGGGACTTCTGCTGTGGTTGTTGTTGGAACGGGCGTTTGTAGGGTCCCGTACTTCCAGTATCTCTTTTCCGTTTTAGTTTATGCCCTATGTCTCTCTCAACACCTTGTGCCACGCTCAAGATTTTCTCGTATGAACGAGCTCGGCTAGTAGTGACAGCAAGGCGAATATCAGGAGACAACCCCTTCTTGAATCTACGGGCTCTGTCCTCAGGGGTACGAACCATGTACTCTGCAAAGTGGCTCAACCTGCTAAATTCAACAGTGTACTCATCAACAGAAAGGTTACCTTCTTCCAGTCTCTCAAATTGGATTTCGAGAGCTTCCCGAGCCACTTCGGGATAGAATTTCTCCTTGAACAGCCTCTTGAAGTCCTCCCAAGTGAGATCAGGAGCAGATAGTTGGGGTTTATCTCTAAACCAGGTCCGAGCTATGTCGAACAGTTGCAGGCTTGCAGACTCCACTTTGAGATCATCAGGGACCCGAGCAGTCTTCAGGAGTCGCTCCACATTCTCTATCCACTCATCGGCATAGAGAATGCCCTCAGTTACATAGAATTCCAGGGGTTTAAGATTCTTGAAATCTTTGGCATTTCCTGGCCTCTTTTGTGGTGACTCTTGGGACCGAAGAGCTTCTGAGAGGCTGGTTCGTAGAAGTGCAGTCTGTTCTTTCTGGGATTCTACGAGTCCCTGGAACACTCCGAGTAGCTGTGTCCCATCTAGAGTAACTGTCAGAGTAGATGGAGGCGGAGGGAGTGCAAGAGTTTCAGGCACAGTCTGCTCAGCTGGTTCTGATGTGCCTCCTACTGTATTCCTTGTCTGAACCATTCTGGAAGATTTAAGGGATAGGAAGATTAGAATAGATTACTTGGAAATCAAGGGCGATAGGAAAATTGATTAGGAATGATATCAAGGTTTGAAATAAAAAATCCTATTCTGTGAATGAGCTTTTTTCTAAATCCTCAATCTTGTTGCAGGCCTGTTCGGTCCCTAAGTTGAAACGAACAATTTAGTCGTTGGACCTGCATGGGCCACCACAAAAACGTGTCACGACCCGCACCCGGATATTCGGGCACGAGTACGTGGGTACTTCCAGCCTACGCCGCAGAGTCGACGGTAGTACGCTGTCTAGGGCATATCCACAGTTAAAATAATCTAGCTCATTCACAATAATTAAATAGGCAAGGAAAAATGACAGGAAAAGAATGCTAAGATTTCATAACTGAATGTGACAACAGATCCAGAGTTTTATTACAGAAACCAGAAGTTAAATCGGGGACAAACCCGATTACTAAGATGAAAGGAAATAAATAACTACTGCTGGCTACTCCGCAGGAGTAGTCTCCTGTGCGGGAACCGGCTCCGCAACTGTATCACCTGCTGTCTCATAGGGGCCATAATAGGTGGGGGCAAAGTTCTCATCATCGCCTAAAACAATGGATCCAGTCAGGAAAGGAGCAAAGTACACAATGCACAACAAGATTTAAACTAAATATTTCTGACCGGTAGAAAATAACTAACTAAGCATCATGTTGAGAATATGCATAAGTAGGTAATGAGATTAACAGAGAAATAATGCTATAAATCAGGACTAGAAATAAAATATGGTTAATTGTTACAAACCAGAAATATGAGTAAAACAGGAATAAATGTGACAGTAACTGTAACAAGACAACAAAAACTACAACAAGGCAAGAATTATGTGCGTGAACTTGTATTTATTTTAGAATACATAGTTGGCATGTAGGGGTTTATAAGGCTAATAAGGCCATCATAGACGACTAGCAGTCAGGAATAAACAAGTATAAGGCTGAGAGTACAGTCGCGTACCCACAGCTAGCAGTCACGACAAGGGGGAAGGGTAAACTACATGCCTTCTAGTATTCTCCCACCCGACATGAAAAACAAGACATGAACTCCAGTATTCAAGACATAAAATCTAGTATTCTAACACTACGTGTAATCATCAAGGGTACTAGTAGAGCAGGGAATTAATTATCACAATATAAAGATTAAACTTGAAGTGCAGGTACTTGCCTGATGTTGGGATCCAATTACAGTTTTGTGTCTCGGGAAAATTTCTAAAAATGTGTCCAGATGCTGAAATAAACATTACCATCATGCTCAGAAGATATCAAATAGCTAAAAATGCTTGTCCTTGGGTCCAATTTGGAGACAAGGACAAAAATGACAGTTTCGGGTCAAAACGGGGTCCGCATGTGGGCCCGCTTGCACCAAAAAATGTGTCAGGGTCAAAGGTCTCCAAATTCACCAAACTTAGTGTCAACAGGTCAGGAACGATGATACGAACCCAACGGAACTTTCAGAATTGGATTCCGATGAGCCGATCACGAAATCGCCCGTCGAGCGGGGCCTGTGGGGCCCACGACACACGATTTTGTCAACGTTCTCAGAATCGAACCAAACTTGACCCACAGGACCAGCGTATCGCTACGAGTCCGATGGCGCAAGTTTTGTTTCGATCCGACGTGTGTAAAATAAGTTAGGGCAAATTACAGAAAAGTCAGATACGGGGCGATGTCCGCGGATACGCGTTAATTCCGGGGTGCACGCACACCCGAATCAGCCTCCGCGAAGTCTCACACGTCCGTATCGACGGCGCGCACGTATCTGTGAAGACCGTACGCGACCAAGTCATCCCGTTTGGCGGGACGTACTCAGTTCCGGGGTAAAACAGGGTCTGGTTTTTCCTGTTTTTGGATCGCGGTGTACGATCACCACAGGACGCGATGCCCCGAGCGGTTTATCCGGACACCGAGAGGGTCATACAGGCTTCACAACATAATTTACGAAATTGAAAACGGAGCTACGAGGTGAAAGTTACACGTACCTGAACTGGGCTCGAGAAACCGGGGTTTTCTCGTGTCCGTGTCGTGTCCGACACGCCGATACGAAGAATTGGGGATTTAGGGTTAGGTTTTCAGAGGATTCCGGCAAGACTGCGGCGGGGCCCGCCAAAAATATTATTTTTATAATATTTTAATGTTATTTATTATCAATTAAAAATCATTTAATAATTCAAAACCCTAAATGTAATTACAGAAAATTCCCAGAAAATTCCAGAAAATTTCGAAAAATCCAATTTTAATATTTTTGAAAAAAAATCAGGGGCTTACATAACCCACTCGTCTAAGCCGACACTAAGTAAATAGTAAATGCAAACAGTTATATGGTGATCTTTCTAGTTGAATCCTAGATTCATTTCATGGCATAGGAATGACATGTTAAGGAAAGCTGTAAAGCATTTTAAGCATGCAAGCATTCAACTCAAACCAATCGACAAGCAATATATATCCAACCCGAAGAAAACTAGCATGCAACCCATCCTACTCAAAGCCCAAGCAACGCGACTATCGAACCAACAATCCCATGCCTCAATATCCGTCCTCAACCAAAGTTTACGATCCAATCTCCAAGTGCACACTCTTGCCGAGGCAAGGTGGCCGCGCCTACACGAAGCACAAATCAAGCAAAGTAAAACAAACCAACTCTTATCTATATGAAGTCACTGGCCAAGCCATAAAGGACGTTGATCGGACTGATCAAATGCGGTTCTATTCGAAACAGCGCTAAGTAGCTAACCCATCTGGATCGCATCCAACCGCCGGCACCGCGCCCAAGGCACGTTACCAAATTGTCTCCTCCATGGCCGAACGGTCCCGGTGCCCCGGAGCCTTCCCGTTCGAGGAGACCAAACCCTGTGGAACACAGATTGTCCGTGACATGCAGACACCAAGTAGGTATGACGAGAGGATTGAACATTCTCGCCCCACCAAGCGATCCTAGACTCGTTCCATGAATTATCCAACCAAAACATCCATAACCAATCTTCCAACATATTACCCAAGGCACAATCACAAGTGATTCCACAGGCACGGTGCCTCTTCTCAACACAGTATTTCAAATTAGGTGCAACACCCCGACTCGAGACAAACCCATGGCACAATGCCCCAACAGTGGCAAAATGCCCCAACAGTGGCATAACGCCCTCGCCGATGCAGTTGTTCGGTTTCGAACCACAACTGCTCGCTTTGCAAGACAAAGCGACCAAGTGATACTCATGCACGAATGCACGCTCGCTCGCCCAAATTCCCGATATTCCCAATGCATATTCGATGTATCATTCCAACTGTCCAAGCATAATCCCAATTATCCAACCGACTGCCTCAAATGCAATAATCCTTACTATTGCTCCAACTATCCAACGCGTAATTCATTTCAAGCCACAATCCTACTAAGCAACCGACGTACACTCTATGCACGCCTCAGTGTAGTGATTTCCAATATTTCAGCCCAAGTGTTCAAGCATTTACGTGTTTTCCATATTATTAGGTATGAAGGAGTAGAGGAGAAGGGAAAGAGCCCACTCACAATGTTTGATCCCGTTAAGCATCATGTCCTGCCGATACGGCCAATCCCTTGAACCCGTGGTCCGATGCAAGCGTGATCTACTCAACTGGTATGACCGTGCGAGCAGGTTGTGCTCTACAAATCATCCGACCGATCGGACTAAGGAAGATGGCATTATCATTCCAACCCAGCTATCTCAGTACTGCTCTGAACGAACACCTGATTTCCATCGAACCCGCTAGCCATCTGTACATGAAATAACTCAATCAATACTTCTTTCCAAAATCCAACAAATCAAATGTAACCAGCTATTGTTTTATTCAATCTGACTCAGCGTAACGCACCGTGCGGTTGCGGGCGTTACAGGTTCTACTTGTTGCACGGTCTATTATTTTAAACTTATAACCATCAATAGCTAATGTTTCTAGGTGATTCTTCTCTTTGATAATATAAGCCATGGTCTTTAACATCTTCGGACAATAATTTGTGTCTATATTTTCAGCATTCTTTCTACGATTGTCATGAAGTGTAATAATCTTGGCTCTAATACCATCGAGAAGTATTGTTCTTGGCTTATCTCGTAATTTCTTAATCCAACTATTGAAACATTCAGCAAGATTAGAAGTGTTAATATCTAATTTAGGACAAGTAGCATACGCTGTTATCCAATGTTCAAATCGACGACTTTTATCGTTTACACCAATAAGCCAATCGTACAAAATTATATTCTCGGCTTTAATTATAACAAATACACTCTCTGCATCCGTTTCATTATATGATCTAGCAAGCGAGTCTAACAAGTGTTGAAATACTGGTTCTTTGGTAACTTTTTCATGTTTTGTTTAAAATGCTGAATACAAAAAAATGAGGAGATACAGGAAAAATTGCACGAACAACATTTATTAATCCTTTTTGTTTGTCAGATATAAATACAATTGTACTCCAATCATTAAAACAACTTTCAAAAGATATTTTAAGAGAATTTAAAAACCAAGACCAAGAATCACTATTCTCACCTTCAGCGACATCATAAGCTATAGGATATAATTGATAGTTAGGATCGTGAGCACAAACAATAAATAAGAAACCTTGATATTTAGACGAAAGAAATGTAGCATCAGTACTAATAACCGGTAAACAGCCCCT
Source organism: Iris macrosiphon (assembly GCA_036927795.1). Lineage (NCBI taxonomy): Eukaryota > Viridiplantae > Streptophyta > Magnoliopsida > Asparagales > Iridaceae > Iris > Iris macrosiphon. The sequence continues at coordinate 168,346,836 of JAYESA010000014.1, read as the reverse complement.
TAAAAATCCATCAATACATGACTTAAAACAAATAAAAAATTCGTTGAAAGCTATTATTTTTGGCAGTTTTAATAAAACATGTACTACATGAATTTGTCTCAATTATTCTATAACAATACTATTCAAGATTAGCGTATGCCTCATCATAACTACCATTAATTTTAGCTAATGCTGTCTCTCGGACTCTCCAGGCTTTGGAATAACTAACATGTATACGGTGCTCTATATATATATATATATATATCTTTAACAATTTGTGATGGACTATATGACTGGTTATCTCTAATAATGTCAATTATCATGGTCTTAATTCATGCAGCGGTAGCTAGTCGATGACGTCCTGTACTAAGTCTCCCTAAACAAGAATGACGATTTTCTAATGTACTAACTTTAACTATATCGCCATTTCCAATAGATTTAACATATACTCTCCAATTACAATTCGGTTGATCACAACTATATATAATTCTACGAGCATTATTCATAACACTAGCTGAACAAGTAAAATTATATTTAATTGTTAAATTACTTATAAAGCTTCTAAAGTGAGAACGACTAGAAAATGATTGTCCCTTAAATACTTCATTAGTGATAGCTTTTACAACATCATCATCTACCATATAATCTACATTTTCAACTAAATCATCACTATTTCCATCGTCGTTGTCACTATCATCATCATGGTTAGATTCATCTAATGAATGACCTTCTTGAAAAAATAAAATAATTTGTTGAGAAGAACTAGCACCCGAACTAACATGCTGATATTCAGAAAAATATTCATTATTTCTATTATCTAATGTTGCTGCTACTTTAATAACATATATTTTTATATACCGTGATTGTGAATTAATCTCAAGAATATAATTTCATGCATCTTCACTATCTATCAAAAAATAATTAGAACAAAAAATAGACTTCAGAATAAAATCATAATGAATAGAACAACGTTCAATAATATGATTACGTATATTTTCAAAACTAATATTCGGATAAGTTAAAAAATTATACTTTCTCCTCCTTCGTAATTTAACCCATTTACTTTACCGTCGTGCGTGCATACAATTCTTACGCTACGATCCATGACGATTGAGAACTTTTGCTACAAGAAACTCAGATGAACTTTAGCTGCAGGCAGAACTTTGACTAAGCTTTGCTAGAGGCAGAGAGAGTGATGGGGACTTTGCTAGAGGGAAGAGAGGGAACAGAGTGAGAGTGTTGGATGATTTGGTTGAGATAGAAAATATATAGAGTGAGAGTGTTGAATGTAATAGCCGTTGTGCAACGGCTATAATCCTTCCCCCAATCCTCAACGGACCCTCACTCGCCAAGTAAGTTGGCGGGCACAGATCAATGGACCATCACTCGCCAAGTAAGTTGGCGGGCACAGATCAACGGACCATCACTCGCCAAGTAAGTTGGCGGGAGCAGCCTCCAACTCATCTTCCCTCGCCAACTCAGTTGGCGGCCTGTACGTATCTCGCCAACTCAGTTGGCGGACACTTTCATCCCCCCAACAACCCGCCAACTCAGTTGGCGAGTTCTTCCCCTCCATGTAATTTCAACAAACCCTTCCCTTTTCTTGCATTTATTTATAAATTTATTACTTTATTTGAAAAAAATCGAAAAATAATTTACTTACGGTTTATCAAATAAGTCCTTAGGAGTTATTTAGTTGTGTGAAAATGGACTTAATGCGTCAGCAAGTTGAGATTTGGATAGCAGAAATTGGAGGTCCATTATGAGGGGGTTCATTATGGGGGTCCTAGTGCAACTGCCTCAAGTTGGAGCCATCTTGCTCAAGTTATAATTGATTACATCTGGTCCTGTATATATTACTTCAAGTGCTACAGTTGTGGTACTTTTGCTAGATGCAATATCTTCTTCTTTTTTTATTGTGCTGCAAGTAATTTATGTTGCTAGTTCGGTTTTTACTATCTACTTGTAACCTACCTATAAAAAAAAAAACACACTCTCTCTCTCTCTCTCTCTCTCTCTCTCTCTCTCTCTATATATATATATATATATATATATATATATATATATATATATATATATATATATATATATTAAATTTACGTACGTTGTATGTAAAATAAAAATTTTCTTCTGATATTAATATAAAATTATTTAAATATATTTAAATTAAGATCTATTATATATATTTTTATATTTTAATGAAAATTTGTTATATATTTGATTATATTTTAATTATAATTAGTTATAGATATGTTTTTTACTTTTTATAAAGAGTCTTGAAAACGATCAAGTACGTAATATCATATAATTATAAATAAACATCCCTTCTCACTCATGTGGTTAAGTCCTTGATTAGCTGAGTTCGAAACTTTGTAGTGCTATTTATAATAAATTTATATTTTTCAATATTTTTTTTACGTAATATTAATTTTTTAAAAATAATTAGTTGATGATATACATACGGTTTAAACGGATCACTTTTTAACCGTTTTGAAACCTCATTAAAATTCATTGTTTATATATATATATATATATATATATATATATATATATATAAACAATGAATTTAATTTTAATTTTAACATCTTCAAGGCATATGTGAAGATCAATTCCCTTTAGATCAAACATAAAGGAATTCAATAACATGCTTACAATTCATATTGACGTCTCTTTTAATTACTTTTTTGTTTTGTGCTTTACGTGTTAGAGCATATTTTTGGCCATGTTGCTGGCCAAAAGAAGAGTATACCAAAGCTGTGTTTGAATGGGTGGCTCATTATTTATAAGCACTTACACCAAATATTATTTAGGCCATGATATAATAGACCCATTCATAAAATCATGGAAATGGATAATCAAAGTTAAAAACACAACTAAAATACTTATATAACAACAAAATAATACATCAAAAGGTATACTGATCCCAGTTTTGACAATTGAAAGATAACAAAATAAGAAGTATATAATCAAACAATGGTAATTGAATATATTTTGTTTAAAACATGTCACAAACATAAAAATTACTTGACATGAGGATCCTATGCCCATGCATTTACACTGTTGCTTGGACCTAATTTTGGGTAGGAGGTCCTCAGCAAAATTGGAAAGAACATTTTGCAGCAAGACATCAATAAGGACAAATTATAAGGGTACTATAAAATTACTAGGGATAACACAATTAAGTAAGTATTTTATTATGGACTTAAAAAAATTGATAGTGGACAACACCACTCTCTTTCTCTAACAAACATACATCTTTCTTTTTTCTTCATCCAATCCTAATCTTGTAGTAAATACTCCAAAAATGAGGTTTTAATTAGGAGCTCAATAGATGAACGTTATAACTCATTATAAGGGTTCTGGAAAAAAAAATTTGACACAGTCTGACATTCCTAATACTGTAGTAGGAGTGCCAAAATTTTGACAATTTTGTACATATCCAACCAGTGTTTAAAATTATGACATAAATATGTCAAGGTAAGATTAATATTATGATTAGTTATATCTTTACTAAACATATCATTCTAAACAAATAAAATACTCTAATTTAATCTTTACTAGACATATCATGATAAACACAATTTTTTTATCTTTTTAAGAAATAATATCTTTACTAATTTGCTCAACTCTATCATATTATTTTAAATAAATTTTTATTCTAATCATATCCTTTGTATCAAAAGATAAACATATCTTTTTTTCTAATATGTTCAAAATCTAAATTGATTGACAAGACTGTCAAAATTTTGACTTTGACAGTCTTGCACATATACAAGAATATATTCTAAAATTTCGACAATCTTTTGCAGTCCCAAACGTTGTTTTTATTCTGAAACTTCGAAACTTCATTAATGGAGTTCAAAACTTCAGAAATAGTTCCAAATAAGAATATCTACTTTAAAAAATGAAATAAGATTTAGAGATTTGGGAAGAAAGAGATAGAAGTCAACTTTTATATATAGTTAAAGTTGTGTTGTCCCTAACAATTTTTCAATAATATTTTGGATATTGAAAGTATACAACATTTGTACTATTCCTATTAATTTTGTAGTGTCCTTACCATTTGTCTTAATAAAATCTATTCACAACACAACTTTCTAATTTTGTACACAAAATAAAAGAAACCACAAAAATTCCTACCAAATTGGCATTTATTAGGGGTCATAAAAGTAAGTATGGTCATCACACTGTATCAAAAGATACTGAAATAGTTGTAATTAGATTGTGAGGCCTAGTTTGGTTCACAACATTATGAGAGGAAAGTCATTCGGAAAATGATTTCCAAAGGTAAAAAAAGAAAGAAGAAAAATAGTTTTTCCACCACCCTACAAAAAAAAAATTAATAGAAATTACAAAAAAATTCGTTCAGAGCAAAAAAAATTGAAAATTTTCCAATAAAAGCATTAGATTTTAAAATTTTACAATGAAAGCATCAGAACGTCATTTCTAAGGACGTTTTACGCTTTTCCGTTAGTTTACGTTACAAAAGTTAATGGAGCAGTAATATATATATATATATATATATATATATATATATATATATATATATATATAGGAAAACGTCCTTTGGAAGGACGTTTCCTAGGGACGTTTTCCATTTTTTATTTTTTTTAATCTTTTCTCTCTCCTCTCTCTCACTCACACTCTTTCTTCTCCTCTCTCTCTCACTCACACTCTCTCATCTCTCTTCTCCTCTCTCTCACTCTCTCTCTCTCTCTCTCTCTCTCTCTCTCACCCACTCACTCCTCTCACCCGTCCACTCTCTTTCACTCACTCACCCGTCCACTCTCTCTCTCTCTCTCCTCTCCTCTCTCTCACTCACACCTCTCATCTCTCTTCTCCTCCCTCTCTCTCTCTCTCTCTCTCTCACCCACTCACTCCTCTCACCCGTCCACTCTCTTTCACTCACTCACATGTCCACTCTCTCTCTCTCCTCTCCTCTACTCTCTCTCTCTCTCTCTCTCTCTCTCTCTCTCTCTCCTCTCCTCTCCTCTCTTCTCTGTTTCTGTTCCCGCTCCTCTCCTCTCCTCTCCTCTCCTCTCTCTCTCTCTCTCTCTCTCCTCTCTGTTCCCGCTCTTCTCCTCTCCTCTCCTCTCCTCTCTGTTCACAAGCATGGTCACCACCGAGAACCCTCCCACCACCACCCCACTCCTTTTCTTCTTCTTCTTCCTAGTGTTGTTTCATGAAATAACCCCCTCCTCCTCGGCCCCCGGCGGAGGTGGAGGTGGCGAGTTGCGCCTTCTCCGGCGCAGCATCGGCATCTCCGCGATGTACATGCAGGTCCTCCCGGACGACCGCGTGGTCGTGTTCGACCGCACCGACTTCGGCCGGTCCAACCTCTCCCTCCCCTCGGGCCGCTGCCGCCTCGACCCCTCCGACTTGGCCCTGAAGACCGACTGCACCGCCCACTCCCTCCTCCTGGACCTCCTCCCCTCCTCCTCCCTCCGCCCCCTCACCCTCCTCACCGACACCTGGTGCTCCTCCGCCTCCCTCCTCCCCAATGGCACCCTCCTCCAGACCGACGGCTTCAACGACGGCGACCGCACCATCCGCTCCTTGGACCCCATTTCCTCCACCGACCCCGACTGGCTCGAGATCCCCGAGTTCCTCTCCGTCCGCCGCTGGTACTCCACCAACTAACTCCTCCTCGACGGCCACGTCATCATCCTTGGAGAAGATAGATGAGAGAGTGTGAGTGAGAGAGAGGAGAGAAAAGATAAAAAAAATAAAAAATGGAAAACGTTCCTGTGAAGGGCATTTTTTCTATGAAAAACGTCCTTCCAAAGGACGTTTTCCTATATATATATATATATATATATATATATATATATATATATATATATATATATATTACTGCTCCGTTAACTTTTGTAACGTAAACTAACGGAAAAGCGTAAAACACCTTTAGAAAGGGCATTCTGATCATTTCATTGTGAAATTTTAAAATCTAATGCTTTTATTGAAAAATTTTCAAATTTCTTTGCTCTGAACGAAATTTTCATTAGAAATTATAATTTTTCAAAGAAAAGAAAAGAACAAAAAAATAATATTTTTTTTTAACTTTTCTTTTCCGGAACCAAACGATGAGAGAGAAGCAAAAGACAAAAACTTTTGAAAATAATAATAATTAATTATTCCTAAACTTTAGTTAATTACATAGATAGGGATAGGAATCTAAATCTTAATTATATTAACCAACTCACATCTTTAGTTTTTATTATTATGATTATTTACGTTAACTATTCATTCTTATATTTTATGTTTTTATACGAGATATTTCTATTTTAAAATTAATTACACCGGATGTTCCTATATTATTTTTTATAGAAATCTATAACACTAACTATTTTTATTTTGATTTTTTTCCCCTAAAAAAAATGGATACTTTGCAAAATTATTTTTAAAATATAAGTATTCCGTGTAATAAATATAATGCACGGAAATACTTAACGTAGACAACCCTCTCTTGTTTCCCTATATAACAAAAAGAGCCAGAGATTGGCACTTCCACTGCTGAAGAGCGTCACTCCCTCCGTACTTCAACAAGAGGTAATATTTTCTGCACTCTATATTGGATTTTCTCCTCCAAATTGTTCAAAGTTTGGATCTTTTGAGTTAAAAATTTGAATCTTTGGGTGGGTTTTGGTGGATTCCAGCAAGAAAGCTAGGGTTTTGGTGGTGCTGGTCTATCAAATGATGGCAATGAAGAGTTCTTAGGTAGTAAAGTTTGGTTTTTCATATGATGGGTTGATGGTAAATTACGTTATGGGGATTTGTTGGGCAGTTTTGTGGAAAGAAATGGTGGTTAAGATCTGGTGGTGAAGGAAGGATCGGGCTATCAAAGTATTAGTGCCCATATTGAGTTTGGCATTCTGTCTCATTTTGGTTGTTGCCATTTTATACTTTGTCATAGTAAAGGAGGAGGAGGAGGAGGAGGAGGAGGTAGGGGGAGATCTCCTTGTTGTTGTCAAATTTGATTGCGATGGTCCGTGTCCCTGCACTGTTTTTATATGGCCTTTATATTGATATCACTTTGTGTGCATTTTGTGTCGTTGGCCTCTTGTTGTTTTCTTCCCTTCAATTTTGCTGATAGGAGGAAATGGGTAAATACTTTTCCGCAAAAATTGTTCCAATGTTGTGTCTGATATTAATGCAGGTTTTGGCAGTATCGGTATCGCTAGTTTCGGATCGGAGTTATCAGATTTTTGCGTATTGGAAAGCAAATAATTATTAATAAATTATTAGCATTTTAATTTTAAGTATTTCGTGTGTTATTTCTTAGTAGTTTTGAAATTGAATGAAATAGTAGTCACCCTTGCCGATAGGTTTACCTGCAATGGATAAGTTTTCTTCTTTTACATGCTTTTACAATCTTGCTATGCTTTTACACCATTACCGATTGGTCTTTTTTGTCCTTTTTTTTTTTGCCGAATTGACTGAAAAATAGACCTCCAATGTCGGTATCGGTCAGTATCAGCTACCATCGGGTATTGGTTGGTATCAGATCAGTACATGCAAAATCGTATCGGTACCAGCCGTACCAGATCGCAATCAGCCGATACTGCAAATATGGCTATGAATGCAGTATAGAATGGTAGATTGTGCTTTGAATATGTTCCTTAAATTAGCTGCCTACAGAGTGTATTGTCAAGTTAAGGAGCTGAATCTCCAACTATTATAACTTTGGTATAATTCATACAGCGGAATTATGAAGTTTTACTGGGTTTTCTACCAACTTTTCCTAGACTGTGTGTATTATAGTTCCAGCCTTCCCCAACTTTTCGCTAACTTATACCCAATTGGAGGTAAATTGCTCTGATATTGGATACAAGTGAGCTACAAGTTGAGAAGGCTTGAAATTAGCGTCAAAGATCCAGTTGGACATCCTTGAGGGACTTTGGTTCAAACACTTATCTCTATTAAAAAAAATTAAAATTTTTTTTTATATATTTACCATAATTTTAAGTATTTTATGTGTTGTTTCTTAATAATTTTGAAATTAAATAAATTAATAGTCACCCTTGTTGTTGGGTTACCTGCGATAAATAAGTTATGATTTTACACCCTTGTTGGTAGGTCTTTTTTTGTTCAAGTTTCTCTGCCGAAGTGATTTAGAAAAAAAACCCTCAATGTCAGGTAACGGTCTGTTTCGGTAGTGGCCGGTATAGGACCGCGACATGTCAAACTTTATCAGCATCGGCCGTTACTGCAAACTGTGCTTAGAACCCACATACCGATACTTACACGCCTGCATGAGTATCACATGGATACAAATGCAACACAACACCATCATGCAACAGAGACATGGTTCTGATTTTGGCATATTCTAGTTTATTTTGGAATGTTTGTGTCGTGTTATGTAAGCAACATGAATAAGATCCAACAAAGCACCAACTTCTAGAGTATGTGCTTCTTAGCTGCATATATTATATGCAAATACTTGTGCATGCAGCAAGTTTTTGAATACGTAGTTAAAAACCGTGGCTGGGGTGCATTGATATTCTAGGTTTCTAAAGATACTTTTGTATATGTATATCCATGTGATGTTTTTGTATGATTGCAGCATAGAAAACAAAATAGGGTCAAGTAGCGATATCTAGAATAATTGTGAACTCTTGTTAGGTTAAAATTGGTTTGGGAAGAATCTGATTTTAGTAAGAGTTAATTTATATGTTTGGTTAGGTTGCTAAAGCTAAATCCACCTGTCGAGTGCATAGTGTCTTATACTTTCATTGTCGGTCCAAGCCTAGATAAAGGAAAGAGGGTTGTGTTAGGCACCCAACAATCAGCGAAAACATTGTCAGATCTCTGTGAAGTTAACCATGACAGAATGACCGGGGCGCCCTTTGGTAGCGACATGTTACATCATTTCTAGATGATGACTTGTAGTTCATTGAACTTATTGGTTGTCAGTCTCACCAGATAAGTTTTGAATTTTCATCTGTCTACATCAAACAATAGGATAGGTGAAGAAGTTCTGTAACATGAGAAGACACATTGTTTAGGAGCATGCATAAAAGTTTTACATATTAGACAAAATCTTCACAACATATAAAACATAAACTCTATAAAATGATGCTCACTTATATCATATTGCTTGTTGTTGGAATTTTTTTTAAAGAATGCAAATTGGAAGATGTAAAATTAAAGACAGAAAATAGTAGAGGATTCGGGGCACGTTACACACTGTCCTTAGAATAAAATTTCGTCCCACGAACAGTGCAGTAGGTTCCTGACGATCTATCCCCGAGATACAACGAATCATTTGATCCACTTCACCGTGCACCCGGTGGCGAATTCCACGAACGATCACAACCTTGCCCGAAGAAGAGAGATTGGACGGAGGAGAGTTTTTTTTTTTTTTGGAGGAATTTAGGTTCTGGTGTTTTTCTTTTCTTTTTCATCTCTGTACGATTGTTCTTTCGTGCCGAACAGAGAGCGAGAGAGAGAAAAAAAAAATAGATTTCTGTTTTTCAGATCTCAGGATCATGTCCTGGATATAACTCTCACGTAACCTTTTCCACTCTTTCCGTAACGGGATCACATGAGAACGGTTCCGCGGAAGACCAGCACCCCACCAGACCAAACAAACAAAAATAAAAAATAAAATAAAATAAGTTAAGAAATTACCTTTGTACCCATGTCCGTTCCGCTGCGCGCAAGAGTGCAAAGTGCTAAGTGTGCGACTAATAAACGCGTAAAATCGCACATTAAATTGCGCACCCGCTCGCGGGTTGGATGGGATCTAACCCATCCCCTACAAAGTCCACTTACCCACTAAGAGGGGTAAATCAATATATGAAAAGGATAATGACTTTTTCTTTCCCATGTGGGACTAAACAAAAGAGTTGCCTTTATTGAATCACATGGGTAAACAAATCTAACAATCCCCCACATGATTCAATAAGAGAACAAATAAGGTATAGCACGATAGGTCATATAGGAAGAAAAACAAGATATGGACAATTACACTGTGTATCAGAGGAAGGTGTCTTCCGGACTTGAACCTCCCCTTAGTGTTATACATCTCATCTATACAGACCCAAAGAGACTTAAGTTTTGAACTCAGGATCTTACTTGTACAGACTCAACATACACACAAACACATTGTAGGCATTTGATCGTATCAACAGTTGTGCACTTTTCGGCCATGTGCTATCTCGATTTCTTAAGAGCTCTAGAGAACAGCCCGAGTTCCCATAGAAAGTGGCCCCACTTTCACTCTTAAATAGGTGAATCTTTCTAGGTATTCTGCAATTTATATACCCTGCTTTACAAGCCACTGATTCATTAAGATTTTACAATCACCATTTTATTTATTACAGATTAATACTATACAGTAGAGGAATGGTTCTTTACAATTACTATCATATAGTATTTTCAGTCACACATCAATTTTGTTGTTACACATTGAACCTTTTCTTGGTGCTTCCAATCAAAGGTTGGGTTGCCTTTGAGGTGACTCAATCTATGGGCTTTAACCCCATTCATCTTGCCGTCTCCAACACAAGTCTTCTTGAGAGCCCTTTAGTTAGAGGATCTGCTAGATTATTCTTTGATCTGACGAAGTCAATTGCAATTACTCCACTGGATCGTAATTGCTTCACCCGATTGTACCTCAGACGTATATGTCTGAATTTTCCATTATAACTTGTCCTTTGAGCCTTTGCTATTGCAGCTTGGCTATCACAGTGTACAGGGATAGCATGAACTGATTTGCTCCACAGAGGAATATCTGTTACCAGATTCCTAAGCCAGTCTGCTTCCTCACTGGTGAGGTCAAGAGCTATAAATTCTGCCTCCATAGTAGATCTAAAAATACAGGTCTGCCTGGTAGAGTTCCACGCAACAGCTGTAACGCCCCACAACCGCACGGTGCTTTACGCTGAGTCGGATTGAATGAGGCAATAACTGGTTATATTTTAATTTGTTGGATTTGGGAACAAGTATTGATTGAGTTGGTTTTATGTGCAGATCGCTAGCGGAGTTCGATGGAAATCAGGTGTTCGATCAGAGCAGTACTGAGATAGCTGGATTGGAGCGATAATGCCGTCTTTCTTAGTTCGATCGGTCGGATGATTTGGAGAGCACGGCCTGCTCGTACGGTCATACCAATTGAGTAGATTATGCTTTGCATCGGACCACGAGTTCAAGGGATCGACTGTATCGGCAGGACATGATGCTTAACGGAATCAAACTTAGTGAGTGGGCTCTGTCCCTTCTCCTCTACTCCTTCATGTCTAATAATATGGAACACATGTAAATGCTTGAACACTTGGATTGAAACTTGGAAATCACTACACTATGGCGTGCATAGAGTGTACGTTGTTTGCTTGTATAGATTTGTGGCTTGAGTTGGTTTTCGCGTTGGATAGTTGGAGCTAGAGTTGGATTACATTTGGGGCAGTTGGAGAAACAGTTGGAATATCTTGGTTGGAACATCGGGAATGCGGACGAGCGAGCGTGCATCCGTGCACGAGTATCAGTTGGGAGCTTTGTCATACAAAGCGTGCAGTTATGGTTCAAAACCAGACAACTGCATAGGTGAGGGCATTGTGCCACGAGATTGTTCTGAGCGAGGGATGTTGCACCAATTGGAACACTGTGTCGAGAAGCGGCATAGTGCCTATGGAAATAACTTGAGATGGTGCCTTGGGCTATAATTGGAGAATGGTTATGAATATTTGGTTGGATGAGTCTAGGATCGTTTGATGGGACGATAATATTTGATCCTCTCGTCATACCTACTTGGTGTCTGCATTGGTCACGGACAACCTGCGTTGCACATGCATGGTTTGGTTTCCTCGAACGTGATAGGCTCCGGAGCACCAGGACCGTTCGGCCATGGAGGAAACAAAGGTAACGTGCCTTGGGCGCGGTGCCGGCAGTTCGATACGACCAGGCGGGGCTAGCTACCCAGTATGGATCTGGTAGAACTGTATTTGATCAGTCCTTTATGGCTTAGCCAATGACTTCATATAGATAAGAGTTACTTTGCTTTGTTTTGGTTTGGTTTGTGCTTTTCACGTAGGCGGAGGCCACCTTGCCTCGGCAAGAGTGAATATCGAGAATTAGATTTTGGCTTGGATTGAGGATGGATATTGAGGCTTGGATAATGGTTTCGATAGGTTTTTGTGTTGCTTGGGTTTGAGTAGGACGGTTTGCATGCTAGTTTCCTTTTGAGTTGGATATCTTGTATATTTGCTTGAGTTGAATGCTTGTATGCTTAACCTTCTTTACAGTTTTCCTTAACATGTCATACCCTATGCCATGAAATAAACCTAGGATTCAACTAGAAAGATCACCATATAACTGTTTGCATTCACTATTTTACTTAGTGTCAGCTTAGACGAGTGGGTTACCCCGCTCACCAGTACGGCTGTGTACTAACCCACGTTTGTGGGCATTATTTCAGGTACGCAGGTGTAGTGGCGCTGCTTGGATATACGGGACATAATATATGAACGGTAAGTACCTTTGTGGGCTAGTGAAAGAGCAAGAGTATTACATCATCTTTGTGGCATTAGCCTTTGTGGCATTAGCATTTGTGGTAGTTTATTTGGACCCTATCGAGAGCTTCGATGCGTACACTTTGATGTGTGCTTGGTACACAATACTTGACTTTTGCTATAACTTGGTCGTTTCGATGATAACTTTGGTGTTTGACAACATCGTCTTGTGTAAGCGCAACTCCAGGTTCGTACGGCATCACTTCCCGATGGAAACGATTGTCCTGTGGGAGCGCTGCAATATGGTGATTCACGTTTAGCAGGGACGAATGAGCTTGCGGGAGATTAGGGCATGACATATTGGTATCAGAGCGCCTGGTTCATTTTCTCGGACTTGGTCCTTCGCTTCATCAAAAACTCTAAATAGCTTCCGCGTGTCGTTTAGCTCTTGGCTCTACTTGGTGCCGCATTGGATGTTTCATGCAATAAGTCTACATATTTTTGGTTGTGGGTGCATGTTATTTTTTATTGTGTTGCTTTTGTTGGTTTTCGACAGATCGCTTAGCATCGTAGGGCGTTGTTGCATTCGTACAACAAGTTATGTGACGTTGTTGCATTTGTGCAGCAAGTTGAAAGATTTTATTGCGTTGGTTTGGCTTGTCGTTCGGGGTATTTTTGGTTGCATCAGTGGATCAGTTGGTTGACAGACGAGATTGGTTATGTGGCATATTGTGAGTAGAAGTATCGGATGAGAATGGATCGTTGCACGAGTTGCTCGTGTAGCGAATGTGTTGGATGGAGTTTGATTTTGGCTGGATATATCACATAGAGCATTGGCTGAGCAAGTTTGAGTTGGCTTGGGGATATCAGGATAGCGTTATACAAGTTGCTCGTACAACAAATGTGAGGAACAGTTGGGTATTGGGTTGGATTAATTGGAAGAGATCGTTGCACAGGTTTCTCGTGTAGCAAAAGTATCGGACGGTTTGAGAAATAGCTGAAAGTATTAAAAATGGAACATGGCACAAGTTGCATAGCGATATTGACAGAAGAGTTAGATGGTTCATGTGTTGGCTGAGTTTCATGTCAGACTTGAGTTGGGGATGACAGGATCATGCATAAGGGATGGTTCGAACGGACCTTGGATCAGTGCAAGGAATTGTGATGCGAGTAGTAACTTGATTCGGAGTGGTATATGGTATACCACATAGTGAGTAAGAGCATTGGAATATGTTGGATATACCTCAAAGAAATTGCCTCAACGAATACGGGTAACAGGAATATAAGTTGGTTGGTGCACATCGGCTGAGTTAGGAAGAATGAAAAATGGAGCAAGCGAATGTTGAGTTAAGCAATCGAGAACGGACTTGTGCAAATAGAAGTATCATTGGACTTGAGACATTGACGAGATCGGAACAAGCAATAAAAAAAGTATTTAAAAATTTGAAGGATTGAGGCAGACTAATTATTAGAAACAAGTTGAGATAATCAGATAGAAAGCTAAATATCAGAGTTCGCTTGTACAATTTGAAAGTTCGGTGGAGTATTCATGAATACAAAGAGAGAGTTGAGCATGTAGAACAAACAGTTGAGATACGCTTGAGTGAAGTGATGGGTGAATTGAAGGATAGCGAGCACGGATTACGAATTTTGGCAACACAATGGAGCTGTTGGCTGAGTAATGAAACACTATCTGGTTTGGAGGGGCAATGCGGTGGATTCACATGAACTTAAAGTATTTTGGATATTGGTGCTCGGGAAGTTTGACTCAGGTTTAGCGAAAGTAAAAAATTTGGCGGAATGGTGCAACGATGGTGGATGAATTCTCCGAAAGACATAAACGGGCATGAGACAAGTCTAGTTGATGTTAAGTCAGATTGGAAGTTAACACTTGCAGTACTGAGACGGATTGAGGCAATAAGTAAAGGCAATATGGATTTGAGATTTATGTTGGAACTGATGCACAAGTCATTGGGAGAGTGTGGACTAATCGAAACATAGAGAAATCAAGATGGTCTAAGAAATGGAACGAGAGTAAGGATTATGACAGATAGATTTTTGAAGATAGCTAAACGAGTGAGCAACTTAGGAGAAAATTACTATGCTGCCGAGCAAGTTGGACGTGCACTATGAAACATGGCAAACGGATAAGAATTGGTGCAAGTCTTTGGTTTCGGGAATCATTGCAAGTGGTAGTGCAAGAAGTCGGACATGACAGTTCAAAAAATTTGATGGATTCAGGGCAGAACGACAGATGGATGGAAGACGGTTTCAACGAGCGCAGCTCTCGAATTGTTGCTTGGATAGATAGTAAGACTCTAGGTGGTTAAGCAGCGTTTGGTTGACAGATCGTCAGAGGTAGTACATGAAATGCTCGGATTCGGAAGTTCGTTCGGATGGAATGGTTGGATTATGGCTCAGATTTGCAGATGAGATATAACATAGTTCGTAGTAACTGTCCATCGAGATGACTTACAATTATCGAGCGTAGCTTCGGGACAGCTGACCCTAGCGACTTGACCGCCATATCAGAGATGAATATTGTAGACCCATAGAACGACCCTTGCAGCGACGTATTTGGGAATACGTCGAGGATGGATGTGAGTAGTATGTGTTGGAGATTGGTCTAAGTGACTGAGTGTTGGATTTGAGAGATCCTTGGGATAACATTCAGCTGAAGATGCAGCCAGAAGATCGAAGCGATGGTGGAAATGGCCTAAGTCAACTGATGAGATTCGGAGTCGCAGATTTTTGAATATAGCATCGCCTCTAACTCGTCGTGCCCCAGAAGGGAATAGCATTCATATGAATTGACGACTGTGAAACTAGCTTGTGAAGTTAAAGCAGCGACTCGTTCAGATCAAATTATTACAATACTGGAAGGGACAGATGTGCCTCAGATCTACAAGATGCATCAAAACTTAGTTTGGGATACGTGCTCATACAGAAGATGAAGGTGGTATCCTGTGCTTCGAGGCAGTAGAAGCAACGCGAAGAACTATTCCATGCGCAACCTAGAAATTATGGCGAGTGTGTCCACGTTGAAATCGTGGGGACAATATCCCTATGGCGTGGCAGCAAAATCTTCGTGGATCACATGAACCTCTATATAGATATTCACCCAGTGAGGTATCGAGATTGAGGAAGAGGTGTTGGGCTGAGCTGATCTAAGTGCATAGTTTGATATTTGGGTAAGTCGTCTAGCTGTGGTAGTATCAGTTGCGATGATCGTTTGAAGCAAAAGATAATATTTAGAGATAGTGCTTGTAGAACATGGTGCGAGTGGAGTCATGCTAGTGTTTGGTTAGCTGAGTTTGGATGGTGCTAGTGTGGATTCCGAAATAGTTGGTTGGATTAAGTTGGAATACAAACTGATTCGAGTCAGGTGGAAAGATCGTCAGTGGAAATTATTGTTTTTGAGAATAACGCTTGTGCGAATATGTTGGAATGAACGTCAAGATTGGTTCAATTGGGAGTAAAGCGAATGAATGCCTCGGACATAAAGATACCCTTGTAACTTGTCAAAATTCGCTATCGCTAAGCTCGGCTGAAATGCATGTATTTCAGGGATGCCTTAAATATGTGTATGATCCAAAACTAAGCGATATAAGGAATTCGTATTGAGCTGCAAGGAGGATGTGGGAACATGGAATTTGTGCATGCGTTCAGCGCGAACGAGATACTGAATTGACACCAAAAGAATATGAGTTGCATGGACCAGAGTTATGAATTGGGTAAGCGACATGCTAGTAAAGGATGGATACTAGTATGGTTCGGGACGAACCTGATTCTAAGTGGTATATTATGTAACGTCCCGCAATCGCATAGTGCGTTACACTGAGTCGAATTGAATGAGGCAATAACTGGTTACATTTTAATTTGTTGGATTTGGGAACAAGTATCGATTGAGTTGGCTTCATGTGCAGATCGCTAGCGGAGTTCGATGGAAATCAGGTGTTCGTTCAGAGCAGTACTGAGATAGCTAGATTGGAGCGATAATGCCGTCTTCCTTAGTCCGATCGGTCGAATGATTTGGAGAGCACGGCCTGCTCGCACGGTCATACCAATTGAGTAGATCGTGCTTTACATCGGACTACGGGTTCAAGGGATCGGCCGTATCAGCAGGGCAGGATGCTTAACGGAATCAAACTTGGTGAGTGGGCTCTGTCCCTTCTCCTCTACTCCTTCATGCCTAATAATATGGAACACGCGTAAAGGCTTGAACACTTGGATTAGAACTTAAAAATTACTATACTATGGCGTGCATAGAGTGTACGTCGTTTGCTTGGATAGATTTATGGCTTTAGTTGGTTTTCGTGTTGGATAGTTGGAGCTAGAGTTGGATTATATTTGGGGCAGTTGGAGAAACAGTTGGAATATCTTGGTTGGAACATCGGGAATGCGGGCGAGCGAGCGTGCATCCGTGCACGAGTATCAGTTGGGCGCTTTGTCATGCAAAGCGTGCAGTTGTGGTTCAAAACCGGACAACTGCATCGGTGAGGGCATTGTGCCACTGATGGGGCATTGTGCCACGGGATTGTTCTCAGCGAGGGGTGTTGCACCAATTAGAACACTGTATCGAGAAGCGGCATAGTGCCTACGGGGATAACTTGAGATGGTGCCATGGGCTATAGTTGGAGAATGGTTATGGATATTTGGTTGGATGAGTCTTAGGATCGTTTGGTGGGAAGAAAATGTTCGATCCTCTCGTCATACCTACTTGGTGTCTGCATTGGTCATGGACAGCCTGTGTTGCATAGGGTTTAGTTTTCTCGAACTGGATAGGCTTCGGAGCACCGGGATCGTTCGGCCATGGAGGAAACAATGGTAACGTGCCTTGGGCGTGGTGCCGGCAGTTCGATACGACCAGGCGGGGCTAGCTATCCAGTCTGGATCGGGTAGAACTGAAGTTGATCAGTATTTTATGGCTTGGCCAGTGACTTCATATAGATAACAGTTGATTTGCTTTATTTTGGTTTGGTTTGTGCTTTTCGCGTAGGCGACAGCCACCTTGCCTCGGCAAGAGTGTGCATATCAAGAATTGGATTATGGTTTGGATTGAGGATGAATATTGAGGCTTGGATAATAGTTCGATAGGTTTCCGTGTTACTTGAGTTTGAGTAGGACGGTTTGCATGCTAGTTTTCTTTTGAGTTGGATATCTTGTATATTTGCTTGAGTTGAATGCTTGCATGCTTAACCTGCTTTACAGTTTTCCTTAACGTCATACCCTATGCCATGAAATAAATCTAGGATTCAACTAGAAAGATCACCATATAACTGTTTGTATTCACTATTTTACTTAGTGTCGGCTTAGACGAGTAGGTTATCCCACTCACCAGTACGACTGTGTACTGACCCACGTTTGTGGGCATTATTTCAGGTACGTAGGTGTAGTAGCGCTGCTTGGATATACGAGACATAATGTATGAACGGTAAGTACCTTTCTGGGCTAGAGAAAGAGCAAGAGTATTACATCATCTTTGTGGCATTAGCCTTTGTGGCATTAGCATTTGTGTCATTTCATTTGGACCCTATCGAGAGCTTCGCTACGTATACTCTGATGTGTGCTTGGTACACAATACTTGACTTCCGCTACAACTTGGTCGTTTCGATGATAACTTTGGTGTTTGACAACATCGTCTTGTGCGAGCGCAACTCCAGGCTCGTACGACATCACGCCCCGATATGAACGATTGTCCTGCGGGAGCGCTACAATGTGGTAATTTACGTTCAGCAGGGATGATTGAGCTTATGGGAGATTGGGGCATGACATATTGGTATCAGAGCGCTAGGTTCATTTTCTCGGACTTGTCCCTTCTCTTCATCACAAACTCTAAATAGTTTTCGCGTGTCGTTTAGCTCTTGGCTCTACTCGGTGCCGTATTGGATGTTTCATGCAATAAGTCTACATATTGCTGGTTGTGGGTGCATGTTATTTTTTATTGTGTTGCTTTTCTTGGTTTTTGACAGATCGCTTAGCATCATAGGGCGTTGTTGCATTCGTACAACAAATTGTGTGGCGTTGTTGCATTTGTGCAGCAAGTTGAGAGGTGTCGTTGCGTTGGTTTGGCTTGTTGTTCGGGGTATTTCTGGTTGCATCAGTGGATTAGTTGGTTGACAGACGAGATTGGTTATGTGGCATATTGTGAGTAGAAGCATCGGATGAGAATGGATCGTTGCACGAGTTGCTCGTGTAGCAAATGTGTTGGATGGAGTTTGATTTTGGCTTGGTATATCACATAGAGCTTTGGCTGAGCAGGTTTGAGTTGGCTTGGGGATATCAGGATAGCGTTGCATGAGTTGCTCATACAGTAAATGTGAGGAAAAGTTGGATATTGGGTTGGATTACTTGGAAGAGATAGTTGCACGGGTTGCTCATGTAGCGAAAGTATCGGACGGTTTAAGAAATAGCTGAAAGTATTAAAAATGGAATATGGCACAAGTTGCATAGCGAGATTGATAGAAGAGTTAGATGGTTCATGCGTTGGCTGAGTTTCGTGTCAGACTTGAGTTGGGGATGGCAGGATCACACATAAGGGATGGTTCGAACGGACCGTGGATCAGTGCAAGGAATTGTGATGCGAGTAGTAACTTGATTCGAAGTGGTATATGGTATACCACATAGTGATTAAGAGCATTGGAATATGTTGGATAGACCTCAAGTAATTGTCTCAATGGACACGGGTAACAGGAATATAAGTTGGTTGGTGCACATCGGCTGAGTTAGGAAGAATAAAAAATGGAGCAAGCGAATGTTGAGTTGAACAATCGAGAACGGACTTGTGCAAATGGAAGTATCGTTGGACTTGAGAGATTGACGAGATCGGAACAAGCAATAAAAAGAGTATTTAAAAATTTGAAAGATTGAGGCAGACCAAGTATTAGAAACAAGTTGAGATAATCAGATGGAAAGCTAAATATCAAAGTTCGCTTGCACAATTTAAAAGATCGGTGGAGCATTAATGAATGCAAAGAGAGAGTTGAGCATGTTGAACAAATAGTTGGGATACGCTTGAGCGAAGCGATGGGTGAATTGAAGGATAGCGAGCACGGACTACGAATTTTGGCAAACATTAGAGCTGTTGGCTGAGCAATGAAACACTATCTGGTTTGGAGGGGCAATGGGGTAGATTCACACGAACTTAAAGTATTTTGGATATTGGTGCTCGGAAAGTTTGACTCGGGTTTAGCGAAAGTGAAAATTTGGCGGAATGGTACAACGATGGTGGACGGATTCTCCGAAAGACATAAACGGGCATGAGGTAAGTCTAGTTGATGTTAAGTCAGATTGGAAGTTAACACTTGCAGTACTGAGGCGGATTGAGGCAACAAGTAAAGGCAATATGGATTTGAGATTTATGTTGGAACTGATGCACAAGTCATTGAGAGAGTGTGGACTAATCGGAACAGAGAGAAATCAAGATGGGCTAAGAAATGGAACGAGAGCAAAGATTATGACAGATAGATTTTTGAAGATAGCTAAACGAGCGAGCAACGTTGAAGCAAATCACTATACTGCCGAGCAAGTTGGACGTGCACTATGAAACATGGCAAACGGATAAGAATTGGAGCAAGTCTTTGGTTTCGGGAATCATTGCAAGTGGTAGTACGAGAAGTCGAACATGATAGTTCAGAAAATTTGATGGATTCAGGGCAAAACGGCGGATGGATGGAAGACGGTTTCAACGAGCGCAGTTCTCAATTATTGCTTGGATAGATAGTAAGACTCTAGGTGGTTAAGCGGCGTTTGGTTGACAGATCGTCAGAGGTAGTGCATGAAGTGCTCGGATTCGGAAGTTCGTTCGGATGGAATTATTGGATTATGGCTCAGATTTGCAGATGAGATATAGCATGGTTCGTAGTAACTGTCCATCGTGATGACTTACAATTATCGAGCGTTGCTTTCGGGACAGCTGATCCTAGCGACTTGACCGACATATCAGAGATGAATATTGTAGACCCATAGAACGACCCTTGCGGTAACGCATTTAGGAATGCGTCGAGGGTGGATGTGAGTAGTATGTGTTGGAGATTGGCCTAAGTGACTGCGTGTTGGATTTGAGAGATCCTTGGGATAGCCTTCAGCTGAAGATGCAGCCGGAAGATCAAAGCGATGGTGGGAATGGCCTAAGTCAACTGATGAGATTCAGAGTCGTAGATTTTTGAAGATAGCATCACCTCTGACTCATCGTGCCCCGGAAGGGAACAATATTCATATGAATTGACGACTGTGAAACTAGCTTGTGAAGTTAAAGCAGCAGCTCGTTCAGATCAAATTATTATAATACTGGAAGGGACAGATGTGCCTCAGATCTACAAGATGCATCAAAACTTAGTCTGGGATGCGTGCTCGTACATAAGACGAAGGTGGTATCCTGTGCTTTGAGGCAGTAAAAGCAGCGCGAAGAACTATTCCATGCGCAACCTAGGAATTATGGCGAGTGTGTCCACGTTAAAATTGTGGCGACACTATCCCTATGGCGTGGCAGCAAAATCTTCGTGGATCACATGAACCTCAATATAGATATTCACCCAGTGAGGTATTGAGATTGAGGAAGAGGTGTTGGGATGAGTTGATCTAAGTGCATAGTTAGATATTTGGGTAAGTTGTCTAGCTGGGGTAGTATCAGTTGTGATGATCGTTCGGAGCAAGAGATAATATTTAGAGATAGTGCTTATAGAACATGGTGCGATTGAAGTCATGCTAGTATTTGGTTAGCTGAGTTTGGATGGTGCTAGTGTGGATTCAGAAATAGTTGGTTTGATTAAGTTGGAACACGAACTGATTCGAGTCAGGTGGAAAGATCGTCAGTGAAAATTATCGTATTTGAGAATAACACTTGTGCGAAAATATTGGAATGAACGTCAGGATTGGTTCAATTGGGAGTAAAGCGAATGAATGTCTCGGACATAAAGATATCCTTGTAACTTGTCCAAATTCGCTATCGCTAAGCTCGACTGAAATGCATGTATTTCAGGGACGCCTTAAATATGTGTATGATCCAAAACTAAGCGATATGAGGAATTCGTATTCAGCTGCAAAGAGGATGTGGGAACATGGAATTTGTGCGAGCATTCAGCGCGAAAAAGATACTGAATTGGGACCAAAAGAATGTGAGTTGCATGGAGCAGAGTTATGAATTGGGCAAGCGGCATGCTAGTAAAGGATGGATACTAGTTTGGTTCGGGACGAACCTGATTCTAAGTGGTATATTATATAACGTCCCGCAACCGCACGGTGCATTACGCTGAGTCGGATTGAATGAGGCAATAACTGGTTACATTTTAATTTGTTGGATTTCAGAACAAGTATTGATTGAGTTAGTTTTATGTGCAGATCGCTAGCAGAGTTTGATAGAAATTAGGTGTTCGTTCAGAGCAGTACTGAGATAGCTGGATTGGAGCGATAATACCGTCTTTCTTAGTCCGATCGGTCGGATGATTTGGAGAGCACGGCCTGCTCGCACGGTCATACCAATTGAGTAGATCGTGCTTTGCATCGGACTACGGGTTCAAGGGATCGGCCGTATCGACAGGGCAGGATGCTTAACGGAATCAAACTTGGTGAGTGGGATCTGTCCCTTCTCCTCTACTCCTTTATGCCTAATAATATGGAACAAACGTAAAGGCTTGAACACTTGGATTGGAACTTGGAAATCACTATACTGTGGCATGCATATAGTGTACGTCGTTTGCTTGGATAGATTTGTGGCTTGAGTTGGTTTTCGCGTTGGATAGTTGGAGTTAGAGTTGGATTACATTTGGGGTAGTTGGAGAAACAGTTGGAATATCTTGGTTGGAAAATCGGAAATGCGGGTGAGCGAGCGTGCATTCATGCACGAGTATCAGTTGGGCGCTTTATCATGTAAAGCGTGCAGTTATGGTTCAAAATCGGACAACTGCATTGGTGAGGGCATTGTGCCACTGTTGGGGCATTGTGCCACAGGATTGTTCTGAGCGGAGGGTGTTGCACCAATTAGAACACTATGTCGAGAAGCGGCATAGTGCCTATGGGGATAATGTGAGATGGTGCCTTCGGCTATAGTTGGAGAATGGTTATGGATATTTCGTTTGATGAGTCTATGATCGTTTGGTGGGGCAAGAATGTTCGATCCTCTTGTCATACCTATTTGGTGTCTGCATTGGTTACGGACAACCTGTGTTGCACAGGGTTTGATTTTCTCGAACGGGATAGGCTTTGGAGCACCGGGACCGTTCAGTCATGGAGGAAACAATGTTAACGTGCCTTGGGCACAGTGTCGGCAGTTCGATACGACCAGGCTGGGCTAGCTACCCAATCTGGATCGAGTAGAACTGTAATTGATCAGTCTTTTATGGCTTGGCCAGTGACTTCATATAGATAAGAGTTGGTTTGCTTCATTTAGGTTTGGTTTATGCTTTTCGCGTAGGCGGCGGCCACCTTGCCTCGGTAAGAGTGTGCATATCGAGAATTGGATTGTGGCTTGGATTGAGGATGGATATTGAGGCTTGGATAATGGTTCGATAGGTTTCCGTGTTGCTTGGTGTCACGACCCGCACCCGGAAATTCGGGCACGAGTGCGTGGGTACGTCCAGCCTACGCCGCAGTGTCGGCGGTAGTACGCTGTCTAGGGCATAATCACAGGTAATAAATCTAGCTCATTCACAATAATTAAATAGGCAAGGAAAAATAGCAGGAAAAGAATGCTAAGATTTTATAACCAGAATATGATAATCAGATCCAGAGTTTATTACAGAACCATAGATTATATCGGGGACAAACCCGATTACTAAGATGAAAGGAAATAAACAACTAATGCTAACTACTCTGCAGGAGTAGTCTCCTGGGAGGGAACCGGCTCTGCAACTGTATCACCTGCTGGCTCATAGGGTCCATAATAGGTAGGGGCAAGGTTCTCATCATCGCCTAAACAACGGATCCAGTCAGGAAAGGAGCAAAGTACACAATGCACAACAAGATTTAAGCTAAAATATTTGTGACAGGTAGAAAATAACTGACTAAGCATCATGTTGAGAATATACGTAAGTAAATAGTGAAATTAACTGAGAAATAATGCTATAAAACAAGACTAGAAGTAAAATATGATTAGTTGCTATAAACCAGAAATACGAGTAAAACAGGAATAAAATGTGACAGGAAATGTAACTGTAACCAGACAACAAGAACTACCTCAAGACAGGAACTAGGTGCGTGAACTTGTATATTAGAATACATAGTTGGCATGTAGGGGTTTATAAGGCTAATAAGGCCATCATAGACGACTAGTGACTAGGAACAATCAAGTATAAGGCTGATGGTACAGTCGCGTACCAACAGCTAGTAACAGGACCTGGGGAAGGGTAAACTACATGCCTCCTAGTATTCTTCCACCCGACACGGAAAGCAAGACATGAAATCCCGTATTCAGGACATGAAATCCAGAATTCTAACACTACGTGTAATCATCAAGAATACTAGTAGAGCAGGAAATTAATTATCACAATATAAAGATTAACTTGAAGTGCAGGTACTTGCCTGTTGTTTGGATCCGATTAATTGTTCTAGGGAAAGTTTTCAGAGATGAGTCCAAAAGCTGAAATAAACTTTACCATCACGCTCAGAAGATGTCAAATAGCTAGAAACGCCTGTCCTTGGGTCCAATTTGGAGACAAGGACAAAAACGGCAGTTTCGGGTCAAAACGGGGTCCGCCGGTGGGCCCGCTTTGTACCGAAAAACGTGTCCGGGTCAAAGGTCTCAAATTCACCAAACTTAGTGTCAACAGGTCAGGAACGCTGATACGAACCCAACGGAACTTCCAGATTTGGATTCCGATGAGCCGAACACAAAATCGCCCGTCGAGCGGGGCCTGTGGGGCCCACGACACGCGATTTCGTCAACGTTCTCAGAATCGAACCAAACTTGACCCACAGGACCAGCGTATCGCTACGAGTCCGATGGCGCAAGTTTCGTCTCGATCTGACGAGTGTGCACGAAGTTAGGGTAAATTGCAGAAAAGCCGGATACGGGGCGATGTCCGCGGATACGCGTTGATTCCGGTGTGCACGCACACCCGAATCAGCTTCCACGAAAACTCACACGTCCATATCGACGATGCGTACGTATCTGTGGAGACCGCACGCGACCAAGTCGTCCCGTTTGGCGGGATGGACTCAGTTCCGGGGTGAAACAGGGTCTGGTTTTTCCTGTTTTTGGATCGCGGTGTGCGATCACCACAGGACGCGATGCCCCGAACAGTTTGTCCGGACACCGAGAGGGTCATACAGGATTCACAACGCAATTTACGGAATTGAAAACGGAGATACAGGGTGCAAGATACGAGTACCTGAACCGGGCTTCTTTGAAACAGGGAAAAACTTGTGTCCGTGTCGTGTCCGACACGACACGAGGAGATTTAGGAATTAGGGTTAGGGTTTGAACTCCGGCGAGGGAGTCCGACCGGGGGAGGACGGCGCCGCCGCGGGGGAGGCCGGCCGGAGGCTGGGCGGTGCTGCGTGGCCGCGGGCGGCGGCTGTCGGGGCGGCGCAGCCGCTGCTGCTGCTCGTACTGCTGTCGGAGTCGTGGGCCGCCGGGGAGAGGGAAAAAGGAGGAGGAAGACGGAGGGTGGCCGGAGGCGGCGGCGCTGGCGTCGTCGTCAGCGGAGCTGGGCGGGGGCTGCTGCGGCGAAGCGGGGCGGCGTAGTGGCGGTGGCGGTGGTCGTCAGCGGTGGAGGGAGGGGGTATTAATAGGTGGCCGGGGGGGTTGTCGTGGCCGAGACGGGTGGGAGAGGGGTGGTCGTGGGGGTGTGGGCGGGCGGAGCACCGGGCGGAGCGGGCGTCGGCGGCGTCTCCGCCGCGAGACGCGGTCGTGGGGGAGAGAGTGGGGGACCGGGTTTCGGGTCGGGCGGGTCGGGTTCAGGCGGACCCGACCCGACCCGTTAGGGCAACGGGCCGTGGGCTGGGCCGGGCTGAAATGGTGGGCTGGGCCAGAATTTAAAGAATAATAATAATAATAATAATAATAATAATAATAATAATAGTTTTAGGTGATTTAAAAATAGGTCCGGGGTCCAATAAATTCCAGAAAAATTACCCTAAGTCCAGTTTTCCATTTTACACCCAAAAATAATATTTTCACAATATTTTAATGTTGTTTATTATCAATTAAAAATTAGGTAATATTTCAAAACCCTGATTTTAATTACAGAAAATTCCCAGAAAATTCCAGAAAATTGTGAAAATCCCAATTTTAATATTTTTTTGAAAAATCAGGGGCTTACAATCTACCCAACTTATAAAATTTCGTCCTCGAAATTTAAATCATGGCAGGGTTCTCTCTGTCCAAACTCACTTGATTACAGTCTAACAGGTTTTCCCTCAGGTGAACCTTGCGGTCGCTACCCAACTTAGAATTTTACCCATATATCCTCTAAGGCTGTACAACTAGTAAAGCTAGGTCCCAACTTAATAAATCATGGTATTGAATCTTTAAGTCTGCAACACAAAACACATCACCTAGGGTATTGCCTAGTTATAAAGGGTTATCATCAATTCGACCGGTCTGAGGGGTATGTCTAGCACTACAAATCAACTTATACCAAACACAGGATTTTGTCTTTCTGAAATAAGGGAAGACGAGGGTCAATATTAAAGAGTTTAAGGGCGGTGTGGTAGGACAGAGGTATAGGGATCAAGGCGCTTAAAGAATTCTAATGGGGATTGTTAGACGGTTATGGATTGAGATTCTATTCTGATAATCGTTTATTCACATGCTCGTATTAGTACAGTTATGTAACTGATACGATATGCTCGGACGTATTTAGGACAAGTATACTAGTCAACTATATATCTCAATCCACGTAAAGTAGTCGTGCGAAATGCGAATCAAAATGCACTAAGGTTGATCAGACCGTAGTACACTGATTCTGAGTAGACACTTGTATTAGTGGGGTTGATCAGGCCTCAATAATACATGTGTTATGAACAAGCCCGGTAAAAGGGTAAGCTTGCAAAACTAGGCTATAAAATAGCAGCATATGTCAAGTTCAGCAAAATTAAGTGCGCTAGATGATGATGAAAAGGAGGTACAAATTATTTAAATCCACAAAACAACACATAGTAAGCATAATAGCAACCTCTAAAATCTTCTATAGTTATCAAATTTAAAAGCATACCAGGTATTTAGCAAGTTCAAAATGACTAAGTTGGGGCTGAGGTCACGAACCAATAGGCATGAGCTAAACAATACTAGAAAAGGTATCTACGAATCACTTACGCGCATTAGCTGCTTCCAGAGTTTGGGCGTTCTCCACGGTCATCACGTAAGCTTGTCCGCGTCCTGGAGCAGTGGGGCAGTCCCTCACTCGATGTTCTGTTGATCCACAATATAGACAGGCACCTAGTCTCATCCTACAAACTTGCCAGGTGTGACCTTATTTTCGACAAAAGCCACAAGTGAGAACTCGTTGGGTCTGCCCTTGAGCTTGATGTTGGGGTGCTGGAGCTCGAGGGAGAGGACGCTGGGCTTGCTGCGGGGATCTCTGCTGTTGTTGTTGTTGAAAAGGGCGTTTGTTGGGTCCCGTATTTCCGGTATCTCTTTCTCGCTTTAGCTTATGCCCCATGTCTCGCTCAACGCCTTGTGCCACGTTTAAGATTTCCTCATAAGTGCAAGCTCGGCTGGTGGTGACAGCAAGGCGAATATCCGGAGACAGCCCCTTCTTGAATCTACGGGCTCTGTCCTCCGGGGTACGAACCATGTACTCCGTAAAGTGGCTTAACCTGCTAAATTCAGCAGTATACTCATCAACAGTCAGGTTACCTTGTTCCAGTCTCTCGAATTGGCTTTCGAGAGCTTCCCGAGCCACTTCGGGGTAAAATTTCTCCTTGAATAGTCTCTTGAAGTCCTCCCAGGTAAGGTCAGGAGCAGATAGTTGAGGTTCGTCCCTAAACCAGGTCCGAGCTATGTCGAACAGTTGCAGGCTTGCGGACTCCACTTTGAGATCATCAGGGACCCGAGCAGTCTTCAGGAGTCGCTCTACGTTCTCTATCCATTCGTCGGCATAGAGGATGCCTTCAGTTCCATAGAATTCCAGGGGTCTAAGATTCTTGAAGTCTTTGGCACTTCCTGGCCTCTTGAGTGGCGACTCCTGGGACTTAATAGCTTCTGAGAGGCTGGTCCGTAGAAGTGCAGTCTGTTCTTTCTGGGATTCCACTAGTCCCTGGAACACTCCGAGTAGCTGTGCCCCATCTAGAGTAATTGCCGGAACAGATGGAGGCGACGGGAGTGCAAGAGTTTCGGGCACATTCTGCTCAGCTGGTTCTGATGTGCCTCCTACTGTGTTTCTCGTCTGAACCATTCTGAAAGATTAAGGGATAGGAGAATCAGAATAGAATACTTGGAAGTCAAAGGCGATAGGATAATTGAGCAGAAATGATATTAAGAATTGAAATAAGGACCCTATACTGTGAATGAGCTTTTCCTAGAATCCTAAATATTATTGCAGGCCTGTTCGGTCCCTAAGTTGGAACCGAATAATTTAGTCGTTTGGACCTGCATGGGCCACCACAAAAATGTGTCACGACCCGCACCCGGAAATTCGGGCACGAGTGCGTGGGTACGTCCAGCCTACGCCGCAGTGTCGGCGGTAGTACGCTGTCTAGGGCATAATCACAGGTAATAAATCTAGCTCATTCACAATAATTAAATAGGCAAGAAAAAATAGCAGGAAAAGAATGCTAAGATTTTATAACCAGAATATGATAATCAGATCCAGAGTTTATTACAGAACCATAGATTATATCGGGGACAAACCCGATTACTAAGATGAAAGGAAATAAACAACTAATGCTAACTACTCTGCAGGAGTAGTCTCCTGGGAGGGAACCGGCTCTGCAACTGTATCACCTGCTGGCTCATAGGGTCCATAATAGGTAGGGGCAAGGTTCTCATCATCGCCTAAACAACGGATCCAGTCAGGAAAGGAGCAAAGTACACAATGCACAACAAGATTTAAGCTAAAATATTTGTGACAGGTAGAAAATAACTGACTAAGCATCATGTTGAGAATATGCGTAAGTAAATAGTGAAATTAACTGAGAAATAATGCTATAAAACAAGACTAGAAGTAAAATATGATTAGTTGCTATAAACCAGAAATACGAGTAAAACAGGAATAAAATGTGACAGGAAATGTAACTGTAACCAGACAACAAGAACTACCTCAAGACAGGAACTAGGTGCGTGAACTTGTATATTAGAATACATAGTTGGCATGTAGGGGTTTATAAGGCTAATAAGGCCGTCATAGACGACTAGTGACTAGGAACAATCAAGTATAAGGCTGATGGTACAGTCGCGTACCAACAGCTAGTAACAGGACCTGGGGAAGGGTAAACTACATGCCTCCTAGTATTCTCCCACCCGACACGGAAAGCAAGACATGAAATCCCGTATTCAGGACATGAAATCCAGAATTCTAACACTACGTGTAATCATCAAGAATACTAGTAGAGCAGGAAATTAATTATCACAATATAAAGATTAACTTGAAGTGCAGGTACTTGCCTGTTGTTTGGATCCGATTAATTGTTCTAGGGGAAGTTTCCAGAGATGAGTCCAAAAGCTGAAATAGACATTACCATCACGCTCAGAAGATGTCAAATAGCTAGAAACGCCTGTCCTTGGGTCCAATTTGGAGACAAGGACAAAAATGACAGTTTCGGGTCAAAACGGGGTCCGCCGGTGGGCCCGCTTTATACCGAAAAACGTGTCCGGGTCAAAGGTCTCCAAATTCACCAAACTTAGTGTCAACAGGTCAGGAACGCTGATACGAACCCAACGGAACTTCCAGATTTGGATTCCGATGAGCCGAACACAAAATCGCCCGTCGAGCGGGGCCTGTGGGGCCCACGACACGCGATTTCGTCAACGTTCTCAGAATCGAACCAAACTTGACCCACAGGACCAGCGTATCGCTACGAGTCCGATGGCACAAGTTTCGTCTCGATCTGACGAGTGTGCACGAAGTTAGGGTGAATTGCAGAAAAGCCGGATACGGGGCGATGTCCGCGGATACGCGTTGATTTCGGTGTGCACGTACACCCGAATCAGCTTCCACAAAAACTCACACGTCCATATCGACGATGCGTACGTATCTGTGGAGACCGCACGCGACCAAGTCGTCCCGTTTGGCGGGACGGACTCAGTTCCGGGGTGAAACAGGGTCTGGTTTTTCCTGTTTTTGGATCGCGGTGTGCGATCACCACAGGACGCGATGCCCCGAACAGTTTGTCCGGACACCGAGAGGGTCATACAGGCTTCATAACGCAATTTACGGAATTGAAAACGGAGATACAGGGTGCAAGATACGAGTACCTGAACCGGGCTTCTTTGAAACAGGGAAAAACTTGTGTCCGTGTCGTGTCCGACACGACACGAGGAGATTTAGGAATTAGGGTTAGGGTTTGAACTCCGGCGAGGGAGCCCGACCGGGGGAGGACGGCGCCGCCGCGGGGGAGGCCGGCCGGAGGCTGGGCGGTGCTGCGTGGCCGCGGGCGGCGGCTGTCGGGGCGGCGCAGCCGCTGCTGCTGCTCGTACTGCTGTCGGAGTCGTGGGCCGCCGGGGAGAGGGAAAAAGGAGGAGGAAGACGGAGGGTGGCCGGAGGCGACGGTGCTGGCGTCGTCGTCAGCGGAGCTGGGCGGGGGCTGCTGCGGCGAAGCGGGGCGGCGTAGTGGCGGTGGCGGTGGTCGTCAGCGGTGGAGGGAGGGGGTATTAATAGGTGGCCGGGGGGGTTGTCGTGGCCGAGACGGGTGGGAGAGGGGTGGTCGTGGGGGTGTGGGCGGGCGGAGCGCCGGGCGGAGCGGGCGTCGGCGGCGTCTCCGCCGCGAGACGCGGTCGTGGGGGAGAGAGTGGGGGACCGGGTTTCGGGTCGGGCGGGTCGGGTTCAGGCGGACCCGACCCGACCCGTTAGGGCAACGGGCCGTGGGCTGGGCCGGGCTGAAATGGTGGGCTGGGCCGGAATTTAAAGAATAATAATAATAATAATAATAATAATAATAATAATAATAATAATAATAATAATAATAATAATAATAATAATAATAATAATAAATAAATAGTTTTAGGTGATTTAAAAATAGGTCCGGGGTCCAATAAATTCCAGAAAAATTATCCTAAGTCTAGTTTTCCATTTTACACCCAAAAATAATATTTTCACAATATTTTAATGTTGTTTATTATCAATTAAAAATTAGGTAATATTTCAAAACCCTGATTTTAATTACAGAAAATTCCCAGAAAATTCCAGAAAAATGTGAAAAATCCCAATTTTAATATTTTTTTGAAAAATCAGGGGCTTACACTTGGGTTTGAGTAGGACGGTTTGCATGCTAGTTTCCTTTTGAGTTAGATATCTTATATATTTGCTTGAGTTGAATGCTTGCATGCTTAACCTGCTTTACAGGTACCCTATGCCATGAAATGAATCTAGGATTCAACTAGAAAGATCACCATATAACTGTTTGCATTCACTATTTTACTTAGTGTCAACTTAGACGAGTGGGTTACCCCGCTCACCAGTACGGCTGTGTACTGACCCACATTTGTGGGCATTATTTCAGGTACGCAGGTGTAGTGGCGCTGCTTGGATATACGGGACATAATGTATGAACGGTAAGTACCTTTGTGGGCTAGAGAAAGAGCAAGAGTATTACATCGCCTTTGTGGCATTAGCCTTTGTGGCATTAGCATTTGTGGTATTTCATTTGGACCCTATCGAGAGCTTCGTTGCATATACTCTGATGTGTGCTTGGTACACAATACTTTACTTTCGCTACAACTTGGTCGTTTCGATGACAACTTTGGTGTTTGACAACATCACCTTATGCGAGCGCAACTTCAGGCTCGTACGGCATCACTTCCCGATGGGAACGATTGTTCTGTGGGAGCGCTGTAACGTGGTGATTCACGTTCAGAAGGGACGATTGAGCTTGCGGGAGAGTGGGGCGTGACAACAGTAGCTCCTCCCAATATGAATACATATCCACTTGTGGCTTTGGTCTCATCTATATCGGAGATCTAGTTTGCATCTGTATACCCTTCTAATACAGATGGTATCCTCCATAGAATAATTCATGGGATATCGTGCCCTTTAGGTATCTCATTACCCGTTCTAAGGTAGTCCAATGTGAACTATTTGGATTGCTAGTGTACCGACTAAGCTTTTCTACTGCGTAGAAAATATCAGGTCTGGTACAAATAGCAATATAGTTCTGGCATCCGATTTGCTGAGAATACTTCAACTGAGCCACACTGTCTCCTTTATTCTTCTTTAACCTGATACTTGCATCATATGGAGTGCTTACAGATTTAGAATCAAAATAGTTAAATCTTTTTAGAACATTTTCTATATAGTGAGATTGGGAGATACCAATTTCCTCAGAAGTGCGACTTAATTTAAGTCCTAAAATTACATCAGCATGTCATAAATCTTTCATATCAAAATTTTGAGACAGGAATGATTTGATATCATAAATAATATCCATATCAGTACCAAAAATAAGAATGTCATCACCATATAGACATAATATTACACAAGAGCTACCAACAGTTTTGCTATATACACATTTATCAGAATCATTAATAGCAAAACCATATGATAGAATTACCTTATCAAATTTATCATGCCATTGCTTTGGCGCTTGTTTCAGCCCATAGAGAGATTTAATTAATTTGCATACCTTGCGTTCTTGCCCTGGAACAACAAACCCTTCAGGTTGTTCCATATAGATCTCTTCCTATAAATCTCCATTCAGAAATGCAATTTTTACATCCATTTGATGAATAAACAGTTTATGAAAAGATGCAATAGCTATTAACATTCTAATAGTAGCAATTCTTATAACAGGAGAGTAAGTGTCAAAAAAGTCTACCTCTTCTCTTTGTTTGAATCCTTTAGCCACTAACCTGGCTTTGAATTTCTCAATAGACCCATCAGGTCTTAACTTCTTTCTGAAGATCCATTTGCAACTTATTGGTTTACAACCTACAGGAAGTTTAACCAAATCTCAAGTTCTATTTGATATAATAGAATCTATTTCACTATTTATGGCCTCTTTCCAAAATAAGGAATCAACTGAGGATATAGCCCCTTGATAAGATATAGGGTCCTCTTCAACAAGTTAGGTGAAAAAATCTTCACCTAGGTCTGGTTCTCGTATTGTTCTTTTACTTCTCCTGGGTTCTACTAGGATAATCTCCTATGGTTGTGAACTCGAGGTTACATCAGGGACTTGTGTAGAAATAGAAGATCTAGGAATTCTATTTTATAATGGAAAAACATTTTTATCTTTAGTTCTAAGCAAGTAAACATGGCAGTATTTTGAATAATCATCTATAAATGTAATAAAATATCGTTTACCACTATGAGTAAGAATATCATTCAATTCACAAATATCGCTGTGAATAAGCTCCAATAGCTGAGAACTCCTTTCAACAGAATAAAAGAATTTTCTGGGCTGTTTGGCTTGTGTACATATCTCACATTTTCCATTCTTGCTCATGTCAATCTTAGGAATCAATTACAAATTAGACATTCTCTTTAAAGAGTTAAAATTAACATGTCCCAAACGACCATGCCAAACATCACAACTAACAGTATTATAAGAGAGAGCATTCGAATCAGAAGTAAAAGTAGAGGCAATATTATTTAAACATGAATTTAAAATGCTGCAAGGTATGTCCACAGAAAGTTTAAACAGACCCCCACAAACATATCATTTCCCAATAAAGTTATCGTTCAGGGAGATAACAACTCGATCAGACTCAAATACAAGTTTGTAACCATGTTTATTTAGCAAATAACCAGAAATTAAGTTCTTGTTGACGTCCGGTACGTGCTACACATTATGCAAAGGAAGAATCTTGTCCGAAGATAACTTGAGGTTCACTCTTCCCTTTCCATGCACTCTGGTAGCACTCGAGTTTCCCATAACTACTGATTCGCCTTCCTCAACCTGTCGGTAGGAGAAAAAAGAATCAATATTAGGACATACATGGACATTTGCCCCTGTATCAATCCACCAGTCAGTAGGCTGATACGAGGACTCTAAATCAGAACATAC
This sequence comes from Iris macrosiphon, assembly GCA_036927795.1. Lineage (NCBI taxonomy): Eukaryota > Viridiplantae > Streptophyta > Magnoliopsida > Asparagales > Iridaceae > Iris > Iris macrosiphon. Next base: position 168,313,309 of record JAYESA010000014.1, on the reverse strand, counting down.
GGTTACAAACCTCTGATCAACGGCATCGACAAATTCGGTCCCGGCTATGATAACATGAGCCTGTGGAACAACATGAGCGTCTGCAGGAGTTCGACGATCAGGATTCTAAAATTCCTGACCCTTCTTCCTATGGAAGCATTGCCTAGCAAAGTGACCAGGCTTACCACAGTTGTAACATTTTCGCTTAGGTCTCTTGTCTTTCCAAATCACAGCTCTTGGCTTAAGAAACTGTTTCTTTGCAGGGTTCCTGTTCTGGGGGTTGTTCCTCTGTTGATAGGGTTGGCCCTTAGGCTTTCCCTTGGTTTCAGCAATGTGTAATTTTGTCTCAAATTCAGTACTTAGAGGTTCCTTATCTCTAATTCTACCTTCTTCCTCAATGCGGAAGGATACGAACAGGTCGTCTAAGGACATGGGTTCCTTATTATGTTTTAGTTTTAAACCAAATTCTTTTCAGGACGGGGGAAGTTTATTAATGAAGGCAGCAATTAGAAATTCTTATCAGCAAATGACATGTCTTTCTGAGATATCTTGTGTATGATAGTTTGAAGGGTATTAGTTTGTTCAACAACAGACGTCTCATCTACCATTTTAAACTTTAAAAATATGTCTACAATGTAAATCTCAGAACCCGCTCCTTCATTGGAGTATTTTTTTATCGAGAGCTTCCCAAAGCTCTCTGGACGTAGAGGTAGTGCAATATATATCATAGAGCGTGTTAGAAAGACAACTGAGAATTTTTTCGTGACAGATAAAGTCCGTCTCACTGTAGGACACTAATTCATAGGTCCTGGCAGGTTCGTGTAAGTCAGGTAGAATTTTCGGTTCTTTGAGAACCTTAAACAGTTTCAAGCAAGTCAGCCAGTAGGTCATCCTACGCTGCCATCTCTTAAAGTTCAGGCCATCAAACTTCTCCGGTTTGGAGGAGTTATGAATGTTGGTGGAAAGTTCTTCTACTGTGGTGTTCATCATGTAGATAGGAATTTTCACAAACAGAAAATAGAAAGTAGACAGAAGCTACGAAAATTTTATTTTAAGGTTGTTGGAAAAATTCCTAAAGAATGCAAATTGAAAGATGTAAAATTAAAGACAAAAAATAGTAGAGGATTCGAGGCACGTTACACGCTGTCCTTAAAAAAAAATTCGTCCCACGAACAGTGCAGCGGGTTCCTGGCGATCTATCCCCGAGATACAACGAATCCTTCGATCCACTTCACCGTCCACCCGGTGGCGAATCCCACGAACGATCACAACCTTGTCCGAAGAAGAGAGATTGGACGGATGAGTTTTTTTTTGGAGGAATTTAGGTTCTGGTATTTTCTTTTCTTTTTCGTCTCTGTACGATTGTTCTTTCGTGCCGAACAGAGAGCGAGAGAGAGAAAAAAACATATTTCTGTTTTTTCAGATCTCAGGATCGTGTCCTGAATATATCTCTCACGAACGGTTCCGCGGAAGACCAGCAACCCACCAGACCAAACAAACGGAAATAAAAAATAAAATAAAATAAGTTAAGAAATTACCTTCGTACCCATGTCCGTAACTCGATTACGTGAGATCTCAAGATCGTGTTTTGCTAAGTGCGTGACTAATAAACGCATAAAAATGCGCATTAAATCGCGTACCCGCTCGCGGGTTGAATGAGATCTATTACATCCCCTACAAAGCCCACTTATCCACTTAGAGGGGTAGAACAATATATGGAAAGGAGAATGAATTCTCATTTTCCATGTGGGACTAAACAAAAGAGTTGCCTTTATTGAATCACATGGGTAAACAAATCTAACACTTGTTGCTTTGTGTTAACAATTTGACATGGTTCCCTTTGCTTATTGCAGCGCTCTCTATATGTTATGGGGCTAGGTGTTGCTTTAGAGTGTGAGGACCGTATCCAAGCAGGATCAAGGCCTAAACTTGCTCATTCATCGACCACTGCAGAGTAAAAGTTTTACTCAGAAGCAAATACAATAACTTAAGGAGGTTAGGCGGTGGCTCCAGAGAATTGAGACTCGGTCACACTTCAAGCTCCCGTCGCAAGAGCATGCTTGCGAGACCTCACATTGTATATGCAAAGCAGAAGAGACCACCACTTGCCTTTTTGAATACAGAATCAACTCCTCAATCTGTTGACAACGTTAATTCAGTACCAACAAGATCCACAGACTTCCTGGAATTGTATTTTAGGGATCTTCCTGAAGAGAGCTTAAAGCTCAGCAGCCCATGTTCAGATGCAGCGCTACCAAGGGATAGTGTAAAAGTTAATCAAGAAGAAATTTACTTGCACATTAAGGAGCTAGGAGAAAAAGGCAATGATGTTCAACTCAACTTGCCAATCAGAAAGAGAAAGATCCCCATTCGGTCTATTGAAGAGGATGCTAGAACCTATCATGAAATCTAAATCCCAGCGAAATCCATCACTCAGAGATGCAGAAATTGCCGGAAACACTGTAATAGATCCTTCAAGTATCAGTAGTCATGGAGTTCTCTGCAGATCTTTAACGAATGACTTCTTGAAAGTATCACAGAAGGTGGAGAATGGTAGTGGATCAATAGGAAGCAACCAAGCCTCTTTAACATTTTCTTTGCCTGCTCATTTACATGCCATTCTTAAGTTAGAAAGCAAGCACATTGCCCCGCAATATGAATTTGTTGTCGATGATCCCGAATATGTTCTTTCTGCAAAGACATGGAGGTCCGGTAGTGCTTTCAGTCCGGTGTACACCTTTCACGGCGGTAAGAAAATGACTACAAGTAGTAGTGGGCGGGTATCTAAAGAGTGGCATGGACAATCGCCTTCAATTATTGGTCAGATGCAGGTTTCTTGCTATTTATGCTCGGAAGTGAGTGAAACTGGATCCTTGGACAATTCAACAGTAACAAAGTTCATTCTGTATGACATTGCCCAGGCTAGAAGGATCCATGCTGCTGAAGAAGCAGCTCGTCGCCCTCTGGGTTCCACACAACCTGCCACATTCAAAATCGCTGACAGCTTGACTTTGGAGAGTCCTTTTGAGGCGAAAAATTCAGTGGGGCCCGAGAAGTGCCGACATAATAGAGGACATCCTTTGATTGATTTCGATTCTGATCCTTCAACTTTCTATCCCTTGGCCCCGGCAGATTTGCATCCGCATCTGGAAATTGCTGCTATTGTAACTCAAATTCCTTTTAATAAGAAAGAAACAAAACTCAAACCAGCAAGAAAAGAGATCGGGGCTAAAAAACAGCCCCAACTGTGTAGTGCTTCTACAGCTGGTCAAGGGATAGACGTAACAGCCGACTGCATGAGTTCTGCTCATGTTAAGGTGGTTACTCAGAGTGGAACACATTGTTTGCCGAGAACTGAGGAAAGTGGCCCGTTGCCATTGCTTGATCGATGGAGATTTGGCGGAGGCTGTGACTGCGGTGGTTGGGACATGGCTTGCCCTATTGTTGTATTTGACAACCGCTACGCTAATGATGATGCTGCGGATTGTTCATTAATGAGAGGTCAGCAGCCAATACTACTTTTTACTCAGGTATGATATAACTCCCACAAGGAATGGATTTCCTAATCACTTTGCAATTGTTCTTTTCTTACAATCTATGTCCTGCCTATTTTTCTTACGTATATCATATATGTCCATGTCCAATATTGATAATTGTGTAAGAGATCTTCTTATATGTCCATGTCCATGTCCACATAGGATTCAATTTGATTGTAGTCAATATAGGTTGGTAACAAGATCGAATTGTTCATCCTTCTGAGTTCCCCAATGCTAACAATGACTTAGATCCAAATATTAGCATTGTTTCTCTGCATTGCTAAGTAAAGGTTATGTAATTTTAAGAAATAAATCAGTTAACTTAAATGCAACTCCTCCATGTTCCACAGCAAACTATAGGTTTGTATGTAGGCGTGGTTGAAATGGACAACCTATTAGAAAATTACATGCTTTGGTAGATTATATGACTGTACCGCTTGTAGAAGTAACCCTTAGAGCTTAATGGAAGAAAATGATTCAAATAGCTGACCACAAAACATTTGGATAAATGATTTCTTCTTCTTCTTGTTATTGTAGGGATTTTAATTGTTAGGTTATTGTGTAGGACCACTTCATTATTGAACTTTGTTGAAATTAGTTGATGATTTTATTGATTGTCTCATTGGCATTATATAGCCTTACAGTCATTAATACAATGATTTCAATCATTATGACAATAATCTCGTAATGGAATATCCTGTGACATATTCTGGCATCCCAAATATGTCCTCAGGATATTCCCATGTGCTAATACTATACTTAAATATGACACCCAACATACCATATCAACACTCTCCCTCAAGATGGGTGAAAGATATTCACTAAGTCCATCTTGTCACATCCTCTAATCATGCTCACTGAGGCGAGTCCCTTGGTTAGTCCATCTGCTACTTGATCCCTGGTTGGAACATGGCCAAGCTCCAGTAATCCTCTATCCAACTTCTCTTTGATGAAGAATCTATCAATCTCGATGTGTTTGGTCCTGTCATGCTGTACTGGATTGTTGGCGATACTAATAGCTGACTGATTGTCACACCACAGCTTCATCTTGGCTCCTTGATCCAGCTTCAGCTCCACCAACATATTCTTCAACCATAGCAGCTCTGCAACTCCCAAGGCCATAGCTCTGTACTCTGCTTCAGCTGTCGATCTGGCCACCACAGACTGCTTCTTACTCCTCTAGGAGACCAAGTTACCTCCTACAAATATGCAATATTCCGAGGTAGACCTCCTGTCATCAGCACAACTAGCCCAGTCAGAATCACAGTAGCCCTCGATGCTCACGTGATTGTTCTTCCAGAATATTAGTCCCTTCCCGGGAGCACCTTTCAAGTACCTCAGAATCTGGTACACTGCATCCATATGACCCTTCCGTGGGTCATGCATGTAGCGGCTCACCACACTTACTGCAAAGCAGATATCAGGACGTGTGTGGCTCAAATAGATTAACTTGCCAACCAGTCTCTGGTATCTGTCCCGATCAACTGGTTCTCCAGCCTCAGCATCAATCTTGAACCTCTGATCTATTGGTGTCGCTGCAGGTTTGCACCCCAACGTCCCAGTTTCTGTGAGAAGGTCCAGTGCATACTTCCTTTGAGAGAGAACAATCCCCTCTGCTTCTCGAGCAATCTCAATCCCAAGGAAGTACCGAAGAAGGCCGAGATCCTTCACCTCGAATTCCTTGCCAAGCTTTCCTTTGAGCTGGGCGATCTCCTGCTCATCATCTCCTGTGATAATCATATCGTCCACATACACCGCAAGCATGGTGATGTGGCCTCCACTCCGACGGAAGAACACAGTATGATCAGCATTGATCTGCTGATATCCCATCCCTATCATCGTCCTTCTGAATCTGTCAAACCACGCTCGAGGAGACTGCTTCAGTCCATAGAGGGACTTCTTCAACCTGCAGACCTTGCCTATTGTCTGATTGGTGCCAAATCCTGGTGGTATCTCCATGTACACCTCCTCCACTAGATCTCCGTGAAGAAACGCATTCTTCACATCCAGTTGGTGTAGCTTCCATCCACCATTCGCTGCCAGAGAAATCAGAGTCCTGACAGTGCTCATCTTTGCAACTGGTGCAAAGGTCTCGTCATAGTCGATGTCGTACGTCTGACTGTATCCTTTGGCTACTAGTCGAGCTTTGTAGCGATCAACCTGTCCATCTGGGTTCTGCTTCACGGTAAAGACCCACTTGCATCCAACTGCTCTCTTTTCCTCTGGCAGTCTCACAAGCTCCCAAGTGTGGTTCTTCTCCAGAGATCCCAACTCCTGGTGCATTGCCGCTTTCCACTTTGGATCGTTCTTGGCAACCTGCCAATTGTTAGGTACAGTAATACTATCCAAAGATGCTATAAATGCTCCATGAGAAGAAGGGATATGGTCATAAGAAACAAACTTAGCAATATCCCAACCATATCTGTTTGGAGGATTTCCTGCATTGCTGCGAGTGGTCCTCCGTACAGATAGTAGTGTGGGAGGAGTAGTAGTAGGAGGAATGATATCTTGTGAAGGAGGGGGTATCACCTGAAGGGGGGTTGGTGTCGGTGCCTCAGGAGTTGGGATGAACGCAGGCAAGGGACTTGGCACTGGCACTGTTGGTACCGGTCCTGCAGTTTGCTTCTCTCTCCTGCTGTAGGTAAGTAACTCTCCCTGAGCCGTAGGCCTAACACCTTCACCTTCTTGTCCCTTCTCCGTGCCTCCAAGCCAAACTTCTAAATCGGTTACCACCAAGTTCTCCATCTCCCCCTCTCGCCTAATACTGGCAGTATTAGGCGTGTTGTGTGAAGTTCCGTCCTGGCGGTAGTATGGCTCATGCTCCCGAAAGTGGACATTCATACTGACAAACTTCTTCTTCTCTACTGGACTCCAGCACACATACCCCTTTTGGGTCGCCGAGTAGCCTACGAAGATGCATTTGACCGCTCTAGGGTCAAGTTTCCCAACTGATGGCCTGTTGTCCTTCACAAAACACACACACCCAAACACCTTCAGTGGAAGTATCCCACTATTATTGCCTTGCAATACCTCACATGGGGACTTCCATCCGAGGACCTTCGAGGGCATCCTGTTGATGAGTTGAGCTGCTGTCAACACTGCATGCCCCCACAGACTCTGTGGGACATTCATGTCGATCATCATACTTCTTGCGACCTCCAGAAGGTGTCTGTTTTTCCTTTCTGCAACTCTATTTTGTGCTGGTGTGTATGCACAGGTGGTCTGATGCTGTATTCCGTGTGCTGACAAGTATTCTGCAAGCGTCCTGTTGGTATACTCTGTTCCATTGTCAGACCTCAGTACCTTCACAACTGCTTTGTACTGAGTCTGGACATGCTTATGGAAATCTCGAAAACAAGCAGGTACATCACTCTTATTTTTCATCAAATATAACCAGGTAACACGAGAGGCACACTCAATGAAAGAAACAAAGTACTTATAACCATTCATAGTGTTAGTAGCACATGGACCCCAGACATCAGAATGTATTACCTCAAAAGCAAAAGTGCTCCTATGACCCATGCCAACATATGAGCTCCTAGTAAGTTTTCCTAACTCGCACGCATCACATACTAATTTCTCTTTATTTGTTTTTGCATAAATCTCTGGATACAACTTACTTAGAGTATCAAAGGAAGAATGTCCCATCCTCCGATGATGGAGTATCAAGGTATCCTCAGTCCTCTGCTGCAGTCCTTCCATGCCAGCCTTCTCTGCCATAGATATCAATGCTGAGTCCAGTCCTTCTCGATCTAGGTACCACAGTCCCTCATGCCAAGTGCCAATCCCAAGTCTTCGTCCTGTCCCTTTCTCCTGGAAGGTCACCTTAGGAATATCAAAAGAAACAATGCATTTAAGTTGGAGGATTATAGAACTAATGGACAAGAGACTGACTGGAAAGGATGGAGCATATAAAACATTGGATAATCTTACTGAACCTGTACAATTAACAGTACCCTTACCGACCACTGGCTGGAAAGTGCCATCAGCTGTCTGAATGCTGTCTGCTGATGCTAGGTGAGTGTAGGAAGAAAACTCACTAGCATTCCCCGTCACATGCCGAGATGCTCCCGAGTCGATAATCCAGTCTGATGATTTAAGGGAAGAGATAGACGCAAGGGCAAGTGATTCGTCAGTACCTTCTGATGGATGGGCATACATGACAGCGTTGCCCCTAACAAAGAATAAGGTGGACGCCTCCTCTGTTCTACTCCTCATGTCTCCCAGTGCCTGGTCCTCCACAGTAAATGTGCCATCAGCTTCTCCGTTCCCTTCTGATATCAGGAGGTTTGCCCGATAACCTCCTCGGCCGCCTCGTCTATCCCCTCGACCACGACAACGTCCTCCATTATATCCTCGTCCGCCGAACGGTCCTCGTCCACCACCTGAATCTTCCTTCCTAGGTGGTTTGGTACAAGCATACCGATGATGACCCATCTTCCCACAGTTGTAGCACTGCCGGTTATGCTGCCAGGGCTCTCCCTTAGATCCTGTGTTACCTGAGCTGGTGATCGCTATTGCTGACTTTGCTTCGGGAGGACCACCTGTCCCGGCTTGCAGCCTGATGCGTGTCTCCTCCTGGATCATGGCTGAGATAGCCTCCTCAAGGCTAGGGATCTTTGGTTGGGCGTGAAGTAGGACCGTCCTCTGTGCGAAAGCTGCAGTTAGCCCTTTGAGGAACTTCATCGTCCTCTCCTGCAGACACACCTGTCTCTCCTTACACTTAGGGTCCCCGTAGCTCGCCCGATCTGAGGAGTGATCATAATCCAACCACAGACGCTCCAACTCCGTGGCATACTCCTGCACCTTCTTCTCTCCCTGTACGGTGTCATCAATCTCCCCCTTTATCTGGAAGACCCGTAAGTTGTTCCCCACACCATCATAGGTCCTTCTCAACTTCTCCCACACATCTTTCACCATCTCAATACCGTCTACTGTGGCGGCAATAGACTGGACTAAGGAGTTGAGAAGCCAGATGTAGATCACCATATGAGTGGACTTCCACTCATCGCGTCCTGTCGAGCCCTCGTCCGGCTCTGTCGTCTCGCCCGTCAGGAACCCCTCCATGTTTTTTCCTGCGAGGGTTCTTCTCACCCGTCGTGACCAACTCAGATAGGTGGCTGGTCCATCTAATTTCAGATCGATGGAGGGAAGCTTCAACTCCGGCGACGTTCGTGTCATGTTCTCACCAGCCGACATCGTCAACAACTTCATCAACGTCGCCACCTCTGCAGAATCTAGCTTCTTGATGATCTCCTCCATCGATGCGTCGTCTATCCAGTCACGTCACGTCCGCTCCACGACTCACGCTTGTCCTCGTCGTCCGCTCCTAGATCAGAACATGTTCCCCCTTTTTTCAGATCTAGGCATCCCTATTAGGCGCTGCCTCGTGCTGGTGCGGAGGAGGCGGCAGCACGCATGTCACAACCGCCGTCGCAGCAGCAGTAGTCGCAGCAGTCGCAGCAGTAGTAGCCGCAGTAGTAGCGGGACGGGACAACAACAGCGAAGGGCGGAGAAGAGGAGATGAGGGAAAAATGGGGGGGGCGTGGAAGAGTTCGGTGGAGGAGATCTAGGAAATCCTCCTGTGGGTTTGTGGAAGCTTGGTGACGGCTAGGGTTTGTGGAAACTTGGCTCTGATACCATGTTGAAATTAGTTGATGATTTTATTGATTGTCTCATTGGCATTATATAGCCTTACAGTCATTAATACAATGATTTCAATCATTATGATAATAATCTCGTAATGGAATATCCTGTGACATATTCTGGCATCCCAAATATGTTCTCAGGATATTCTCATGTGCTTATACTATACTTAAATATGACACCCAACATACCATATCAACAAACTTTCGCAAAGTCATGAATTCACTTGCCAACTATTCACAAATGACCTAGTTCCCAACAAACATCTGTATCCATATGCATATACACTAAATATAGACACTGGACGCTACCAATATCCAATCCACATGAGAACCGTTATCGGTACTAAACACTACTACCGATCCATTCTTTTTATCATTATTGGGTAGAGTATGTGAAGAAGACATTTTTTTCCCTTCGTTTCAATTGCTCGCAAAGTCATGAATTCACTTGCTTTCTCTCTTTCCTTCTCTTCTGAGTCTTCTTCTTTTCTTCTTCACATTGATTTGTTACTTTCTAATTGGGGTGATTTTCTTAGAAGCCAGAACTTATAGGAGGCCAACGAATCTTATTAAGAATCTTGATTTGGCGGTTCTTACTTTGGAGCTCGTTTACTCTATACGACGGAAGAGTGTATCTCCGGAGACATGAACGTTTTCCATAACAGAACCAGAATTTTAAAAGATAACAGAAATTTTGAAAAAAAAAAGTTGGATTTTTTTTAATACATGTTCATCAATGTAACAAAAACTAAAGATTAATTACCTTGACATCATAAAAATTTACCATACGAATGATTTATGTGTAATTTTGTACTGAACTTTATAAATTCTAATAAATATTAAGATATCTATAAATTTTGATATCAATAATTAATAAAAAATCTATTAGCGCACGCTTCCATCACGTTTTCAAATTTAGACTCTTAATTATAAGTGGTCGCGGTCTCCCGCTTCCGCTCCTGTCCACCCTCCCGCTTTTGTCTTCTAAGATTATTTTAATATTAAGTTCCTTCAGCAATGATGATTTGTTCGTGGTAATGAAAGACTATACATTAGTGAAATTAGAGTTGGCATACCTAGACTATGTATAGATGAAAATAAAGGGATAAGGTTTAATTTGGTCCAAAAGACACTCTTTTCTTTGTTCGGACGGAAAAACTACTCCTGGAGGGTATCGAGTTGAAAATATTCAACAGTTGAGAATAGTGATTGTCATAATATTGAAGCTTAGGTATCAACTTGAAAAACTTAATTAGTTGGAGGTATTTAAGTTGAAAATAAGCCTTTTATTTTCTTTTTCTCCGACAGGGAAGAAAGGAAAAGATTCCTGCACTGTCAATAACGGCCGATGGGAAAGGACAGTACTCGGTTAATTTCCATGCACAATTATCGGCACTACAAGCATTCTCAATATGCATTGCTGTACTACACAGTTCCGAAGTTGCTTTGGCTCTGGGTCATGAGAAGAGGCAGAGGCAGAGGCTTTCCTCTAATTCACTAAAGCTACTACTCGGGGAAGAAGAGAGTCCCGCCATAGCTCGTTCTTGATCCACCGTTCTCTCCAATTGCTCGGGTCTAGGCTCAAGACTAAAACTTATATACACGACGTCTACGAATGCTGATAACGTTTTACTTCAGGATTGGACGGCCAGGAAGCTGCAGACAAATGCTCGGGCTAGGCAGGATAGGAGGCTGGGTCATGTACAAAGAAGATCGATCACATGCTAGGTGAAATATCGGTTAATATTCAATTTGTTGTAACACTGCTATTCATGATTAATGGTGAGAGCTGTACCATGTTTATATCATAAGTGAAGAAATATGGGTATATATTGTTAATGAGAAAGAGTTTCTTTACCAAGTATTGAATTGTTTTGACACCGGCAATGACTGAAACCCTATGGATATTGATAAACAGTATCATTGCCATTTCCTTAACTCACTCTTCCAAAAACAGACTTTGATGCATTGGCAGATATTCCAAGAGAAAAAAAGAAAAGAAAAAAAGGCTGTTCTTCGAAGAGGAAAGAAGCTACGGGAAGAAGAAGAATATATGGTGGCTGGAAAACTAAAGAAAGGAAGAGAGTCAACTGCTTCCATATGTCTATGGACTGATTGTTGCAAGCAAGGAACTCGTCTCCTTCTTTCTTTGCCACTGTTAGCTCATTAGTTGATTCATCTGCACGCATTTTTCTTTTCCCTCTCTAGATCTCCATATACACAAAGATTCTATATGTTGTACTGTGTTAGTCCCGAGACGGATCAAAGATGGTAGAACGCGGAACATAACAGAGCTACTAGCGAGACCTGAAGGTCCGCTCTCTACTGGAACCCAAGTTGTCGTCGAGATCAGAGATTCACACAAGAGTTCCGCATCTGATATATCTCGATTCCAACGAAGCACAAACCAATAACATGTTACAAACAAACTCCAAAGATAATGAAGATTATAACAAGCAACAAGAAAACGTTATTCTCTTTACGTTCGCAGACGCTACAATGAGAAAGAACGAAGTAAAGAGAAATCCAGAAGAAAAGCTCCTTGTTGGGGTGGTCAAAACCACCGTTGCTCAAAGAAAGATTCGCTGTATAGACGATCTGTCCCCAGGAACCAGCAAGTACATAATTGAACTACTGGAACGCTCAATGTCACTTTCGAAAACACTCGAAAAAAATATCATGTGAGAGGGAGACACTTTGGGCCGCATATGAACTGGTGCTTTCGGTTTTTTCATCTGTTTTCTCTCTCCTTAAAAGAAAGAGGTCATCTATATATAGAAGAAAATAACACCTATGCGACCCGAGGAAACTCTAGGCCGCATAAGCGCTGACCGACCAGATCCCCAAAAATCTGGATATCAAATCCGCATGCGCCGCCTGCGCGCTGTAATGCACAGAGCAGACAGCTCCGCCAGCCGTCAAAAGCTGCAGCCACATGGCACAGAGAGCCATGTGCCGCCTGCGTTGACCGCGTCGCCTCCGTGTTGTACTGCACAGAGCATACAGCGCCGCATGCGTCGCTTGTGGCAGACCCTGTCACCTCCACATGCAACTCGCTCATCCAAACATGGCCGCATAGCTCCTAGCCACAAAAGATCCAGGCCGCATAGCGCCTGGCCATAAAAGACCCTGGCCGCATAGCCCCTGGCCGCATAACGCCAGGCCGCATAACCCCTGGCCGCATAGTGCCTTGGTCGCATAACGCAGGGACGCATAGCGCTTTGGCCGCATAGCTCCAGGCCACATACGCCACGAAGCATGCACCCGAGCTAGCACTCGTGCATGCAATTCGCGCATAAAATATTTTATCTTGAATATTAAGGATAAATTTGATAAATTTGATTCCAAGGCTGATGAAGGTATTTTTTTTTTTTTTGTTATGCTGCAAAGAGTAAAGGTTTTAGATATTTTAATAAAAAATCATTGACTGTTAAAGAATCAATTAATATTACTTTTGATGAGCTTAACAATCAAGTAGCAAGTGACAATGATGATGAAGATATCAAGATAACCTCCAACAAGACCCCTGAAGATGAACTGGAACAAGTTATCTGGACAGCTTACCTAAAAGATTAAAATTTTCAACCAACCATCCAGAGAACTTGGTAATTTGTGAGATATCGAAAGGTGTAAGTACTCACTCTGCAATTAGAGATTTTATTACTAATGTTGCTTTTATTTCTCAAGTAGAACATAAAAATATTTTAGAAGCTTTTGATGATGAATTTTGGATTTTCGCAATGCAAGAGGAACTCAACCAATTTGAACGGAATCAAGTTTGGGAACTCGTTCACATACCTAATGATTATCTAGTCATTGGTACCAAATGGTTTTCCGAAACTAACTTAATGAGGATGGTATAGTCACTCGTAACAAAGCCACGTCTCGTAGCTCAAGGTTATAATGAAGAAGAAGGTATTAACCACGATGAGACATATGCTCCTGTCGCGAGAATATAATCTATTTGCATGCTTTGTGCTTTTGCAAGTTTTTACAATTTTAAATTATTTCAAATTGACGTCAAAAGTAATTTTTTTTAAATGGTGTTATAAAAGAGGAAGTTTTTGTTGAACAGCCCCCTGGTTTTGAAGATTTTAAATTTTCTGTATGCATATGTGCTAGATATCAGGCTAATCCTAAGGAATCACATGTTTGTGCAGTTAAGCGTATCCTTAGATACCTTAAAGGTACTCAGACAGCAGGCTTGTGGTATCCCAAAACCACATCCTTTGACCTTGTTAGTTATTCGGATGCTGATTTTGTTGGATACAAGGTCGATTGTAAGTGTTACGTCACAGTCCCAAAATACGTAGGACTAGGAATATGTAACACGCCCAGCCGTATGTATACGAACTCCAATATATGGAAAACATATACACACGTACGATATACATGAATATTCAATCCACCAGTGGTAATATACTGTCACAACAAGTCACACACAATCTATATCCCATCCACAGCACAAATAATAAGTAGGAATAAAGAGCTGAATAATAACTGAATATCCAAGATGAGTATCAAGTCTGATAGTCGGGTGGAAACAAATCCACTACAAAACGACTATACTGAAGTAGCAACAAGGATCTCTAAACAGTGGTAATAAAATCACAGATACTCCGAGAGTAAGACCTCCTCGGTCTGGTAAGTAGTGTCAGGTCCAGGTCCGTACTCCTGCGGATACTCCTGCTCGTCCATATCTAGAAAGGGAGCAGGTCCTCAGAGGGACATAACAAGATACATAATAACATGCCAATAAGTACTAAAAAATAAACATCCAATGGGTCGCCTAACCGTCTAAGTGAATGCAGTTTGAGAATAACTTTCCACCAAGTGGGCTATCTGGCCATATAGTGGGATTGGCATGATTCTCTCGAAGAATCAGGGGACTACCAAGCATGTCGTCTTTTGAACGGCAGAGGCCGCCAAGTAGTATAGGGGTCATCATGACCGTGTATCTCCGGTGGAGCGTACGGGTGACATAAAAGGAAAGTACAAAGGAGCCCAAATGTCTTACTTGTTGTTCTCCCCATCCCATGCTCTAAGCATGCCACATCCATGACACTATAAAATCTCTAAATAACTGTCAGGTCTACTAGCATACAAAGTTTCTATCAGTAGTCATCCCTAACGCACAGCCAATACGTACAGGAGGCCAGACCTTTCACGCAGTCCGTGATCTATATGAGACTCACAACTCGTATAACAACTGTGTCACGGCCAATGATTCTAATGATGCTCCATAATACTGGGGTGGTCTCATAAAGTAGGTCCAAAAATCTACATAAATAAACATGATACGACGACATCGTCGTTGCACCCAAGTTCACTTGGACGCACAATTTATTTAGCAATAAATAAACTAAATAAGCAGAAATAAACTATGCAGACATCATATGAAATGTAAATAATAGTACGATGGCAAGGTATACTTGCCGAGCAAGAGTTCTGTATAGTGCAGGCGTCCAATACTTATGTTAAGTTTAGTGAAAGAAGTGGGGTTAGGGTTTGGGAGAGTTTTGCAATATATATAGAGATCAAGAGGCGGTGGGTATTAGTGGTTTCAAAACCACTGCTGCTGCTGTTTTTTTTTTTCTTAGTTTGGTTTCGGTTGAGGAGAGTTTAGTAATAATAGGGATAAGAAGCGGTGGAATGAGAAGGCTCACATGCGCGGAGAAGGAAAAGTAAAGTTGGTTTTTGCTACTGCTGCTATTGATATTTTGCTCCCCTAACGGATCCAGGTAGGGGCTACACGGGTAGTGGGTTCAAGCGGGTAGGGTAGAGGCTTAGGGGTTAATGGTTTGGGGTAGAGATCTGTAAGCACCTGATTTTTCAAAAATATTAAAATTAGGATTTTTAACAATTTTCTGGAATTTTCTGGGAATTTTCTGAAATTAAAATCAGGATTTTCAAATATTACATGATTTTTAATTGATAATAAACAACATTAAAATATTATGTAAATAATATTTTTGAGTGTAAAATGAAAAACTGGACTTAGGATAATTTTTCTGGAATTTATTGGACCCCGGACCTATTTTTAAAACACCTAAAACTATTTATTTAATTAATTATTTATTTATTTATTTATTAATTGTTTTATTATTATTATTATTATTATTATTATTATTATTATTATTATAATTTAAACCCAGCCCACTGGGCCCGGCCCACCGGGCCCAGACCCAATCCGGCCCGTTTCCCCCAGCCCGGCCCACTGGGCTGACCCGCGGCCCAACCCACTACCGGGTCGGGTCGGGTCAGTCAGACCCGACCCGCCGCCCGCCCGCTGACCCGGTCCCCGCTGCATCTCCCCACGTCTCCGCCGGAATTGCTCCGTCGCCGGATCCGCCGCCGGATCCGCCGCTGCGAGCGCCACCCCCGCCACGACGCAACCGCCTCCTCCTTCCCCTTTAAAACCCCCGCAGCCCCACCCTCGCCACCGTCAGCCACGACCCCCACCACCGTCGACCGCCCAAGCCGCCTCGACGCCGGCCGACCCCGCCGCCTGACCCCCCGACCTCGCCGCTGCAACCCCTCCTTCTTCCTCCCCTCTCCTCCGCCTGCCTCCGGCTCCGGCGCGCGAGCAGCAGCCGACAGCAGCGGGCAACGCCTCCGCCCACCTCTCGTCGGCTCCGCCGCCACCAGCCGACGCCCAGCAGCCGACGAGCCGCCCCCCCAGCCTCCTCCGGCGCTCCTCCGGCGGGCCACCGTCGAAAATCTCCAGAAACCCTAAAACCCTAAATTCCCAATTCGTCGTGTCGTGTCGGACACGACACGGACACGAAATTCCCTGTTTCTCGAGCCCTGTTCAGGTACTCATATCTTTCTCCTCGCTGCCCCGTTTTTAATTCCGTAAATTACGTTGGGAAGCCTGTATGACCCTCTCGGTGCCCGGACAAACCGTTCGGGGCATCGCGTCCTGTGGTGATCGCACACCGCGATCCAAAAACAGGAAAAACCAGACCATGTTTCATCCCGGAACTGAGTGCGTCCCGCCAAACGGGACGACTTGGTCGCGTGCGGTCTTCACAGATACGTGCGCATCGTCGATACGGACGTGTTAGATTTCGTGGAAGCTGATTCGGGTGTGCGTGCACACCGAAATCAACGCGTATCCGCGGACATCGCCATGTATCCGCCTTTTCTGCAATTTGTCCTAACTTCTTGTACACTCGTCAGATCGAGACGAAACTTGCGCCATAAGACTCGTAGCGATACGCTGGTCCTGTGGGTCAAGTTTGGTTCGATTCTGAGAACGTTGACGAAATCGCGTGTCGTGGGCCCCACAGGCCCCGTTCGACGGGCGATTTTGTGTTCGGCTCATCGGAATCCAAATCTGGAAGTTCCGTTGGGTTCGTATCAGCGTTCCTGACCTGTTGACACTAAGTTTGGTAAATTTTGGAGACCTTTGACCCGGACACGTTTTTCGGTACAAAGCGGGCCCACCAGCGGACCCCGTTTTGACCCAAAACTGTCGTTTTTGTCCTTGTCTCCAAATTGGACCCAAGGACAGGCGTTTCTAGCTATTTGACATCTTCTGAGCATGATGGTAATGTCTATTTCAGCATCTGGACTCATCTCTGGAATTTTCCCCAAGAACCATATTAATCAGATCCAAACAACAGGCAAGTACCTGCACTTCAAGTTTAATCTTTATGTTGTGATAAATAAATTTTCTAATTTATTAGTACCATTATTAATTACACGTAGAGTTAGAACACTGGATTTTATGTCTTACTTTTCGTGTCGGGAGGGAGAATACTAGGAGGCATGTAGTTTACCCTTCCCCCTATTGTTGCTAGCTGTTGGTGCGTGACTGTACCATCAGCCTTATACTTGATTATTCCTAGTTGCTAGTCGTCTATGACGGCCTTATTAGCTTTATAAGCCCCTACATGCCAACTATGTATTCTAACTACACAAGTTCACACACAATAGTTCTTGTCTTGTTGCAGTTCCCGTTGTCTTGTCACAGTTACATTTTCCTGTTATTCCTGATTTACTCATATTCCTGGTTTATAGCAATTAATCTTGTCTTACTTATATTCCTGGTTTTTAGTGTTAAACTCTTAGTTATTATTATTACTTATTTAAGCTTATTCTCAACATGATGCTTAGTCAGTTCTTTTCTTCTTGTCACAAATATTTAGTTTAAATCTTGTTGTGCATTGTGTACTTTGCTCCTTTCCTGACTGGATCCGTTGTTTTAGGCGATGATGAGGATTATGCCCCCACCTTTTATGGCCCCTATGAGGCAGCAGGTGATGCAGTTGTGGAGCCTGTTCCCACACAGGAGACTACTTCTGCAGAGTAGTTAGCAGTAGCTATTTTATTTTTGCTCTTTATCTTAGTAATCGGGTTTGTCCCCGATTTCATTCTGGATTCTGTATTAAACATTTGATCTGTTGTCACATTTATTTCATTTGAAATCTCAGTATTCTTTCCTGTTATTGTCTTGCCTATTTCATTATTTGTGAATGAGCTAAATTAGTTAACTGTGGATATGACCTAGACAGCGTACTACCGCCGACTCTGCGGCGTAGGCTGGACGTACCCACGCACTCGTGTCCGAATTTCCGGGTGCGGGTCGTGACAAGATCCAATAGGAATTATATATATATATTCACATATCTATTCACAGAAAATTCTACAAAATTATATTGGTGCATACCATTAAGCTAGCAACTGTCCAAAGGGTCTCCTACATGGAATTAAATTAGGAAAAATTTATAATGGCTCCATAAATCTCCTAAATGTACAAACACTTTAAATGAAATTAAATAAAATATATTCCCTCTATTTAGCTCATAATTAAATAATTAATAATAAAAAAAATACGGTTTTCAGAATTAGGGATTTTACAGTAAGAGTACTAGCGGTACTTGTCATGTTTTGGAAAAGTCTCTGGTCTCTTGGTTTCTAAGAAATAAAATTTTGTTGTATTATCAAATACTGAGGCTGAGTATATCGCCGCAGGACGTTGTTGTGCACAAATTTTGTGGATGAGACAAACTTTAGAAGACTATAATTTATCCTTTAAAAATATTTTCATCTTTTGTGATAACACTAGCACTATAAATCTCACTAAGAATCTAATATGTTATTCACGCACTAAACATATTGAGATTAGACATCACTTTTTAAGAGATCATTAATTTTATGGTAATATCTGTTCAGAATTCATTGACACGGAATATCAACTTGCAGACATTTTCACTAAACCCTTAGCTGAAGATCGTATCAATTTTATTCGTCGAGAATTAGGTATTTTGGACTCCGATACTACATAGCTTGTTTATTTTATTTACCACTCTACAATCCTATAAATGTAAAAATTATTTTGGGTACAAGCCAAAAGGACCCTTCTGTCAAAAAGGTGTAAATAGCCTTAAGCGAAACGGTACTTAAGTGTCTTCAGACCACCACTAGCTGGGATCCGGCCCCTACAGCTAACCTGAGATGATGAATATAATATGGAATACGGAGTAATAAATAATTTTAACAAATTATAGTATTGAAGCCAAAACCCTAGGATCTAGACTTAGAAAATTGACCTACACATATATAAATAATTGAGTTTCAAATGAATTATGGTTCAAAGTAACCGAATTCGGACAGAGTTTGGACCGAACTCAGGCCGAACTCGGTTACCTGTGTTTCAGAATTCGAAACGAAATCCAACTCCTTATATTTTTGGCTACTTGTCATCATAAACCCTAACCTCCGAACAGCAGCCCCTCCTTTCATCTTCTTCCTCCGTAGAACCCTAGGTTTTCAAACCCTAGCTTTTTGGTTCTCTCTCCTCAAGACCTCACACCTATCCAAACTTTGGATTCTGGTGTTTCTCAATGTTCTCTATCACATTCTCTATGTATTTTCAGGTATAATCATCATTTTCTCTCTTTTTTTAAAATGGTTCCTAAGTTGTTTAAGAAAAGAAAAGTTGTTGGGGAAGCATCATCTTCCAATGTTTAGGAAGAGATATCCCATTCCCTATCTAGTCCATCAATACCCGATGAGGATGATTATGATGGCTTCCTATTTTTATCTCTTGAGCAACCCGTAGAGTGGTTTGATGACTTTATTACTAGAACTGTTTGTCCTGGAAACCCTATTAATTTTACTCCATTTCTTGCGTATCTGTCTAATTTACGTACTTTGGGATTGGATGAATTAGTTGTTTCTAGATTTTCAACTTATATCAATGCTATCAGAATATTTTACTGCAATCTAATCTTTTAAGATGATTCTATTCATTCTCGTGTCGACGGAGTAAACATTAAGTTTGATGCTGACGATTTAGGGAAGATACTTTATATTCAAAATGATAGTGAACCCCTGGTCGACATCACCAAATTTACGTTTCCCGAAGGCACGACTCTAGACGCCTTTAAGGATTTTTTTTTTGCGCTTCTGTCCCTCATTTCCTGGGTAAGCTTAAAGCCAAACACCATAACAAATATTTTTATGACTTACATCGTATTATTTTCTCTGTGATCATTCCCAAGCAATCCTCCATTGTTGACATCACTAACTTAGAACTGTGTGCTATCTACCATCTCCACTTTGGGATCCAATTTAGTTTTCCAAAGACTATTATTCAGACTATGGTTTGGATAAGAACATGCGGAATCTGTTGTACGCTATGTGCTTACCTATCATCTTTCAATACTTTGACATTCCGTTAGATGATTGTCCTTATCTAGCAGAGCCCTCCTACCTCTTTACTGCCCGTAGGGCTGACCTTGTTGTCCCACCTGTTGATGCTACCTCTGGTGCTGGCCCATCTGCACCACCTACACCTCCTGATGCTACTACCTTAGCTGCTCCACCCATTACTCTTGAGTACCTCCACACTATGCTCCAGGATCGCTTCCGGCTGGAAGATGATCGTCATAACTTAGAGGATGATGTCTATCGTGCTATGGATCACCGTACCACTCTCCAGGCTCAAGCTATATCCAGCTCTATTCTGGATATGCGTTACAGCTTCTCTCATTACCCTGGCAGCGGACCGATTCACATGGTTCGTGATCCATCCATCTCTGGTTACTGCATTGATGATCGCTACGCTCAGCGATACTTTGATCATGATGCTGCATTTTATATATGATCCCAACCGTTCGGCAGAGACCGATGATGATGATCAGTAGTAGTGTAGAGATCATTAGCTTAGCATTTAGTGATTATGTTATCTTTTTGATATGTTATCTTTATGAGATGTTATCCTAGTTATGCTACTTTAGTTATGAGACTTCTGATATGATATTATCATTGATGCTTTGTTAACATTGATAATGATGTTTGTTGCAAGCTATTTATGGTTTGAAGAATGCTAAATATGCTCTCTTGCTATTGTATTTTATCTCCTTCACTTTCTTTTGTTTTCATTGTCTCCAACATTACGGAAGAGATTTACCATTTCGATCAAATGACAACGGGGGAGACATCGACGATACGCACATAACAATCATTACTAGCTATTTTTGCGGGGAAGCTACATAACGTGGGAGTAACATCATTGAACATTTTAAATCTTAGTTGTCGTATCAGTCGCAGTTTTGTCAATTATCAAAATGAGGGAGATTGTTGGCCCATCTAGTCATGGTCAAACCGATTTTAATAATCGATCCAAACTACGAGTCGATACATTGTAACTCTGATGGATTTGAGAAGAAAACGTAGCATCACTTTGCCACAAGCTACGACTACAAGATGATTGTGTTCAGGTTCTTTCTATGTTTTGTTATGTAATTTTTATTTTTTTGAGTCTAAGGACTTATGTTAGTCGCAAAACAGTATGAAAAAAAGACCAACCGAACTCGGTTACTCAAAACCGATTTTCTAGTCATACTCATCTCCTGAAGACCAGGCTCCCAACATTCAAAATTTTGAACGTTATGCATCCGAACTCTGTCTACAAAAATCCTATAAATAGAGAAGAACTTCCTCATTTCTAAGACACTCAATCATTCTTCTTCTTCTTCTCTATTCCTAAAAAGAGCTTTATTCTTCTCAAATCTCAAGACAACTCTCTTTCCTTCTAAGTGCCCAAGTGTCGTTCCGGTTAGAAGTTGAGTCGAGTTGTACAAGCTTGGTTAAAAAACTTATTTTCAATTCCTGTCTGAAGTCCTCGAGCTCTTCGGATCAAAAGCTCGTGTTGTAAGAAGTTGGCGTGCTCTTCGGATCAAAGGCGTGTGTGTACCTTATTTCACAAATAGTTGATTAATACCGAGCAAGAGTTCTCGGATCTGGATTAGTTCTCCACGAGAAAACTAGGATAAAATTTCATGTGTTTGAGTTTGTTATTCTAAACTTTACTTATACTCTACTTATTCTCTTTCAAATATCTGTTATTGCAGTTTATAAGTTAGCCTAAAACTTAAAAATTTTAATTGGTGATTATATTTTGCTGTACACACTTAATCTATTCACCTTCCCTCTAGAGTTGCTACACGATCCTACAGTTGGTTGTTGGCTGCTGATATAGGGGTCGTTTTTTGTTGGTTCTTTTCGATGTTTTCATCTTCCCATCTTCTTGACCTCAGTCTCCAAATCACCTATTGAGTTGTTCTCCAAAAAAAATTAAGTCGCCGGGTTCTCCAGTCGCTTTGTATGTGGCCCTCGTATGTACCATACAACACTTTGCATATGGCCCTCTTGTCGACTAAATTTCGACACGGAACTGCCATCCCTATTAGTATTTGAAGAAGAAAACGCTAGGATTCAATTGTAGGAGCATATGTACAAATCTAATGCTACCAATATTGACAATGAAGTCTTTGTACCAAGAATGGCTTGCTCAATGTTACATTGTAAACATTCCAAAATTCTTGGTCAAATCTTTGATGACTTGGTCAATTTATTATAGTTGCAGCACTACTTGCTTTGCAATAAAATACATTTGTTACAAAATTTTGAAAAATATCCATCATAAAATATTTTCGGTCAACCATTGGCAGTGGCAGGTCTAATCCTATCCCCCCCGAACCCCCCACGAAAATATCCATCATAAAATATATTTTTATTGTATTTATTTCTTTGTTACGATAATGATTAATTTCTCGACAGTGGGAAGTTTGCAATCCGCAATATTGTTCATCCAGCAATTCCAGCTAAATTTTTTTCTTGAGGTATTCTGCAATCTCCTTCATAAGCCCTTGACTTTTCTTTTTAGCACAACATTTCAAACCAAAGTATGCCAGATTCTCACTCACTTCGGTAGGCCAGGGCCCAGCTGTAGGATCAACCATTGTCATCAACGATTTCTCTTTATATGCACTACGCACCTTTGTACCAATTCCAGGAGCATCCATTCCAGTCAAAAGTCTCAGAATCGTGACTCCAAATGAGTATACATCACAGCCTGGTGTGAGAATCCCAGTCCTCATGAACTCAGGGTCTATGTAGTCGAACGTGCCCTTAGGCTTGGTGGCCAGGAATGCAACCGTGGTCGTGCCTTCGGGCATGAAGCGACAAAGGCCAAAGTCCGCGAGTTTGCTGACATAATCGGCACCGAGAAGGATGTTTGCGGGCTTGAGATCTCCGTGAACCACAGGTTGGGGCTTAACGGAATGCAGGAAGGTGAGAGCGGAGCAAATCTCGTAGACAATGCGAGTGCGCGTTTGCCACGTCAAAAGCACGGGATTCTTCTTGAGGCAATCTCCCAAGCTTCCGTGCGGGAGAAACTCGTAGACGAGCGCACGGAGTTTGACGCATGTTCCTATTAACTTGACAAGGTTTGGATGCCTCGTTCGACCAAGAACCTCCATCTGTAGTAGTAGTAGTAGCATGCAGTATCAATGTTATATATACACAAATAAGTATTTGGAATCTAGTATCTTTATAGCAACCTCAGTGTCATGGAGGTTACATTTGTAAACAGCCCCATATCCCCCTTGTCCGATCTTTGAGGAGTCGCTCAAACCATTAGTCGCACCTTTGATTTCATCCTCGGAAAACAGTTTGATGCTTATTTCATTACACGATTGCCTCCTACTGCTAGACTCTGGCCCTTTATTTTCTGATGTCGTTCCATGGACCTTGTCATTAATGCACTGGGGGAGCAATTATAATGTAAAATGAAGCACAAATGAAAGAAAAATAGGTTAGTGTTCCAACAAAATTAGAAATGGTATACTGGTACAAGTCAATTGGGGATGATCAATGACAACATCTATATCCCTGTATAGAGGTTCTATGTAATAATGATATATACAATAGTATAGCATGCTTTCATGTTTCTAGATAGGATTCATAATTTTTCATTGAAAATTAATAATTTTTCATTGAAAATAATATTTTTCTATAGATTTTGCCAGTTTCATTTTTCATTACTTTGGAAAAAGAAAAAAATTTAAAATAGTAGTTATTTTTTAAAATAATTTCATAAAAATATAAGCTATCAAACAATACATATTGATGGAAAAATTGTGATGGAAATAATTTATATATAAAAAACTTCCAATAAAAAAAACCCACGTAATAGAGGGAAAAAGAAGAAGAAGACAAGTAGATACTTACGTTGTTATAATCGAGTAAGGATCGCTTTTTGTTTTTCTCTGGAGCTGCTGAACAAGAATTGGCACGGGTGTAGAGCACGAGCAACTGAAAGTACTCACGTGCACATTTTGCTTTATAACCTAACTGAAACACAATAGAAAATTTTATATATATATATATATATATATATATATATATTAGCAAGCAAAGCATAGCATAGCATAGCAGTCCAAATTAACTTTATGTAATAACTAAAAATTTATCACAAAAACTAAGGGTTGATCACATCACATTTTCCCTTGTTATGTCCTCTGCTCTCACACCATCCATGACGATATAAGCGTAAATACCGATCCAAGGCTTACAGTCTTGCCTGTCCTCTGGAGGCTTCATCACCCCCGCTGTAAGTATAGCAAAGGAACCATTCACTACTGAATCTCAAAGTGAAACTAATTAACACTGCATGCTAAGCTGCTATTTGGACCGTCCAATGAAAATAACTGTTTATTTTTCACGCCACCTGACGGCCTCTCACTAAAAGAAGCAAGGGCGGACCTGTGTTGAGGGCTAGGGTGGGCTCTAGCCCACCCCCAAAGTTCTATATATATATATATATAAAATTATTTTTTCTGTGAGTCAACTACATCTATCCCACCCTAATCAACTCTAGTCCACCCAATTTCAAATTTCTTATTCCGCCTTTAAGAAGAGGGGCCAGAAATTTAAGGGGACAGGTCCAGTTCTAGCAGGGATGCTAATAGGAGACCGCCACGTGACGTTGTCAATGAATGGTTACGTCCATTGAGGCGGTCCAAATATCATTTTCGTAATATACTTGTATACCTGTAACGCTACATGTCGAGCGTGGGGGGATGGTACCCATTTTTGGAGGCGCCAAAAGTTGCGACGACCGACTGAACTATATTTGGTAACAAGAAAGAAACAGACGTTATGAAGCATTCACATCAACTATGATTAATATTGATGAATGAATGAGTGAATGAATGAATGAGCATGGGGTTGAAGAGCATAAGCAGAGATTAATTACGTGGTAGGCAACAAGTCGATCAGTCATGTTGGTCAGTTGGATGCTGCATAACTTCTTCTTCTCGTTCGGTTCAACTTCACCACAACCATGAAAAATAAAAATAAACAAGAAGAATAAAAAGCGAAAGTAAGAATATAAATGGAAGAAAAAAAAAATTTGATACAAAATTACACATCAATTACTGGAAATAACTGATAACTAAAACTAGTAAAACTAAAGAGTGATGCATGCATGCATGTTGCCAAAATATGTGAATGGGCGCTTGGTATTTTACTTTACAAATGGGCACTAGATATTTAGCCAAAAGAAGCAATTTTTCCAAAGATTGCATGGGGAGATTTACGTGGGAAGTGGAACTCGGTGGGGTGGACTGTGAGAACATCGTTGAAGCTGAAGTCGACCATGCTCGCAGTGGCACCGGGCTGAATTAAGTGAAGGAAGCTAGCAATGGATATTAATTTCTTAGAGAATAATTCCTTCGTCTCCTGCTTCTTTCGTGCCAAGATAGAGAGATATATAGAGAGAGAGAGAGAGAGGAATGGTGTTTGACTTTGACTTATTCAAATAGATGATATAAGAGTTGGTGTGTACTTTGCTAGGGCTGTTGACCTGTCCAATTCGGGTTGGATTAATGTAAACCTTGAATGCAACCCAAAAATTATTAAAAAATTACGGATAAAACATCACAGTTTAAGTTTATTTTAAATAAAATATATAGTTTAAGTAAATATTAAATAGAGCATAATATCGTTCAAATATTGGATGTAAGTTGTGTTTAAGTCCTACAATAGGACGTAAGTCCTCCTTCCCTAACTTCCTCCAGTTAATATGTTAATTAGTAATCTAATCTAACAATATATTAATATCCTATCCTCCTATCATGATTCATGATTTGTGTAAGTTATTAATTCTTTTTTTTTTAACTTACGTCCTATAATGATGCGTAAGTTACTAATGATTTATTTTTAATCTACGGTTAATTAAAACTCGATGAAAAATTAAATACATTTACATAAATTTACACACTATAATAGGACGTAAGTTACTAACTTACGTCCTAAAATTAGGCATGAGTTATCATTTATGTTTTTTTACGTCCTAAAATTAGGCGTGAGTTATCATTTATATTTTTTTAATCAACGGTTAAACACATTTAACTAAATGAGCTATTAAATTAAATAGATACTTAAAGGTTTATGCAACTTTATAAGACGTAAGTTAGTAACTTACGTCTTAAAGTTAGGCATGAATTTTTTTGTTTGTTTTTTTTTTTAATAAAATTTTGGTTTTACGTTCTAACTTTGTGCAATAATATGCTCTATGAACAAATTTATAAAATATTATGTCTTTTATATAATATATCTAAACTTCGGTTCTCTTGGGGTAATTTTTGCCAAAAATATTCAAGTGTGATGTGTTCGTATCAGAGTTGCACATAATTTCTTTTTAATATCTAAAGCTTTTAGAGAATTAAGTCTGGCTAGCAATTTAATGATCTAAAAATATTGCATTTCTGACATGAATCTGACCCAAAATTTGCATGGTAATAAAACAACTTTTATTTAATACAACATTGTCAGAGTCCAAAATTTCCAATAATATAAAGAATAATGTTATGGGAACACACTTTTCTTGGCACACTCTATTATAACGTTGATGTGGCAGTGCATTATTGGATGTCAAGGAAAGCATTAAAAGAGAAAAATAATTAAAGTTCAATAATGCACTGTCACATCAGTTTGGTTATGAAGTGTGGTTATGAAATGTGTCAAGAGTAGTGTGTCCCTATAGCATTATTCTAATATAAATTAGGACTTTTTAATATTACGCTCATGTTAGATAAAAGATATTGAGAATACCTCCATATTGTTTTATAAGTCGAGAACATACTCCTCAAAGTGTCGTTATTGAGTTTATTTATTCTTAGTCAAAGGCAAAAGTGACACTTTGAGGGGGGTGTTCTCGACTTATGACCTGGAGGTATTCTCAATATCCTTTATCTAACATGGAGGTAATATCAAAAAGTCCTATAAATTACAAGTCCATGTCATGTACCATATATGCATATAAATATAGTTATTAGTAGAACACGTGACATCCCGAATCCACGATAAAATTTTGGACTTCACCAATGGTTTATAAAATATAGGATTATTTATACTAACTACCCCTATGTTTTATATTTATTATACTGGGTACCTCTACTTTTAAACTATTATACTGACCACTCCTACTTTTTTGATTTATTACACGAAATATATTAACTTTAAGTTAAAAATAAAAAATTATAACACTAACTATCCATATTTATAAAAAAAATATAAATATTAGGGTGGTCAATGTAATTAGTTTAAAAGTAAAAATATTATGTATTATAAATAAAAAATTAGAAGTAATTAGTGTAAATAACCCTAAAATATAAGTTATTTATTACGGGGTTTTTCGGATAAAGTAATAAATTTTCGTATAATTGCGAAAAAGGGAAGAAGTTATTGGGAATGGCAGGGAGAGGGACAACTCGCCAACTGAGTTGGCGGTGCCCAGATTCCAAGAAGAACTCGCCAACTCAGTTGGCAGGCTCTGGGCACGCTCGCCAACTCAGTTGGCGAGCCATGCTGCTGTAACAGCGCCTCGAAACCCCCCCTCTCCTCCCCCTCCCTCGGATACCCTTTCCTCCCTCGGAGACCCCCCCTCCCCTCCCTCCAAAAGCTCCCCCTTCTCCCTATAAATAAACCCCAACTCCTCCTCCTCCTCCTCCTCCTCCTCCTCCTCCCCACACTCTCACAGCACTCTCCTATCCCCCACTTCCCTGTCTACAAGCAGCAAGATCAACTGGAAAAAAATAACCCAAAAATCTAATGTAAGTAAACATATTATTTGTGATAATTTTTAAATCCTTGACAGACTTATTATATTTTAGTCGTAAATGATCACAGTTAATTTTTTTTGTAGATGGCTAACCAAAATGACAGTCGTATTCCAGGTGGACCGACTATCGACCTTATTATTAAGCAACGTGAATACCATATATCTAATCGGATATTTACTGGAGAGGTAATTTTTTAAATTATAAGTTTGCAAGTTAAGTAATTTACACACAAAATATAATGCATATATTTTTTATAGTTATACGACCATGATCTTGGTTTATGAACCCGGATCCATGTACATTGGCGGACCGAAAGAAATTATCGTACGTGGGAGCTAAATTCTGTCCAAAAGGCTTTGGTGGAATCCTTTGGATTCTACTATATAGATCGTGTTAGATATTTAATCCACGATCTTCATTTAGTTGTAAGTCTTGCGGAACGTTGGTGGCCTGAACGCAACACTTTCCAACTCACATTCGGCGAGATGACGATCACCCTATTTGATGTGGCAAATATACTAGGGTTACCTATTAATTTGGTATGACTTCATTACACTTTCCAACACTTTCCAACTCTACTTTGCGTGCTTTTGTCGATGGCATTCGTAATTTGGTATGACTTCATTACACTTTAAAAATTACGTATACATAGATATGATAAAAAAATTAATTTATATCTTTCATATTTCAGAGTGGTGTATACCAACAATATTTGCAACAACCTGAGATAAACCTTCCCCCACAAAGTCGATTTCTTATGGAGGAACTTGTGACTCGTGTTGATCATCTGGGTATTGGACGGGAACCTGAAATGCCTCCAGTACAATCACGTCTTCCACCAGACTATCCGACCGGCTTTGTACGATAGAGACACTCTCGTCGTCGTAGTAGGGATAGTGCAGAGGGACCTATTCACCAGTATGCTGGAGCGGGCCCGAGTGACCAGTATGCTGGAGCGGGCCTAAGTTACCAGTATGATGGAGCGGGCCTTAGTGACCAGTATGCTGGAGCGGGTCCGAGTTACCAGTATGCTGGAGCGGGCCCTAGTGACCAGTATGCTGGAGCGGGCCCGAGTTACGAGACTGCTGGAGATGAAAGCTACTAGATATTCACACAGTTTTTTTCGACTCCATCAGCACCGCTGCCTACCCAAACTCAACAAGACGAGGAGGATGAGTAGATAATTTGTAACAATGTTTGATTGCAATATTTGGATATTGAATAATTCTTAAGTAGACTTTCATTATCAGACTCACTATTACAATATTTTTAAGCTTGTATTGAACAATTATATTTTACTCTCTCGGTTGACTAGTACATCTTCTTCGGTTGTGTCCCATCGCACCACAATTACTACAACGAAGATCTCTCGTCGATGAATCCCGGGGTTTGATGCGATTCTTCTTTGGTCTTCCAGCTTTGCGTCTTACATATGGTATTCCAATTTCTCCTCTAACCAAAGGAGCTTGGATCTTGTAAGGAACTGGAATTGGCTCCATTTTTGGTGCGCATACACTTCTGAAGGTCTCCGTCGAAAATACTGCAGGATAAAAACTATCAATACTAATATTGCAATATCTACAAACAAAATACGCATGTATACATGGTATATAAGTATGGTACCATCTAAAACATATATAAGATCTGTCGGTTATATTAACAATATAGGTTCTACTTGTTGCACGGTCTATTATTTCAAACTTATAACTATCAATAGCTAATATTTCTAGTTGATTCTTCTCTTTGATAATACAAGCCATAGTCTTTAACATCTTCGGACAATAATCTGTGTCTATATTTCAGCATTCTTTCTACGATTGTCATAAAGTGTAATAATCTTGGCTCTAATACCATCGAGAAGTATTGTTATTAGCTTATCTCGTAATTTTTTAATCCAGCTATTGAAACATTCAGCAAGATTAGAAGTGTTAATATCTAATTTAGGACAAGTAGCATACGCTGTTATCCAATGTTCAAATCGATGACTTTCATCGTTTACACCAATAAGCCAATCGTACAACATTATGTTCTCGGCTTTAATTATATCAAACACACTCTCTGCATCCGTTTCATTATATGATCTAGCAAGCGAGTCTAACAAGTGTTGAAATACTAGTTCTTTGGCAACTTTTTCATGTTTTGTTTAAAATGTTGAATACAAAAAAATGAGGAGATGCAGGAAAAATAGCACGAACAGCATTTATTAATCCTTTTTGCTTATCAGATATAAATAAAATTATACTCCACTCATTAAAATAACTTTCAAAAGATATTTTAAGAGAGTTTAAAAACCAAGACCAAGAATCACTATTCTCACCTTCAGCAACAGCATAAGCTATAGGATATAATTGATAGTTAGGATTGTGAGCACAAGCAATAAATAAGATACCTTGATATTTAGACGAAAGAAATGTAGCATCAGTACTAATAACCGGTAAACAGCCCCTTAAAAATCCGTCAATACATGACTTAAAACAAATAAAAATTCGTTGAAAGCTATTATTTTTGGCAGTTTTAATAAAATATGTGCTACCTGAATTTGTCTCCATAATTCTATAACAATACTCCTCAAGACTAGCGTATGCATCATCATAACTACCATTATTATTTTTGGCAGGTTTGGGTCTGGCCGGGGCTGCGGCGGCGGAGGGGCGGCGCTGCGGCCGGAGGCTGCCGGAGGGCGGCGCTAGCGGCACCGGCGTGGCTGGGCGGCGGCGCGGGCACGGCGGCTGGGGCGCTGCTGCGGCCGCTGCGGCTGCTGCTAGGTCGGGGGAGCCGCCGGGGGAGAGGGGAGGCGGCTGGGGACGCGGGGCTGGGCAAGGCGGCGTCGGGCGGAGCTGCGGCGCGCTGAGCGGCGTGGTGGCGGAGGCGGTGGAGTGGTGGCTATGGCGGTGGAGAAATCGGGTCGGGGGGGGTTTATATAGGAAGCCGGCGGGGGAGAGGGGCCGGGCAAGGCGGAGACGTGGCAGGGGAGGCGGAGGTCGCGGGGGCGTGGGTCGAACGGAGCGGGCGGGGCGGCCGGGGAGGCGGGTGCGGGTTGGGCAGACCCGGCTTGACCCGCTAGGGTCAGCGGTCCGGTCGGGTTCGGTTGGACCGGGTTCAGCCCGGTTCAGCCCGGTTTGAACCCGGTTCAACCCGGTTCAATTTTAATTAAATAAAAAAATAGTTTTAGGGCTTTTAAAAATATTTTCGGGGTCCAATAAATTTCCAGAAAATTATCCTAAGTCCAGTTTTTCATTTTACACTCAAACATATTATTTTCATAATATTTTAATATAATTTATTATCAATTAAAAATTATTTAATAATTAAAACCCTGAATTTAATTACAGAAAAATCCCTGAAAATTCCAGAAAATTGTGAAAATCCAAATTTAAAATTTCTTGAAAAATCAGGGGGTTTACAGACTCCTATAGCAATATTTACCCAGATTAAATTTTGTACTTAACATCCTCGTATAGGATTAATTGTACTTCTTGTTTGTAAACCAAAGAAAGGGTTTTGTATAAACCTAGTTTCATTTCTTTCGTTTATTATCAAATAGTATGCTTCATGTTTCTAGACAAGAATCCTTAGAGATGGCGAAGGGAGGGTAAGGGTCGTGGACCATACCCCAACTCCTATTTCCGTCCCGGATTAGTGGTCGAATTTTCGTCCCCATCTCCAATCAGGCTCAAATTTTTAACCCCATTATCGTTCCGTTAAACAAAGCAATCTTTGTCCCCGTCTCCGTCCAATTAACACTTTTGGGACCATATTTTTCCATCCATGTTTTCCACCCCCGTTTTCTGTTGAACTTTTGAAGCTTGGCCTTATTATAATGTGTCTTATCTACTTTTGTTGTTCACCGTCTTACTATGCTATATATGGACTATGTCCAATGGCAAACTTGTAATTTCTTATATATGAACTATTGGGTGGAAGATTTATCTGGACGGAAAGTATTATATCTATATCCGGTTCCGAACTCGATCAGAGAATTTTTGTTAATCTCCATATCCCCGCTTCCATCCCCTTTTTTTAAGTCCCAAAACCGTTCCAGTCGGAAAAAATATATATATATATATCCCTGTCAGATTCGAAAGAAATTATCATCTCTAAATAAGATTGTATTAGAAGAAAAAAAAGAAAAATTAGCATATATTTTTTTTTTTTTTGCGACAAATAAGCTGACTTAGTCTTATAGGTCAAGATGTTAATCGAGCCGGACGGCAACAACTTGCTCGAAATTCGATCCAACCAAATCTACAAAGGGTCGATCCGGACCTAGTCGTTCGGCTAACCTGGCCCAGCCCACCCTCTTAATGGGTTGTACTGGATATTAGTTTCATCAATCAGGCCCAACCTGATCAGGTCCGACCCGACCCGACTCTCCAACCGATCCATTCTAGAAGGTAAAACTAATTTTCATTCATATGGGGTTTAAGTAGATTCCCTATTTCAAACTCTTAAGTTAAATGTTTTACACTAGAAATCAGCCATTCAATTAGCAAAATCAGGAGAGAGAAATTGTGGGCATATAGATATAATAAGCATGGAGAAGAATCAAGAGAGGAGAGAACATACGTCTATTTTCTCAGGAACTCCTGAAGAAGAATTGGCAGCAGAGAAAGTGTAGACCACAGGCAGTTTAAAGTAGTCACGTGCAACCGATCTTTACTGTCTCTTATGGTGAGTGAAAAGAACTATAACATTTCTGGCTAGACGGATGATCTCGAAATCAAACTAAGAAAAAGATGTTGGATAGTGGACTCAAATGACATATAACGCAATGTACAAAAAGTTTCGTACGTATCGTCGGACATCTCAAAAAAAAAAAAAAGTAATCACGTGCCCATTTAGCTTTAGAATATAACTGAAACACAAACGAATCGGTATATATACACGCAGATTAGTAACAAAAATGTTATTTGTCATCCAAAATATTTAGATGATATTATTTTTCTTATTATGTGATAAATGATAATACAAATTTTAAAATTAACATTAATATTAATATTAATTTTAATTTTTTGGATAATTTTTTTATTAAAACTTGTGATGCCAACTGTTGTTACATAATAAAAAATGACATCGCCCAAATTTTTTTAATAACAAAAAGTAGAAATGTATTAGCAAGCATAGCATAGCAGTCCAAATTAAGTTCAAGTATAATAAAAATTAATCACAAAATTAGTGTTGATCACATCACATTTTTCCTTGTTATGTCCTCTGCTTTCACACCATCTTTGAAAACATAAGCGTAAATACAGATCCAGGACCAAGGCCAACTGCCCTCTTGTGGAGGCTTCATCAACACTGTAAGTAGCAAAGGAACCACTCGCTACTTAAACTCAATCCAACTCTGAAGTATTTTTCACATAAATTAAAAATCTCATCTATTCCAACAAATTTTTTCCTTCACAACTATGTGGAAGGGGTCGTCATTCCAACGATCCGCCTGCAGTACTCAAACTTTTTTCTTGGAAGAATCTTTGTGAACATGTCTGTTTCGTTGTCATCCGTATGAACATTCTCAAGTGTCACTTGATTCTTTTCAACCACATCCCGTATCCAATGATACCGGGTATCAATGTGCTTGGACCGGCTATGAAATATTTAGTTCTTAACAAGGTGAATTGCACTATGGCTATCGCAAAGCAAAATGTACTGCTCTTTGTTTTAGTCTTATTTTCTGCAATAGCTTCTTCATCCACAGCAACTCCTTGCAAGCCTCCGTCGCCGCAATATACTCTGTCTAAGTCGTCGACAAGGCAACACACTTCTGCAACCACGACTGTCACGATACCGCTCCACCAATAAACATCATCACATACCCCGAAGTCGATCACCTCATGTCGACATCTCCAGCCATATCAGCGTCGGTATACCCAATCATTTTTGGCTCGTCACCACCAAAAGAAAATCTCCAATTGGCAGTGCCCTGAAGGTATCGTAGAATCCACTTGACAACACTTCAATGCATCTTTCCAGGATTGAAAGTATACCTGCTAACTGTGCCAACTGCGTGAGCGATGTCTGGCCTCGTACACACCATAACATACATGAGACAATCGAAATAAGGGAGATGAGAAACAATAATAATGATGTCGATAAAAAATGAACGAATACAGTACTGAAGTCCAAGGGCGAAAATCGAATACAAGAGGAGTTTTAAATTCAGTTATGGATTGAGATCTTATTCAACATTAATTTTAAGTTGCTGGCTCGTTCGGTACAGTAACGTAACCGAAATGATATGCTCTGACCTGCATGGGCCACCACTAAAATCATGTCATGCCCCAGTCCCAAAATGTATGGGACCCGACACGTGGCAATGGCCAGCTGGTACGACTTCGTAGGGCTTTCCAATTTAATGGACCCAACGAAGTGCACTTACGCTGTCCACGGTCAAGTGATCCAGTTATTAATCTATTCCTAACATGCAAATACGTTACGAAATGAGCCCCTCTTATTGACAAGTAAACTAAATCTCAATCCATGGTAAATAAATCTCAAGAAAGAACGATATGCATCATCAGTCTGCAGCCCAATAATACATCCGTTCGAATAGACCAAAAGAACAATATGGGCCTATAAACACTAGGCTATAAAAGCAGAATCAAAATGCAAAGTAGTACATGACTGTAATAGCTGAAAATATAAAGATACCTGCAGCGATGTCCACACTCCACTAGATCACGCATCATGTAAACTGCACAAATAACCTGGAAGAAAATCAGGTCCTCAGAGGGACGTAACAAGATACAAAAATACATGC
Organism: Iris macrosiphon; assembly: GCA_036927795.1. Lineage (NCBI taxonomy): Eukaryota > Viridiplantae > Streptophyta > Magnoliopsida > Asparagales > Iridaceae > Iris > Iris macrosiphon. The sequence continues at coordinate 168,278,964 of JAYESA010000014.1, read as the reverse complement.
CATAATGTAAATACTGAGCAAAGTAAATCAGGATGAACTATCCTCCTAAGTAAATTTAATTTGAGGACAACTTAGTGCGTATGGAAAGTGTAGGCTATACATATGCTGGCGTAATTCACCAATCACCGTGACTGGATAGTATATGTCACACATGCCCCCCATCTTAGGGTACTCTACAATATAATAACGTCCAGCTTCGAAGAACGTGGTATATGTACATGTAACGTCCATCGTTCCGAAGAACGAGGTATCAGCAAATATATATACGTCCGTATCGCTCTGAGGAACACAGTATCTTTATAAAGGAGGTGGGTGTCCCATACGCCTACTAGTCGTCCTCCCTGTCCAATGCCAATATACAAATCTCAAGTGAGACATGGACATCTCGTACTACAATGCAAGTCACTAAAAAATATACACTAAGCTAAATACCGTCAGACGTGCTGCTCACATCGATGGCCAGTCAAGCATGAAGCACGCGTCTCTACATGAATTCACTCTGTGACGTGTAATGATACGTGTCAAGGCCTGGGGAGTCATATTGATAACTCTACAACTTTAGGTGGGTCCACTAGACACTAGGTCAGACACAAGTCCTAACGTAAACGCCTTCGTTGACTGCACCTGAGTCTTTCTCGGACGCGCACAGTTATATAATATTAAAATAATAAAATATGCAACTAATAATACTGAATTTTAAACAGTACAACAAGGCAAGGTATACTTGCCTGGGTCCTCAAGCTGCGAGTGCCAATAACCTGCTCCCGAAGTCTCGCATGAACGGTCCAGCGACGCTATATATATAATATAATATAATTATCAGTCATTATAATAGTACGCACAAGAACACAACTACGCTGCACTTAGGAACTTACGCAAGGGGTCACAATTGGGCAACTAGCAGCGTCGCTTGTGCACGCAGCTAAGACGTACACGTGTCACATCCTCATTTTTTGTGCACAGCAAGACAACGAGTTATAAAAATACGTTGCGAAACCAAATACCGTATAATACAAAAATACAAGTCCTAAATAACATGTTAGTGTGCACAAGGCCAGTAGTCTAACCCTTAGGTCAACATAAGTATAACACGTTAATTAATCATAATTACTAAGAGGTAAACACTAACTCTAATATTATTCTAAAGCACGTACACCTATACACAAATGAGTTATCTACTAACGCTAATATTATTCTAAAATATATACATCTATACACAATGCACAAGGGTTCACTACTACGCATGTCCATTCAATAATACACCGACGTATTTGTACATGACGAAAAAGAAATGGAAATATGTATACCTAGTCGAACGTGGCCGAGGGGGGTGTCCGCGGCGCGTCGACGGCCTGCCTCCGGCGAGGGAGGGCGGAGCTCCGGCGGTGCACAGTAGCTGCGGCAGCTACAGGGGCAGCAGGGTGGTGCTCCGGCCACAGCAACATGTAGCAGCAGCAGCTCCAGCAGCAGCTTGCAGCGGCAGCGGCGGCGTCTGGGTCGGCAGTGGCGGGTTGCTGACGGTGGGGGAACGACCGTGGGAGGATGGTGGCTCGGGTGGTGGTCTCTTGCGATGGTCGGGGTGCTGCGGGGTACGGTCGATGGTGATGATGGTGTTGGTGATGTTGATGTTGGTGACGGTGGTCAACGTGCTAAGGTGGTGGCGGTGATTGCTGATGGTGGTGGAGACGGTGAGGTGGGGACAATGGTGGGGTCGACGGTGGCTAAGAGGGTGGCGAAAGGTGGTCGGGGGAGTCGGGTGGTGGCTGCGGGGTGTTCAGGTGATGATGATGATGGTGTTGTTGATGGTGATCGTGACGATGATGTCGGTAGTGATGGTGACGACGGTGGCGGTGGAGATGGTGATGAGGTTGGCGGGGGAGACGATGTTAATGGTGGCAGTAGAGGTAGGTGTTTGTGGTGGCGGTGGGGTGACTGGGGAAGAAGAGATCGGGTGAGGAGAAGAAGTCGGGTTGTTTATGGTGATGGTGATGGTGATGGTGATGACGGTGAATGGAGGTGGCGGAGACAGCTGGCGGTGGAGGAAGGCGACGGATTGGCAGTGGTCGAGGGCGGTGTCGAGGGGCAGGCGGTGGAGATGACTGGTCAGAGGGGGCTGCTCGCATATGGTGGTCGGGGTATAGGAGATGTCGAGGTGACTCGGGAAGTCGGGGACGCTCGTCGTGGATGGCCGGTGCTGTCTGCGGAGGAAAGTCGAGAACGGCGGTGAAGTTCAGGCGGTCAGGCGGGGTTGGCTGACAGGGTGGAGGATCCGGCGAGGCGGTCGGAAAAATGGCCGGAGATGGGAGGAGAAAATTGATGAAGATGGAGGTTTGGTTTAGGGTTTGTAGTTTGATGTTGGTGATGGTGATGAAAATAATAATGGAGAGGGTGAGTTTTTGCATGAGAGTTATATATATATATTGATACTAATTAACGTTGCTAGCTAGCTACTTATAATATACTGGTAAATTCACGCGTTGCACATAAAGAATTACATTGGACGTAACAAATATTTTTATGATATTACTAAAAAAATAGATAGAAATTTAAATTATATTCAAATATTTTAAATATAATTTAAATTATAATATGTTATAAATAATATTTAAAATTTTGGATATCTACTTGTTTAATTAGATAATATCTTGTAGTTAATTTAAATATAATTTAAATTTTGAATATATTTTATCATGGGTTATATGTTGATGTGGTTTTTAATATTTTTCTCAACTACGTAAAAACCCACGCGGTTGTTAATTTTTTAAATTTTATTTATATTACATGATATACATACGACTTAGACGGCTCATTTTTGAGACGTTTCTAAGTCGCATTATAATAGTAGAGATAATTTAAATATAATTTAAATTTTGAATATATTTTATCATGGGTTATATGTTCATGTGGTTTTGAATATTTTTCTCAACTACTTAAGAGCCCATGCGGTAGATAATTTATTTTAAAAAAAATTATATTACTAATTGATAATATACATACGACTTAGACGGCTCATTTTTGAATCGTTTCTAAGCCGCATTATAATAGTAGAAATTATATTACTAATTGATGATATACATACGACTTAGACGGCTCAGTTTTGAGTCGTTTCTAAGATACATTATATATATATATATATATATATATATATATATATATATATATATATATATATATATATATATATATACGGATCAAGAGCTCCGCTTATAAAACCTCCAAAAGGTTCCGTCATTTCTAGCCGTTGGATTCTCTTTAAGTCATGTAATCTTTACCGTTGTTTTGATCAACGGTCAAGATTAGATGACTTAAAACACCATCCAACGGACTACAGTAACGAAACTTTTTTTAGACTTTATAAGTAAAATTTTTGACCCCGATTATATATATATATATATATATATATATATATATATATATATATATATATATATAAAAGAAAGAAACATTACGAAGCATTCGCATCAACTATATGACTAATATTGATGAATGGATGAGCAGTTGACGAGCATCAGCAGAGCTTACTTTGTAGGCAACAATTCGATCAGTGTTGTTGGTCAGTTGGATGCTGCTTGACTTGTTATTGTTCTTCAATTCAACTGCATCGCAATCAGAAAAGAAGAAGAAGAAGGAGAAGAAAAAAGTGAGAAAATAAATGCCAAAAGTGATTTGATACAAAATTACACATTAATTACTGGAAATAACTGATGACTAAAACTAGTAAAACTGAAAAGTTGCACATGCGTGTTGCCAAAATATAGATGTGAATGGGCGCTTGATATTTAGCCAAAAGAAGCAATTTTTACATGGGAAGTTGAACTCGGTGGTGGTGGATTGTGCGAACATCCTTGAAGCGAAAGTCAGTACTCTAATGAGACTTCAAAATAGTTTAAAAATAACATATTTTAAAAATATTAACTATTTATCTAAAAAAAATTAATATTATGTTTTAAACCGTTTGTAAATTTATCAATTATTTATTTAAAAAATTAATATTAGATAAAAAAAATTGTTATAATGAGAATCGAATTTGAGACCAATCAAGAAGAATGTTTTTCATCTTAACCACATGAACTAAAAAAGATGTTTGACTATAGTTATATAATATTATGTCGTTAAACAATTAGTTAAAATTTATTTATTTTTTTAATTTTTAATTACGTGTGGATATACGTACAGTTTGAAAGCTAGATTTTTAAGACTTTTTATAAAGAATAGAAATATATCCATAAAAAAATATAATTAAAATATATTAAAATATTTAAACGATTTTACAATAATAGTAGGAAAAAAAATTGCACAACGCACATTTACTAGTATAGATGATGTAAGAGTTTGTCTGAATAGAATAGCTGTTGACCCGTCCAATTCGGATTGGATTAATTATGTAAACAACAGCATCTTACAGATTGAAGGAGGACGGTACGTCAGCCATAGAGCTAATGTGGCGGTCTTTCATTGGCGGGCTGACGTGTCGTCCTCTTGGTGTCCAATGGAGGACCGCCACGTCAGCATCTGGGCTGACGCACGATTCTCCTGTCGATCTGGCAAAAATTTCTATTATGTAAAACTTGAATGCAATTCCAAAAATATTTTATGTTTCGTGTTTCGTATGAAAGTTGCACATAATTCTTTTTAATATCAAAAGTTCTTAGAAAATTAAGCCTGGCTAGCAATTTACTAATCTAAAAATATTACATTAATTTCTGACGTGAACTGGCCCAAAAATTGCTTGGATAACATGCAAATAATGTTTTGATTAAACGACTTTTATTTAATACAACTTCGTCGAGTTCAAATTTTTCAATAAATAATATGTTCAGATTTTTATTACGAGTCTACATTCTGGTGTCATGCACGTAAATATAGTTATTAGTAGAGCACATTGACACTCCTCCGAATTCACAGTAGATTTTCGACGATGTATAAAATATAAATTATTTATTAAAATATCAAATTAGATTATCATTCGTTAATATTTAGATTATTTTCTTATTTAAACGAACAACACCAATATGAAATGCGTTTGGACCATAAGGGTGCTTATGGTACGCAAAACTTAACCTTTTTTTTTCTCAGATAAATCTAGAATGGGAAACATACTACTATGGTTGGTTAATATGGACAATAAATTTTATTTTCGAAAATTTTGAATGTGTTGAAAAACGGTATTACTATGAATGATGGAAAACCTATTATCTTAAGAAGAAGATAAAGTAATTTTCCATTGAAATAAATCCGGTCAACCTCAAGTTCGGGTTGCTCGTTTGAGTCCTGGATTTTGTTATGGACATAATAAAAAAAAAATCGTTTTCTTGAAATAAATGTCTGATGTAACGTACGTGACTATATACACGCTGCGTTACATATCTTTTAGGTCCACTATTTTCAACTTTCATCATTTATAAATTGAAGAAATAATACGTCTTTGTGGCTCGATCCACTGATCTTCCACCACCTAACCATGATCTTATGTCCTCTAATTGTGGCTAATGTGCATGTCGCTACCTCACTAACATTTCTATTATCCTCTAATTGTCATCACTAATGGATCATAATCAAAGTTTAATATTCATTTTTGGCATAATTTTGGCATAAATAAATTGGAGGAATTGAGTAAAGTATGCCAAAATTATAGAGTAAAGTATGCCAAAATTATGATCCATTAGTGTAATCCAATTTATCTATGCCAAAATTATGTTGTCGAGAAACAAGAGTATTTTAACGATTTTTTTTTAAAAAAAAATTATCGTTTTTTGTCATTTTTTATCTTTTTAATCTTTTTTCTATTTTGATAATTTTTAGTCGTTTTTTATTGTTTTTAAATATTTTTATCATTTTTATTTTTATCAATTTTAAAAAAAAAGTTTATTATCTTTAGTCAATTTTTATCATTTTTTCTCGGTTGTAGTCGTTTCTATTATTATTATTATTATTATTGGTCATTATTTATTTTTTTAGTCTTCTTTATCATTTTTTTTTGGTCATTTTTGATCATTTTTAGTCTTTTTTCGATTTTAGTCTTTTTTTATTTATTTTATTTACTTTTTTGTCTTTCTTTTCATTTTTCTAATTTTTAGTTGGTTTGATTTTTTATTTTTATTTTCGTTTTAGATCTTTTTTGTCTTTTTCTGATCGTTTCTTCGTTTTGAATTTTTTTTCCCCAAATTTTTTTTTCTTTTCCATTTTTATTCGGTTTTTATCCTTTTTTTTTTCCCTTCTTTCATATATTTTTAATCTTTTTGTTAGCTTTTTTCTTTCTTTCTTTCTTTTTTGCTTTTTTGTTTTTTTTTTTTTATAATTTTTTTTCTTACTTTCAAATTTTTTTCTTCATTTTCTTTCCAAGAATATTTGTATTGTCGCCAGACATAGAAGTACAGTTTTCCAAAAAAAATAATTACTTAAAATTTAATTTTCAAAAATATAAAATTTTCGGCTATATAATATTTCATTTTAAAACGTCCTCTAAAAATCTACTACTTGGCAATTACGGTTATAAGATATTTTTGAAATAACGGTTATAAAATATCCAATTTTTAGTGATTATAAGTAACAACTTTTAAATCAATCCAATCAATACTTATTATCAAACAATTTTATCAAAAAAATTACAAAAAGAAGTTTGAGCCAACAAAAACAGTACTTATAAAAATTACCCAATAAGGATTTCCATAAACAATCAATTCAAAAACACACCTAAATAGGTAAAAACATTGTTACCAAGCAAAACTAAATAGCATTCTTCTTACCACAAACAAATAGAAAACATATAATTGCGTTTAGCGAGGAAAAAAATATATATATTATATCTAGGATAATAAAGTTTGAAAATTTTCAAATTCAGCGATAAACTACCCTTAAAAAGAAATTTTCAACTTATTGTGCTCTATAAGCAATTTTCTGACAAAGAAATTCCCTACATTGGGGAGTACGTACAGAGAATTATTCTACAAAAATCCACTCCCAGAGGACCCAGCTAATCTCAGCCCCATAGCCCTGGAATCATACAGCCACCAAAAATTAACACCACGATTTCAAGTCAATAGGAATCTGCACTTTGGCAACAAAAGTATCCAATCATAAAGGCATCACAATGTACCACTGGCAATCAAGAAGACAGAAACTAGCCATTTCCATTTCAAGCAATCAGCACAACAACATCATTTTACATCATAGAAACCCTAACCCTAAAATTCCGACACCAACAAACACTACTACATCATGTCGAGACACCCAACTCCTGGCCTAGCCTCCGAAGCCGTAGAGGGTCCTTCCCTGGCGCTTGAGCGCGTAGACGACGTCCATGGCGGTGACGGTCTTCCTGCGCGCGTGCTCGGTGTAGGTGACGGCGTCGCGGATGACGTTCTCGAGAAAGATCTTGAGGACGCCGCGGGTCTCCTCGTAGATGAGGCCGCTGATCCTCTTCACGCCGCCGCGGCGGGCGAGGCGGCGGATGGCCGGCTTCGTGATCCCCTGGATGTTGTCCCGGAGAACCTTCCGGTGGCGCTTGGCGCCGCCCTTCCCCAGCCCCTTCCCTCCCTTTCCTCTTCCGGACATGGCAGCGATTTCTTTGCTCTCTCTCTCTTAATTTCTCTCTCCTCTTGATTTTGGGACGGATGAGGGGGAATGGGGACGGGGAGAGGGAGCTTTAAAGGAGGGGTGGATCCGTGGGAGGGAAGGGGGAGGGGGGTTTGGATGGTTGGATCTGGAATGGAGGGTGGAGATGGCGTTTTTGGTTGGGGTTTGGATCGGGAAGGTGGTGATAAGGATGGATCGTTGGATGGGACTAGTTGGGACTGATGCCGGATCGAACGGATGTGAAAACGGTCTAGGAATTGCTGCTGCGTTTGAAAAAAAAAATCAGAAAATTTTCACTCGAACGAAGTTGTACAGTTGAACTGCCGTAACAAAATTTGCTAAAATGCTGATATTAATATTCAAAACTTCCTTCTCGAAGGATACTTTTAATGAAAATAACATACTTCATTGAAAAGTTATTTTCAATAAAAATAAATAAGCTTACGATATTAATTTATATTACGATTTGTTAAAAAAAAAAATTCAGAAAAACGTTCAGAACGTTTCTTGTTGCATGACAAAAAATGTCCTTACTATTGATGTTTAAAATTTTTTTTTTTAGTTTATATGTAGATATATGTATTTATAATATCCAAATAATAAAAATATATTATTTTTGTTATAACGTGGGTTATTAAATGGTTGGATTCTCACTTTGTATTTTAGTTCCACATTGGTTAGAGATTAGTATTTCATCTCCATTGGGTTATATAAATAAGGTATTTGCCTCCCACTGTGTGATTACACTAATAACAGATATTTTCTCATATTTTATTCTTCTTTCTTCTATGTTTATTCTAACACGTTATCAGCACGAAACTCTAACGGGAGAAAATAAGCGAAAGGATCTCTGTGAAGCCGTCATTTGCAGATTCTCTACTTCGGTAATAGGTATGGTTGTTTATGTTTATTTTTTTCTGCATATGAATACCCTAGGCGCAGCCTGATGTTGATGTTTATAAATCTCTTGGCATACCGCTAGGGAAAAAAGAATAATTTGTATCCATTCATCTCACTTCTTTTAGTTAACTCTTATAGCACTCCGATGTTAATCACGTATAGATCTCTTGGAGAGAACGTTGGATTTATTCTTTATTTCTTTCTTTCTTTTATATATGTTAATACATTCAGATCAAAACATCAGAGATCTGATGACCATGAACATGAATTGTTTGATCTATATATATAAGACTTCTAGAACATCAGTGTTCGAAGCATACCATATGTGGTATTTTTGAAAGACTTCTTGAACAAAATCATTGTTCGAAGCATACCATGAACATCTAGAGTTTGGTATTTGCCTACGACTTCTGGAACATCATTGATCGAAGCATACCATGAACAAGATTTGTTTGGTATAAATAGACTTTCGAAACATCATTGTTTTGAAGCATACACCATGAACATGAATTGTTTGGTGATTTACCAAGTTCTTATGTTAACTTGTTATTATTGATCTTATACGGCGATATGTCGAGCCACACAAAGCATGATTTCAAGCCTCTAAACTTAGAAGGCCAAAACTTTCTCAATTGGAGATTAGATGTTGAATTGCACCTTTAAGACAAAAGCTTAGGTGACGCAATTGTGGCTGATAAGTCAATATCTGCACAAGATAAAGTAAAAGCTTTAATTTTTCTAAGACATCATATTCAAGATGATCTAAAGGTTGAGTACTTAACAGTCAAGGATCCCTTGGTGCTATGAAATTCTCTAGTTGAGAGATATGATCACCAAAAAATAGTCATACTACCAAGTGCACTCCATGAATGGCTCAATCTACGTTTCCAAGATTATACGACAGTTGTAGCCTATAGTTCAGCTATGTTCAGGATTACTTCCCAATTGAAGTTATGTGGTGAAGAAGTGACAGAGCATTCCATGCTAGAGAAAATATTTACCACATTTCATGCGACTAATATGACACTACAACAGACGTATATGGAGAAAAAATTTAAGAAGTATTTCGAACTCATTGATATCTTACTCGTGGCCGAGAAAAACAATGAGTTATTAATCAAAAACTACACCAGTATATCAACTGGGTCTGCACCAATTCCATCTGAAGTGAATGCGACTAGTGCTCGAAAAAATATGACCAATACTAGGGATCGAGGAAATCACAGAGGTGGAGGGCATGGACGCCATGGAAGCCAAAGAAATTGCTACAATCCGGGTCCAAGAAAACGATACACATTTCAAAAATAAGGGATTTAATCCTCGAAGAAATAATGTCCAAATTCTTAATCCAGCTGCTCCAACTGATATTTGCAAACGTTGTGGAAGATCTGGTCATTGGATGTGAAACTGTCGCACATCATAAAAGAAGGTGGACGAGTATGAAGCCTCAAAGGATATGGAGACCAATCTCATGGAGGGTACAATACGCATGGATTTTAATGATTTCTTCCAATATAAGGATCCAAAACGCAATTTTGGAAGACCAATTCAACGCCATGATAGGCGAAATCAACGAATAGTTATTGTATGCTTATCTAAGTTTATTTACTTTTTACTTTGAATAAATTGGTCATTATATGATCAATAGTCTAGGTATGGACAATGATGATGGCATATGCTTGATTGAGTGCAACAACTCACATTATATTGAAAACTAGGAAGTTTTTCACAACATATGCCTCAAACACTGCCAAGGTGACCACCATTGCTGGACCCATACAGATTATAGAAGATTATGGTAAGGACGATATTGTGTTGCCAAATAGAACACACCTAGTCATTCGAAATATATTATTCTACAGTAGATCTAATAGAAATTTACTCAGCTTTAGAGATATTCGAATGAATGGGTTTCATGTTGAAACCATAAACGATGATAGCAAAGAGTATCTTTGTATCACCTCTAATATTGGAAGCAATAAGCTCACATTAGAAAAGTGCAAGTTAATCTCCTCGGGGCTATATCAAACTACTATGAAGGTAGTAGAATCTCACCCCATCACTAGCAAAAGGCTAAAGGATACAAGGAATATAATCTTTTGGCATGACAGATTGGGTCATCCAGGATCGACTATGTCAAGAAAGGTCATCAACAATACCAACGGGCATAATTTATCATACCAAAGTCTTTCCTTTCCTACTGAAAATTTGTGCGTAGCTTGTTCACAGGGTAAACTCATTATAAGACCTTCACTTCTCAAAATAGCTTCTGAATCACCACTATTTCTTCAGAGAATACAAGGTGATATTTGCGGACCAATTGATCCTGCTAGCGAATATTTCAGGTATTTTATGGTTCTAATAGATGCTTCTAGTACTTGATGGTCAAATGTTTCCTTACTCTCATCTAAAAATTTGCCTTCTCCAAGCTACTTTCTTAGAGTATTAAGCTTAAGACTCATTTTCCTGAACAACGTGTTAGAACGATTCGACTTGATAATGCAACTGAGTTCATTTTCCGTACTTTTGATGATTTATGCTTTTGTAGGAATAGAAGTTGAACATTTTGTCCCTCATGTTCATACCAAAAATGGTTTAACATACTCCTTGATTAAGCGTTTTCAGCACATAGCAAGGCCTTTACTCATGCAATCAAATTTACCCGTTTCAGCTTGGGGACATTCCATATTACATGCTGCTAAATTGATCATTGTTAGGCCAACTGTATATCATAATTTATCACCATCACAAATTGTGACAGGCCATCAACCTAACATCTCCTATTTGCGTAAATTTGGTTGTGTTATTTATGTTCCTATTCCCCCTCCTCAGCGCTCTAAAATGGGACCTTAACACCGTTTAGGAATTTATATTGGTTTTGATTTGCCCTCAATCATTCGATATTTGGAACCTTTAACTGGTGATATTTTTACTGCTAGATTCGCATACTGCCATTTTGATGAGACTAAATTTTCGTCATTAAGGGGGAGATAAGAAAGAAAAGAATGTTCTTACAGAACCATTCGCCACAAATAAAATGGATGAATTATCGTAGGATAATCCCACTCTGTCTCATCTAGATCCTCGTACTAATTAATGTAAAACTGAGGTACGAAGGATATTGCATCTACAGGAGATTGCAAATCAAATGCCAGATGCATTTACTGATGCAGCTAAAGTGATTAAATCACATGTGCCCGCTGCAAATGCGCCAGCTCGAATTGATATCCCCGTAGAAAAAAATAGCATAGTGGCCAATGAATCTACTACACGCCAGAAGCATTGTAGACCAATAGGTTCGAAGGACTTAGTCCCTAGAAAGAGAAAATGTCCAAATAATGCTCTTAAGGAGGTTACACATAACGCTCAAGAAGAGGTTATGAATGACAGATCCATACTCTCTGAAAACCCATAAGAGGTTATTGTCTTATAAAAGACACAAGCCCAAGAGGAGCCTCGGGTACCTGAAAGCAAAGAGATATCTATGTTTTATACATATACAAGAGAGGTATGAGATCGCAAAGATATAACAATAGATGATATATGATCATTCTCGGTAGCTACTGAAATATCTAAAGACATTGATGATACGGAACCACGTAGCATCGATGAATGTCGACAAAGAAAATATTGGCCAAAATAGAATGATGACATTCAAGCAGAATTGAATTTTCTTAATAAACGTAGAGTGTTCGGACCTATAGTACAAACACCAAAAGACGTCAGATCGGTAGGTTACAAGTGGGTGTTTGTAAGAAAGCAAAATAAAAATAATAAAATTGCTCGATTTAAGGCACGATTAGTGCACAAGGATTTTCTCACAAACCTGGGATTGATTACGAAGAGACGTATTCTTCCGTAATGGATGCAACAACGTTCCGTTATTTGATGTCACGACCCAATTCCGTAGAATCACTTGAGGCATCTCCCGAATCGTGACCGCCGTGCGGGCCTGGAGTTGCGCCCGCACAAGGCTTTAATGATTTGCATAGCAAGCACATATTCAGAGTACGCAGATAAATTGAAACACAGATTTGAAACATAGAAAAGTTCTCTTTATTGATAATGAACATCTATTACAAACTCTTGAACGAGTTAGCTAATATGCCGAACGGCTTACAAAAGAGATGACTCAATATGAGATAGCAGTCCTGTACATTACATCCTTTTATAAACTCAAAACGATAAGGACCTCCAGGCTAGAGAATCGCTTTGCCACGGAGCTGCATTTGTGTATGAAGAGTTGCAGCTTCGGACTTCAAAAGGTTTCAGGGGCGCGGTGAAGATGCGCCAACAGCTGGACTGGATCGGGTAGACGACTTCGGCTCCTCGCTCGGTTCGCCTTGGTGCGGAGAACCTGTTTCAACGAGGGTCAGCATATCGAAACATGCTGGTGAAGGCGAGCTAGCCTGACTATACCAATCAACACATTGTTTAGTGAAGCATGCATATTTTGTGGGTTTCTATCTTGCCTTAGTTCATTTACAAGTAAGCAGCATATAGAATTTACTTAAATGAACGTGCCACCGTTCGGTGGATTTTACCTGACCGTCTGAATTACCTGCACAATACTTACCATGCCTTCCCTGAAATGAAGACACAAGTTAGTATGCAACAGGTTTAAATATACACGTTGGGATCACTGGCTAGGAGCCATAATGGACCGTTTAGTCTTTGAACGAAGATGGTGTGCAACGAAGCACGTGAGGCGCTGCACGCCATCCCGTTCGCACGTGAGACTATCGTAAAGTTTCGCCCGGACCGGATCGGTGCCAGTGCCCCAGCGACCGTCCGCGGAACCCGTTACCTTGTGCATAAGTTGTCCGTGATCAATCGTTCGTGGCACGTTAACGTTGATGCAGTTGAGGCACGTGAACAAGATAAGCAACATTGCATGATTCGTTTATATTGCAACTACGTTATATTCATGCATCAGGATATACGTTTAAACTTGTATCTATGCATTTGATGAATATTACGAACGAACAAGCATGCAAAGATATAACCGTTCACAAGTTTATTGACAAGCATAATGAACCCAGTCTATTCTCTTTTATCTTGGTTTCTTTTATTATTACTTGGTATCGTTTGATCGGGGCAAAGTAGTGAAGCTTGGAAGCAGGGCTAGCTAATCGGGTTGGTAGCCACTCACTTAGATTTTGGAAAGAAGAAGGAAAGAGGCGCTTCACGACTCCGCTCGCAAGCCGCCTACTGCTCGTTCACCTGCACACGAACAGCTCGATTAATACTTCTTCCTCTCTTTCCAATCTCGGAATAGAAGTGCAAGTCAATGAACGAAAACAATGAAAACCATCGAAATCGTTCAAGAAAATAAGCAAGTCCCAAAACCAACTCAAAGCACGAAAGCAACAAGCGACATCGAAAACCGATGCAATAAAAGATAGCAGCGGAGAGGTCCCTCCTGACTCTGCCGCTAAGCCGATCCTTGGGGCGCAGTCCACTGAATATGGGAATCGATTCCGAAGAAACAAATCCATAACGAGGACGAGTTCTTAATTCAATCTATCCCGATCGAACGATACCGTCTTGTGTTTCTTAGCCGCGCTCTCCGCATCGGGAGAACGGGGCGTTACATCCTACCCAACTAATTGGAAGTTTCGTCCCAAAACTTAAGAACAATGCTTACCGTTAAGGGTGATGAACAGAATAGTTTGGGCAATCACGGATTCGGTGGGTGGAGTCACCGCAAATGAGACATTGCCCGAGTTTCTTGCGGCACTTATCGGACGTGTGCCCTTGTTTCTTACAGAAATTGCACGAAGGCCCTGGGTTTGCTCGTTGTGGACCGCCATGGTTAGGGCGCTTTGCAGCGGTGTTTCCTCTATCGTTGCCTTGGCGTTTATGATTGTAGGTATGCACAGCGCCGGTGGAAACGTGAGGATACTGCGGTTCGAGGGATAGGGCGTGATTCATGACTTCACGCATTGATCCGTACTGATTATTGACTACGTGCGAATGGATGGCAGGGCGTAGACCACCTTCAAACCTTCTAGCTCGACTCGCTGCATCAGATAAATAGGCCCTAGCGAATTTGGAGAGTCGGTTGAATTCGACGGAGTACTCTTTAACTGTCATCCTGCCTTGCCTCAGTTGCACGAAGTCATTTTCTATTTGACGTTGTACTGGAGGCGGTATAAACTCCTCTTTGAACGCGGCACGAAAGGTCGTCCACGAGATCGCCTCCTCTCCGTGATCAAATTGGAGAGATCGTCGATGCACGTCCCACCAATCGTGTGCGTTGAGGCGGAGCTGTAGTTGCGCGCAGGCGACGCGCTTATCTTCGGGGACCTCTAGCAGAGTGAAGTGATCTTCGAGCTCGGCTAGCCAATCTAGAGCTACCACTGGGTCCTCAGTCCCGTTGAATGGGGTGTTGCAGACTTTCTTGAAATGACCCAAGTTGAAGGCAGTCACGTCCCTCGGCCTTGGAATTTGAGGCGTCTCCACTTCAAGCACGGGCTGTTCCACCGGAGTCGCTGCTGTTGCGGCGGAATGGTTGGCAGCCAAAGTCTGAACGATTTGTTGCAGGTGTCACGTCCCAGTCCCAAAATGCCGAGGGACTGGAGATGCGTGGCAATGGCCAGCAGCACGCACTGATGGATAACCCAATTTAATGGAGCCATCAGGGCGTACTTAAGCTGTAAATAAGGTCTACTACACAAGTCACGCTAATCTCATCCATAAAGAAAAGGAAATAAACTGCATAATCAAATGGAAATAATGTAGCAACATCAGCACAGCAAGTCAGTCGGAGCAACAATCCGACTATAGTCTGAAATAAACTGGCTCTATAGGCCAGGAACAAATGATGTAAACATGAAATAAATAAATGAGTGCTGGAACAGGCACTCAGGAAAAGTCCTCGGCAGTCACCTCGTCCTCAGTGTTTTGTTCAGCTCCAGCAATAGGTTCAGCTCCGGTCCCGTATATCTCGGGATACTGCTCCTCAACTAAACCTGGGGACATAATCCATTCCAGGTCCTCAGTGGACATAGCAAGGCACAAATAATACAAGCCAAAATGAATAAGCAGTGCAATAAATAATGAATCAGCAGGGTAAACTAAGTAACTAACCATCTATGTGATATGCAAATGAGAGCAACACTAGTACTCAGGCTGAGACCGCTACAAGCTCTGTGTCGGGGAGCCGGTAGCAGTAATAACACGTAAAGGGTCTAGCTCTGCTGGAGAGTCTACAACCTCACAATAATAGTAGATATATATATAGAACAGCCTGTAGCCTGTGTGTCTCTCCCCACCCAATGTAATCACGCAAGCCATGACCATAACGTCTCATGTCCATGTCAGCGGGATTATATCTAATGCAACAAGTCATACTGTCTAATAATAATAACTCTGTCAAGTCCTGTATCCTATTCAGAATTCCCACGAATAACTCGGGAAGATTCTGTCCATGATAGTGTCAAGTGTCCTGGGTTATAGGGTACTTGATAGGTCAAGTACAAAGTAAGGGGGGGTCGTAAATCCATCTCTAAATGACGAACCCAACACCGCGCACGGCGTCAGTACCCGACTATGATCGGGCACTAGGTACGTCATATGTTTTCTAGGTTTAAGCAGTTTAAAACAGTTTATAAGAATTTGCACAAAACATCCAGCAGAGTATTTATTCAGAAAATATGAAAATAATGACTGCAAGTTTGGCAAGGTGCACTTGCCTGAAGTTTTTGAATTCCACTTAGGTCCTGGTTTCGGAAATTCCCAGAGATGTCTCAGAAAGCTGAAATAAACAGTACCATCACGCTCAGAAGGTGTCAATCAGCTAGGATCGCCTGTCCTTGGGTCCAATTTGGAGACAAGGGCAGAAACGATAATTTCGGGCCAAAACGGGGTCCACCGGTGGGCCCGCTTTGCACCGAAAAACGTGTCAGGGTCAATGGTCTCCAAATTCACCAAACTTAGTGTCAACAGGTCAGGAACGCTGATACGAACCCAACGGAACTTTCAGATTTGGATTCCGATGAGCCGATCACGAAATCGCCCGTCGAGCGGGGCCTGTGGGGCCCACGACACGCGATTTTGTCAACGTTCTCAGAATCGAACCAAACTTGACCCACAGGACCAGCGTATCGCTACGAGTCCGATGGCGCAAGTTTCGTCTCGATCCGACGTGTGTGCACGAAGTTAGGATGAATTGCAGAAAAGGCGGATACGGAGCGATGTCCGCGGATACGCGTTGATTCCGGTGTGCACGCACACCCAAATCGACTTCCGCGAAAACCCACACGTCCGTATCGACGAGGCGCACGTATCTGTGAAGACCGCGCGCGACCAAGTCGTCCTGTTTGGCGGGGCGGACTCGGTTCCGGGGTGAAACAGGGTCTGGTTTTTTCCTGTTTTTGGATCGCGATGCGCGATCACCACAGGACGCGATGCCCCGAGCGGTTTGTCCGGGCACCGAGAGGGTCATACAGGCTTCGCGTAGGAATTGACGGAATCGAAAACGGAGATCAGGGTTGCAAGATACGAATACCTGAAGGGGACCGAGAAATCGGGGTTTTTCGAGTCCGAATCGAGCTCGTGTCCTGGATGTGTCAGCGGCGTGTCCGGGCTCGTATCCGCGTCTGGGTCGTGTCCGCGGCGTGTCCGGTGCTGCTGGAGGGTACGCCGGAGGCTGGCGAGGTCAGGCCGGGGCTGCGGCGGCTCAGGCGAGGGGCTGGGCGGTGGCTGCGGCTCCGGCGGAGGGGAGGCAGCAGCGGGGGAGGAGTCGGGGTTGGCTCCGCCTGGGGAGGAGGAGGAAGGGGAGAGGAGGAGGTGGTTCTGGCTGGGGAGGGTGGTCGCAGGGCGGTCTGGGAGGTCGGCGCTGGTGGCCGAGGGCAGTCGGGGTCGGCGGACGGGGCTCGCCGGAGTAGGGAGTTAGGGCTTGGGGTTTGGGGAAGACGGGAGGCGGATGGGGGCTGTTTATATAGGGCTTAGGGCGGAGCGAGGTCGGGGACGACGTGGCGGGTGATCCGGAGGGGAGGCGCGGTTGTGGCGGAGGGCGTGGCCGGAAAACGCGGCGTCCGGCGAGGTTCTGGATCGTGGCCGATCGTGGGAGCGGGTGGGGGTGACACGGGTCCGGGTCGGGCGCGGATCCGGGTGAGCGGACCCGCCCGACCCGCTAAGGAGGCTTGGGCTGGGTTGGGTTTACATGGGCTCGGCCCACTGGGCCGGGCCGGGCCCAAAGACGAATAAAAAAAATTAAAATAAATAATAATAGTAATATTAATTAATTAATTAATTTAGAAAAATAGTTTTTAGGCTTTTAAAAATAGTTCTGATGTCCAATAAAATCCCAGAAAATTACCCTAAGTCCGGTTTTCTATTTTACACCATAAAATAATATTTTCATTACATTTTAATGTTGTTTATTGGCAATTAAAAATTACAAACTCACTACAGGGCCTATGTAAATTCCTGAAAAATGCATTTTAAATCCCAAAATTGATTTTTAAAATTCCAGAAAATTTAGGGTGTTTACAATCTACCCCCCTTAAGAGGATTGCGTCCTCGCAATCGAAGGGTAAACTATAAAGACAGAATTTATAGAATTAAAATGCTTAGGTTACCTGATTCTGCAAATAAATGCGGATAACGCTGCCGCATAACATCTTCTCTCTCCCAGGTCGATTCGCCTGGAGAGTGCTGTTTCCAAGCTACTCGAACCAGCCTGATGGTTTGCCCTCGTAGTGTCTTCTCGCTGGTGTCGAGTATACCCACTGGCTGCTCTTCGTATCTCAGGCTAGGTCCCACTGAAATCTCAGAATGATCAACTATATGGCTTGGGTCCGTCACATACCTCCTCAGTTGTGAGACGTGGAATACGTCATGCACTCCCTCTAAGGATGGAGGTAATGCAAGACGGTAAGCCACCTCACCAATGCGCTCCAAGATATCAAATGGCCCAATGTACCTTGGGCTTAACTTGCCTCTGCTGCCGAACCTGATAGTACCTCTAATGGGCGAGATCCTCAAAAATACATGTTCTCCTTCCTTGAATTCCAGGGGTCGTCGGTGTACATCGGCCCAATGCTTCTGTCTATCCTGGGCTGCACGGAGATGGTTCTGAATCTGCTTTACTTTCTCCACTGTCTCCGTTACCAACTCTGGACCCAGTAATTGACGTTCGCCAACGTCACTCCAGCATATCGGCGATCTGCACTTCCTTCCGTACAACGCCTCGAAAGGTGCCATCTGAATGCTTGCCTGATAGCTGTTGTTGTAGGAGAACTCCACTAAGTGCAGATGATCTTCCCAAGATCCTCCAAAGTCCAGTATACAGGATCGCAACATATCTTCCAGGATCTGAATGGTGCGCTCTGACTGTCCGTCTGTCTGAGGATGATAGGCAGTACTGAACTTGAGCCTGGTGCCGAGACTCTCTTGCATGCTTCGCCAGAAGTGAGATGTAAATCTTGAGTCTCGATCTGATACGATACTAACCGGCACTCCATGTAATTTTACGATCTGACGCATATACATGTCGGCTAGTACTTCTGTGGATTGTCCGACTCTAAACGGCAAGAAGTGAGCCGACTTAGTGAGCCGATCCACAATGACCCACACTGCATCCTTTCCACTAGGGCTCCTTGGAAATCCAGTGACAAAGTCCATGGTAATATGCTCCCACTTCCATTCAGGGATGGGAAGTGGCTGCAACATACCTGCAGTCCTCTGGTGCTCGGCCTTCACCTGCTGGCAGACTAAGCATTTCGCCACAAAGCGGGCAATCTCCCTTTTCATTCCATGCCACCAGTAATATTGTCTCAAGTCCCGGTACATCTTGGTTCCTCCTGGATGAACCGAGTATTTGGAGCTATGGGCTTCTTTCATCAACTCCTGCCTTAATTCTCCATTTGGAACACATAGGCGATTTCCGCACCTTAATGTTCCGTCCTCGTGGATGCGAAGTCCCGTCTGCAAGCCTGCTTCTGTTCTTTCTCTCAGCCTTCGGAATCTGGCATCATTGGGCAAAGCTTCCTTGATTCTCTCCACCAGCGATGACTTTACTTCGAGGTTAGCCAGCAAACCATTTTGTCCTGGTAAAATAACCTCTATCTGGAGTTCTTGCAAGTCTTGTAATAACTGAGGCTGCTCTGTCAAGAAGTAAGCCGAGGGTTTTCTGCTAAGGGCGTCGGCTACAACATTTGCTTTCCCCGGGTGGTACTGCAGATCGATGTCAAAGTCCACCATCAACTCCAGCCAACGCCTTTGCCTCATATTGAGCTCCTTCTGTGTATAAACATACTTCAAGCTCTTATGATCAGTGAATATCTCGACCTTTTCTCCATACAGGTAATGTCTCCAGATCTTCAATGCAAAAATAACTGCAGCTAGCTCCAGGTCGTGCGTTGGGTAGTTCTTCTCGTGGACCTTCAGCTGCCTCGATGCATAGGCGATAACCTTGCCGTGTTGCATCAAGACACAACCTAGTCCACTACCGGACGCATCACTGTATACAACAAAACCTCCTGACCCTGAGGGAAGAGTCAAGACTGGTGCTGTTGTTAGACGCCTCTTCAATTATTCAAAGGCATTCTGGCATTCTTCCGACCATATGAACTCCTGATCCTTCCGTGTTAGCTTAGTCATAGGTTCTGCAATCCTTGAAAAATTTTCTACGAACCGCCGGTAATACCCAGCAAGTCCAAGAAAACTTCTCACTTCAGCAACCGAGGTAGGGGTAGGCCAGGTTTCTATAGCTGTGACTTTCTCTGGGTCCACAGACAGTCCTTCACCCGAGATAATATGCCCTAAGAATGGCACCTTGTCCATACAGAACTCACATTTGCTGAGTTTGGCATACAGTTTCTCCCTTCTCAAAGTTTCTAGCACTATTCTGAGGTGTTCCTCGTGCTCTTCTTGGTTCTTGGAGTAGACTAGGATATCATCAATGAATACCACCACGAACTTATCCAGGTACTGATGGAAGACCCCGTTCATCAAACTCATAAATACGGCGGGTGCGTTGGTTAAACCAAACGGCATCACTAGGAACTCATAATGTCCATACTTAGTTCTGAAGGCCGTCTTTGGGATATCTTCCTTCTTCACCCTAATCTGGTGATAACCGGATCTAAGGTCAATCTTTGAAAATACCCTAGCACCACTTAACTGGTCAAACAAATCATCAATACGTGGTAATGGGTATCGGTTCTTAATAGTTACAGCATTAAGGGCTCTGTAATCAATGCACAGCCGTACAGATCCGTCTTTCTTGGGTACAAAGAGTATAGGTGCTCCCCATAGCGAAACACTGGGCCGGATAAATCCTTTCTCCAGAAGGTCGTCAACTTGTGTTTTCAGCTCCACTAACTCCTTAGGTGCTAGCCGATATACCGATGAGGTGATAGGTTCGGCTCCTGGAGTTAGGTCTATCGTGAATTCTATCTCCCGATCAGGTGGTAAACCTGGAAGGTCGTCGGGAAATACATCCACAAATTCTGTTATGACTCTTGGGTAACTTGAATCCTCTTCTACGGTCAATACCCTAAGAGTTGGCTGGACCCCTTGTTCTACAGCTCCTCTATGAAATTCAAACTCAGGAAGGCTAGGGGGTCTAAATATCACTTTTCCAAGCCGGCAATCCAGTGTCGCATGGTACTGACTTAACCAGTCCATACCAAGTACAACATCGTAATCAGGCATAGAAAAGATCAGGAGTTGGGCTCGCATCTCTCGGCCACAGACTACTACCGAACATGATCTACAAGTATCACTAACCGGGATAATTCCACCTCCCGTTAGTATTCTCTTCATCTTCGAGAGAGGTGCGGTAGCTATTCTATGTGTGGCTACGAAGCTAGCAGCAATAAATGAATGCGAAGCTCCAGAATCAAATAATGCTACAGCAGAAATTGAAGCTACTAATATGGTACCTGCTATCACTTCGCCTGCAGTAGCTTCCTCAGTGACTGCTAGTGCATATGCCTGACCTCGTCCCTGAGCGGGACCCCTTTGCTGACGAGCTTGTTGGAACAGTGCTGCCTGAGGTGGTAGAGGTGGCCTGGCTCCTCCAGGCCCTGTCTGAGTTGCTCCCCCAGCTGGAAGAGCTGCAGGTGGAGCTGGTCGATTCGGAACTCCCTCACGACGTTCCGAGCAGTCCTTGGAGAAGTGTTGTCCAGATCCGCAAACCAGGCAGAGTCCCAGCTTGCGTCGACATTCCTTTTCAATATGTCCTACCTTGCTGCAGTAGTGGCAAGTAGGCAGGTTCTTAGTTGCTGCTCTTGGAGGTGGGCTCTTCTGGGGCCGTTTAGCAGATTCTCCTGGTGATGACTTGGACGGTGCTGAGGAGAAGGGACGTTTCAGGCTTGATTCCCTCCGAGTAACGCGTTCCAGCCGACGTGCTGCAGCTAGGACGTCGGTGTAAGAGGTGGGCGCGACCGATCCAATTAACTTCTGAAGCTCGAACCTGAGCCCATCAAAGAACTTCTCCGCCTTCTCCTCTTCGGTAGGAATTAGAGAAGGGGCGAAGCGGCTCAAGCGAATGAATTCGGCGTTGTATTCCTCCACCGTCATGTTGCCCTGGATCAGGCGGTTGAATCTGTCTCGGAGTTCTGACCGAGCCACAGCAGGGATGTACATTTCCTGGAAGAGTCTGGAGAACTCCTCCCAGGTAACCTGATCATGTCCGAGCCTTCTTTCTTCGGACAGCCACCAATGATGCGCGTTGTCCGTCAGTTGCATCCGGACGGCAGTCATCCATTTGTCCCTTGGTAATTCAGCGGCCTCCAACTGATGCTGTGTGTTTGTAAGCCATTCATGCACTTCAGTTGGTCCTTCCTTGCCCGAGAAGGTACGGGGCTTGAGTTGACGGAAATCCGTAATAGATCCCGTCGCTGGCCGCCTATTTGGTGCATGCTCCAATGCTGCGACCAGGCTGTTCCTTAGGTTCTCGGCCTCCCGGCGTTGGGTCTCCTGTTGAATCTGTTGTTGCGCCTGCATCATGGCGTAGAACATCTGAAACATTTGTTGGCCGTCCATTGCCTGTCCTGGGGGAAAGACAGGCATCATAGGTGGGAACTGGGGAGGAGGCGGGATGTCATCACGCCTGAACCTGGAACTTGGCTGGCCAGTTTGGTTGCTCTGAGAGGATTGTCCTCTAGTGTCTGGCGTCGTTCCAGCCTCGCAGGTAAACCCTGCTTCAGTCGGTGTTCCCAAGGGGGTCTCGTCACCACGTCTGGGATCCATTTCTCTGCATCAAAAGAAAACAATGAGAACGCACAGAGGAATCAAACAGGATGCAGTTCAAGCAATTTAATTGAATTCGACATAGAGTTCAAAAACGATTAAATATATGGATGAGATCCTACAACCTATCTTATTGCAGGCCTGTCCGGTCCCTAAGTTGAAACCGAACAATTTAGTTGAGGACCTGCATGGGCCACCACAAAAACCATGTCACGCCCCAGTCCCAAAATGCCGAGGGACTGGAGATGCGTGGCAATGGCCAGCAGCACGCACTGATGGATAACCCAATTTAATGGAGCCATCAGGGCGTACTTAAGCTGTAAATAAGGTCTACTACACAAGTCACGCTAATCTCATCCATAAAGAAAAGGAAATAAACTGCATAATCAAATGGAAATAATGTAGCAACATCAGCACAGCAAGTCAGTCGGAGCAACAATCCGACTATAGTCTGAAATAAACTGGCTCTATAGGCCAGGAACAAAAGATGTAAACATGAAATAAATAAATGAGTGCTGGAACAGGCACTCAGGAAAAGTCCTCGGCAGTCACCTCGTCCTCAGTGTTTTGTTCAGCTCCAGCAATAGGTTCAGCTCCGGTCCCGTATATCTCGGGATACTGCTCCTCAACTAAACCTGGGGACATAATCCATTCCAGGTCCTCAGTGGACATAGCAAGGCACAAATAATACAAGCCAAAATGAATAAGCAGTGCAATAAATAATGAATCAGCAGGGTAAACTAAGTAACTAACCATCTATGTGATATGCAAATGAGAGCAACACTAGTACTCAGGCTGAGACCGCTACAAGCTCTGTGTCGGGGAGCCGGTAGCAGTAATAACACGTAAAGGGTCTAGCTCTGCTGGAGAGTCTACAACCTCACAATAATAGTAGATATATATATAGAACAGCCTGTAGCCTGTGTGTCTCTCCCCACCCAATGTAATCACGCAAGCCATGACCATAACGTCTCATGTCCATGTCAGCGGGATTATATCTAATGCAACAAGTCATACTGTCTAATAATAATAACTCTGTCAAGTCCTGTATCCTATTCAGAATTCCCACGAATAACTCAGGAAGATTCTGTCCATGATAGTGTCAAGTGTCCTGGGTTATAGGGTACTTGATAGGTCAAGTACAAAGTAAGGGGGGGTCGTAAATCCATCTCTAAATGACGAACCCAACACCGCGCACGGCGTCAGTACCCGACTATGATCGGGCACTAGGTACGTCATATGTTTTCTAGGTTTAAGCAGTTTAAAACAGTTTATAAGAATTTGCACAAAACATCCAGCAGAGTATTTATTCAGAAAATATGAAAATAATGACTGCAAGTTTGGCAAGGTGCACTTGCCTGAAGTTTTTGAATTCCACTTAGGTCCTGGTTTCGGAAATTCCCAGAGATGTCTCAGAAAGCTGAAATAAACAGTACCATCACGCTCAGAAGGTGTCAATCAGCTAGGATCGCCTGTCCTTGGGTCCAATTTGGAGACAAGGGCAGAAACGATAATTTCGGGCCAAAACGGGGTCCACCGGTGGGCCCGCTTTGCACCGAAAAACGTGTCAGGGTCAATGGTCTCCAAATTCACCAAACTTAGTGTCAACAGGTCAGGAACGCTGATACGAACCCAACGGAACTTTCAGATTTGGATTCTGATGAGCCGATCACGAAATCGCCCGTCGAGCGGGGCCTGTGGGGTCCACGACACGCGATTTCGTCAACGTTCTCAGAATTGAACCAAACTTGACCCACAGGACCAGCGTATCGCTACGAGTCCGATGGCGCAAGTTTCGTCTCGATCCGACGTGTGTGCACGAAGTTAGGATGAATTGCAGAAAAGGCGGATACGGAGCGATGTCCGCGGATACGCGTTGATTCCGGTGTGCACGCACACCCAAATCGACTTCCGCGAAAACCCACACGTCCGTATCGACGAGGCGCACGTATCTGTGAAGACCGCGCGCGACCAAGTCGTCCTGTT
Source organism: Iris macrosiphon (assembly GCA_036927795.1). Lineage (NCBI taxonomy): Eukaryota > Viridiplantae > Streptophyta > Magnoliopsida > Asparagales > Iridaceae > Iris > Iris macrosiphon. The sequence continues at coordinate 168,254,295 of JAYESA010000014.1, read as the reverse complement.
TGGCGGGGCGGACTCGGTTCCGGGGTGAAACAGGGTCTGGTTTTTTCCTGTTTTTGGATCGCGATGCGCGATCACCACAGGACGCGATGCCCCGAGCGGTTTGTCCGGGCACCGAGAGGGTCATACAGGCTTCGCGTAGGAATTGACGGAATCGAAAACGGAGATCAGGGTTGCAAGATACGAATACCTGAAGGGGACCGAGAAATCGGGGTTTTTCGAGTCCGAATCGAGCTCGTGTCCTGGATGTGTCAGCGGCGTGTCCGGGCTCGTATCCGCGTCTGGGTCATGTCCGCGGCGTGTCCGGTGCTGCTGGAGGGTACGCCGGAGGCTGGCGAGGTCGGGCCGGGGCTGCGGCGGCTCAGGCGAGGGGCTGGGCGGTGGCTGCGGCTCCGGCGGAGGGGAGGCAGCAGCGGGGGAGGAGTCGGGGTTGGCTCCGCCTGGGGAGGAGGAGGAAGGGGAGAGGAGGAGGTGGTTCTGGCTGGGGAGGGTGGTCGCAGGGCAGTCTGGGAGGTCGGCGCTGGTGGCCGAGGGCAGTCGGGGTCGGCGGACGGGGCTCGCCGGAGTAGGGAGTTAGGGCTTGGGGTTTGGGGAAGACGGGAGGCGGATGGGGGCTGTTTATATAGGGCTTAGGGCGGAGCGAGGTCGGGGACGACGTGGCGGGTGATCCGGAGGGGAGGCACGGTTGTGGCGGAGGGCGTGGCCGGAAAACGCGGCGTCCGGCGGGGTTCTGGATCGTGGCCGATCGTGGGAGCGGGTGGGGGTGACACGGGTCCGGGTCGGGCGCGGATCCGGGTGAGCGGACCCGCCCGACCCGCTAAGGAGGCTTGGGCTGGGTTGGGTTTACATGGGCTCGGCCCACTGGGCCGGGCCGGGCCCAAAGACGAATAAAAAAAATTAAAATAAATAATAATAGTAATATTAATTAATTAATTAATTTAGGAAAATAGTTTTTAGGCTTTTAAAAATAGGTCTGATGCCCAATAAAATCCCAGAAAATTACCCTAAGTCCGGTTTTCTATTTTACACCATAAAATAATATTTTCATTACATTTTAATGTTGTTTATTGGCAATTAAAAATTACAAACTCACTACAGGGCCTATGTAAATTCCTGAAAAATGCATTTTAAATCCCAAAATTGATTTTTAAAATTCCAGAAAATTTAGGGTGTTTACAGCAGGGCATCGACCTGCTTCTGTTGGACTAAGAATCGGGTCTCTAGATTACTCTCGAGCTTGGCTTGGCGAGCATCGTCTCGTTGTCGTTGCGATTCTAATATTTGCATTACCCGCTCAAGCGGGTCGACTTGAGACATGCCTCTTTGGCTTCGAGAGCTTCCCGAATTGCCCGAACTGCTTTCTTGTGTTTCGATCGGTGGTTGCGCTGCAGATTGCGCTGGATCCATTCCTTCAAAAGAAGGTAAATTACATTAGAATCATAATGTATTATGGACTTATTGCACGAACGTATCTCATTTTGGCCTAGCGAGTTCAAGAGTTCGCACAGGAATTTGATCGTTAAAGGAACTTTTCCAGCACGAAGTCTAAGGAACTTGAATCTGTGCTCTGATACCACTATGTCAGGACCCAATTCCGTAGAATCACTTGAGGCGTCCCCCGAATCGTGACCGCCGTGCGGGCCTGGAGTTGCGCCCGCACAAGGCTTTAATGATTTGCATAGCAAGCACATATTCAGAGTACGCAGATAAATTGAAACACAGATTTGAAACATAGAAAAGTTCTCTTTATTGATAATGAACATCTATTACAAACTCTTGAACGAGTTAGCTAATATGCCGAACGGCTTACAAAAGAGATGACTCAATATGAGATAGCAGTCCTGTACATTACATCCTTTTATAAACTCAAAACGATAAGGACCTCCAGGCTGGAGAATCGCTTTGCCACGGAGCTGCATTTGTGTATGAAGAGTTGCAGCTTCGGACTTCAAAAGGTTTCAGGGGCGCGGTGAAGATGCGCCAACAGCTGGACTGGATCGGGTAGACGACTTCGGGTCCTCGCTCGGTTCGCCTTGGTGCGGAGAACCTGTTTCAACGAGGGTCAGCATATCGAAACATGCTGGTGAAGGCGAGCTAGCCTGACTATACCAATCAACACATTGTTTAGTGAAGCATGCATATTTTGTGAGTTTCTATCTTGCCTTAGTTCATTTACAAGTAAGCAGCATATAGAATTTACTGAAATGAACGTGCCACCGTTCGGTGGATTTTACCTGACCGTCTGAATTACCTGCACAATACTTACCATGCCTTCCCTGAAACGAAGACACAAGTTAGTATGCAACAGGTTTAAATATACACGTTGGGATCACTGGCTAGGAGCCATAATGGACCGTTTAGTCTTTGAACGAAGATGGTGTGCAACGAAGCACGTGAGGTGCTGCACGCCATCCCGTTCGCACGTGAGACTATCGTGAAGTTCCGCCCGGACCGGATCGGTGCCAGTGCCCCAGCGACCGTCCGCGGAACCCGTTACCTTGTGCACAAGTTGTCCGTGATCAATCGTTCGTGGCACGTTAACGTTGATGCAGTTGAGGCACGTGAACAAGATAAGCAACATTGCATGATTCGTTTATATTGCAACTACGTTATATTCATGCATCAGGATATACGTTTAAACTTGTATCTATGCATTTGATGAATATTACGAACGAACAAGCATGTAAAGATATAACCGTTCACAAGTTTATTGACAAGCATAATGAACCCAGTCTATTCTCTTTTATCTTGGTTTCTTTTATTATTACTTGGTATCGTTTGATCGGGGCAAAGGAGTGAAGCTTGGAAGCAGGGCTAGCTAATCGGGTTGGTAGCCACTCACTTAGATTTTGGAAAGAAGAAGGAAAGAGGCGCTTCACGGCTCCGCTCGCAAGCCGCCTACTGCTCGTTCACCTGCACACGAACAGCTCGATTAATACTTCTTCCTCTCTTTCCAATCTCGGAATAGAAGTGCAAGTCAATGAACGAAAATAATAAAAACCATCAAAATCGTTCAAGAAAACAAGCAAGTCCCAAAACTAACTCAAAGCACGAAAGCAACAAGCGACATCGAAAACCGAGGCAATAAAAGATAGCAGCGGAGAGGTCCCTCCTGACTCTGCCGCTAAGCCGATCCTTGGGGCGCAGTCCACTGAATATGGGAATCGATTCCGAAGAAACAAATCCATAACGAGGACGAGTTCTTAATTCAATCTATCCCGATCGAACGATACCGTCTTGTGTTTCTTAGCCGCGCTCTCCGCATCGGGAGAACGGGGCGTTACATTTGATAAGTCTGACAGTTGAGAAAAAGCTGGACATGAGACTTATGGACGTTGTAACAACCTATCTATATGGTGATTTAGATATCGATATCTATATGAAAATTCCATATGGATTTAACCTACCCAGCTCAAAAGCTAAGAACGTGCATTCCATAAAGCTAAGATATTTATTGTACGGTTTGAAACAATCCGGAAGGATGTTGTACAACCGTCTTAGTGAATATATAAAAATGGAGAGATATGAGAATAATCATATATGCCCATGTGACTTCATAAAGAAATTTAAGGAGGGTTTCGTTATAGTTGCAGTATATGTCGATGACATAAACTTGATTGGGACAAGACATAAAATCAATGAGACTGCAAACTATCTAAAAAAGGAGTTCAAGATGAAAGATCTCAGAGACACAAAATATTGTCTCGGATTATAAATTGAGCATTGCACTAATAAAATTTTAGTGCATCAATCCAAATACACAAAAATATATTGAGACAGTTCAATATGGATAAAGCTCATCTCCTTAGCACTCAAATGGTTGTTCGATCTTTAGATATTAATAAAGATCCATATCGTCCTAAAGACAACAATAAAATTATGCTAGGAACCGAAGTACCGTACCTTAGTGTCATTGGGGCATTAATGTATCTATCGTAATGTACAAGGCCAGACATATCATTCTCTGTCAATCTATTGGCTAGATATAGCTCAGCGCCAACAGAAGCCAGTTTCAGAGTCTTCGACAGAGGACAGAAGCCGGGATGCAGACAGGATTACGCGTACACGAGGATGGACTTTGAGATATAGAGATCGTCTCTATGTTCCGAAATAAGAACTTTATCAGGAGCTGATATCGGAGGCGCACAGTTCAGCATGCTCTATTTATCCAGGAGGCACAAGATGTACATAGATCTTAATGCAGTACCAATGGTAGCATAGAATGAAGAGGAAGATAGCCACTTTATGACAAAGTGCCTGGTGTGTCAGCAGGTCAAGGCTGAGCATCAGAGGTCCGCAGGGCTACTTAATCCACTCACGATACCTGAGTAAACCTGGAAGTACATCACTATGGACTTCGTTACGGGCTTTCTGAGGAGTCCCAGTATTCGTAATACGGTATGAGTGATCGTGGATCGACCTACAAAGTTTGCTCACTCTTTACCTTTCAGAGTTCGATAATCTACGGAGGTCTTAACGGATATGTATATGAGGGAGATCGTGCGACCGCATGGAATGCCAGTAGGTATAGCGTCTGACAGGGATACGAGGTCCATATCTTACCTTTGATGGAGCTTGTTGGAAACAAGATCAACGTACTAGAAAGATATGAAGGTGTGTAGGAGACAAGGATAAGAAAAATATATTGGAGTCACGCAACCCAAGGACAAAATTTGTGATATAGCCTGGAGGGATAATAATTATAGTATTGTAATGCTTTTGGAGTTTCGAGGATTTAGCACAGGTAGAAATTGCCGAATCAGCCTCGAAGTGCTACAAATTTTGAGGAACAAGATACAGGTTTAAGTCACACACCGACTCATTAGTCAATTGGTAGACGATTACCACTAGACTCCTCGATTATATATTGACACGTGAGTATGTGGTACATAAGGAAGATAGAAGTATGACAGAAATAGTAAGCCGAATATTGTAGATTACGCATAAACTGTTTAGGGATAGAGATTTAGACTTTTTGACTAATAGGACATGAGCTTGCTGAACCTAATCCTTAGTAGTAGGTGGTATTATGGGAACCTATATCCTATCTGCCCTAGCCAATAAATTTAGGAATCGTATTCTTGTTATTGTATTTGTTATACTTTTATTATAGGGTACTTAGAATGACTAAATAGATATTGTTATATATTTTTCTACATATTCTTAGCACTATGTATTGAGTAGAGACTTGTGTAGTATTTCATTACATATACTTCTCCTAAAAATTGTTTGAGTTGAGTTTCTAGGCTAGGTATGACTGACTAGCTAGATTAGACCTGTTGCTACTAAAGGTAATTTTAAGAAGTTAAGTCACCTGATTCCCTTGTGGATACTATAGGATGATGACGTATTACCTAGAAAGAATGCTAAGATATTACCCGTCCTAGTTGCTGATAAAGGTTAGGACAGTGTTCGAGGTACGGATCGAACAAACACCAGGTTCAGGAGTATTTTTAGTATGTCAATAGAGCCCAACAGATAGTGCAAAGGCCAGCTCCACCGGTCCTAGGTATGACCGTAGCATTTCTTGATGAGTTAAAGCTTATTATGTGTTTATTTTAATTTCGAGGACGAAATTCTTATAAGTTTGGTAGATTGTAAACCCCCTCGACCAAAAAATTTAGGCCTAATTAGCTTAGATGGGAAGATTAGGGTTAATTTGGAGCCAGTTAGAATTAATACACAGTATTTTATAATTTTCGTGCAATATTTATATCACTTAGTGCGCCTTACCCTTACTTCGATATTTAGAGCACTACAACAGTTAACACATGCAAACAAATTTCATATATTTTTCTAGTCATGCCAGCCTACTATTCTGACCATTGTGTAACTCATAAATACCCTCCTTTGTGCTTTATTTTAGTCGCACAAAAATCGTTACAGACGTATGTGTTTAAATCCAATTAAATCCAAATTTATATTCCTGGTGCGTTTCAATCGAAATTGGAGACACAATCTTGACCCATTTTGTACAACCCAATTTATGATAATATTCTACTCTGAGTCTTCTATGTCCATGACACTTGTGCTCCACCAAATTTCAGCCTCAAGTATTTCCAATTAATTCGAGAACACCATGCGCAATTATTTTCAAATTAATTTAAAACCCAATTTCTGTCTTTGTGCAATTTTCTAATTGTTGGGCACTTTTATGCAAAAGTGCATTAAGGTGTCCACGCCATTGGACAATACACGAAGAAAACCATTTTTCTCCTTCATACAAATTTTTTCATAATTTTCAGAATGTGCAACGCGCAACATCGCCCCCACTTAATTTTAGCCTTGCATTTAAATAATGTAAATTATAGCCCTCGAAACATCCCCATGACAAGCCAAGGCCCAATCCCAAGAAGGAGGTTGACCAAGTCTACCTTTTTAGGTCAACCTAAACTCCCTTTACATAGATTTATATATATATAACTTTTTGTTTTCTTTTTCCTTATTTTTCTTAAATTCCCTAAACCCTAACCCTAGATCTAGCCCCCCCCTTTCTCTCAGTTCCACTGCCACCCTCCACCGGAGCCTCGTCGGAGCGGCCACCCGAACCGACGTCCTCCTCCTCCCCGTCTCAGCAGACCCCGACCTCCCCTCGCCGGATCCCCCTCGACGAGCCGCCGGGCTCGACCACCGTACACAACCCCACCCCTCGCCACCGCCACCCCCGACATCATGACCACCACCTCGCCTCCTCCCTGCATCCCGAGTACACGCCCCATGACCGCTGAGCCCCCCCACCGACATCTCCCCGCTGAGCCGACTGCCCCGAGATGCCAACCGACCGGAGCAACCTATACCGCCATCCCCACCTCCACTCGTCCCCCTCGCCATCTCCTCGACCGCCTCCTCCAACCACCGCCAACCACCATCATCACCGACTCCTCCCCTCGACCCAACTCCCCTCCGCTCATCTCCACCCCCTCAGCACCCGTCGACTCCGCCCGTCTCCACCACCGCCACCCCCGACTCTAGTCACCGCCGCCACAGTCCTGGCCCCCTACCCCGCGGCAGAGCCACCGCCACCAACTGCCGCTGTTGCTGCTCCAACTGATGCTGTAGCCGCTGCTGTGGCCGTCCTGGCCGCTGCCACAGCGCCGCCGGCAGACCACGGAGTACCGCCCCGACGCCGGCGAGCCACCCCCCACCGGCCGGCCTCCATCGAGTGTCCCCAAGCCACGCCGAGACTGAACATCTCCTTCCCGCGGCCGCGAGGAACCGCGACTCGAACCCGAGTTCGGGAATCAGAGTTCAACCTCCCCGATTCACGGGCAGATTTCTTCCTCCACGCTCAACCAATGCTCGAAACGCCTTCTCTGGTATACTCTCTATGTAACCCTCTTCTAACGTCTTCATTTAGAATAATTTAATGTGATTTTTATTGTTTGTTAGTTTAGATCCAAAATCGAATAAAAACCATTTTCAAAATACTAAAATTCTCCGGAATGGAGTGGGTCCCGTCAATCCGGGCATCCACGTCACATTTTGATTTTACCAAAAGGTGCACAATGTCAATACGGATGTGTGGGAATTCGCGAAAGTTGATTTGGATGTGCGTGCATACCGGAATCAACGCGTATCCGTCGACGACACCTCGTATCGGCCCTGTGTTGGAACTCGTTGGAACTTCGTATGTGCTCGTCATTTCAAAACGAAACTTACGCCATCGGACTCGTAGCGATACGCTGGTCCTGTGACCCAAGTTTGGTTCGATTCTGAGAACGTTGACAAAATTCCGTATTGTGGGTCCCACGGATCTACTTGACGGACGATTTTGTGATCGGCTCATCGGAATCCAGTTCTAGACATTTTGTTGGGTTCGTATCAATGTTCTGGACTTGTTGACACTAATTTTGACGAATTTGGAGAACCTTGTCTCTGGCACATTTTTCGGTGTCCAAATTGGACCCCGTGTTGACCATAAACTGTATTTTTGCCCTGTGTCCAAATTGGACGAAAGGTGTAGTGCCCCGTTCCCCCGGTGCGGGGAGCGCGGCTAAGAAACACAAACGGTATCGTTCGATCGGGATAGATTGAATTAAGAACTCGTCCTCGTTATGGATTTGTTTCTTCGGAATCGATTCCCATATTCAGTGGACTGCGCCCCAAGGATCGGCTTAGCGGCAGAGTCAGGAGGGACCTCTCCGCTGCTATCTTTTATTGCCTCGGTTTTCGATGTCGCTTGTTGCTTTCGTGCTTTGAGTTGGTTTTGGGATTTGCTTGTTTTCCTTGAACGGTTTCGATGGTTTTCATTATTTTCGTTCATTGACTTGCACTTCTATTCCGAGATTGGAAAGAGAGGAAGAAGTGTTAATCGAGCTGTTCGTGTGCAGGTGAACGAGCAGTAGGTGGCTTGCGAGCGGAGTCGTGAAGCGCCTCTTTCCTTCTTCTTTCCAAAATCTAAGTGAGTGGCTACCAAACCGATTAGCTAGCCCTGCTTCCAAGCTTCACTCCTTGCCCCGATCAAACGATACCAAGTAAAATAAAAGAAACCAAGATAAAAGAGAATAGACTTGGTTAATAATGCTTGTCAATCAAACTGTGAACGGTTACTTACTTGCATGCGTGTTCGCTCGGAAATATTTATCATATGCATAATACAAGTTAGAATGTATGCTCTTCTTTAAATTATGCTATGAACATAACTCATCCTGAATGCAATAATCTGATAGGGAGACTATGCCAAAGTAGCTCTCCTCCTGTTACTGTCCCGTACCTGTTATTGCCCTGATTTGCCTCAACTGCTAGCTTAGTGTATATGTTGATCACGGACAACTTGTGCACAAGGTCTTAGTTCCTGCGGACGGTTGCTGGGGCACCGACACCGATCCGATCCGGACGGAACTCCTGAATAGTCGCCTGTATCGGATGGAATAACTTGTGGCGCCCCTGTTCATTGCGTAACTTGTTATTTCATTCATGTACTATGCCCCATCCATTATGGCATCCCGCCAGTGATCCCCTGTATATTTAAACCTGTTGCATACTAACTTGTGTCTTCGTGGCAGGGAAGGCATGGTAAGTATTGTGCAGGTAATTCAGATGGTCAGGTAAAATCCACCTAACGGTGGCACGTTCATTTCAGTAAATTCTATATGCTGCTTACTTGTAAATGAACTAAGGCAAGATAGAAACCCACAAAAATAAGCATGCTTCACTAAACAATGTGTTGATTGGTATAGTCAGGCTAGCTCGCCTTCACCAGCATGTTTCGATATGCTGACCCTCATTGAAACAGGTTCTCCGCACCAAGGCGAACCGAGCGAGGACCCGAAGTCGTCTACCCGATCCAGTCCAACTGTTGGCGCATCTTCACCGCGCCCTAGAAGCCTTTGAAGTCCGAAGCTGCAATTCTTCATACACAAATGCAGCTCCGTGGCAAAGCTATCCTCCAGCCTGGAGGTCCTTATCGTTTTGAGTTTATAAAGGGATGTAATGTACAGGACTGCTATCTCATTTTGAGTCAACCCTTTTGTAAGCCGTTCGGCATATTAGCTGACTCGTTCAGGAGTTTGTAATAGATGTTCATTATCAATAAAGAGAACTTTTCTATGTTTTAAATCTGTGTTTCAATTTATCTGCGTACTCTAAATATGTGCTTGCTATGCAAATCATTAAAGCCTTGTGCGGGCGCAACTCCAGGTCCGCACGGCGGTCACGATTCGGGGGATGCCTCAAGTGATTCTACGGAATTGGGTCGTGACATAGTGGTATCAGAGCACAGATTCAAAGTTCCTTAGACTTCGTGCTGGAAAAGTTCCTTTAACGATCAAATTCTTGTGCGAACTCTCGAACTCGCTAGGCCAAAATGAGATACGTTCATGCAATAAGTCCATAATACATTATGATCCTAATGTAATTTACCTTCTTTTGAAGGAATGGATCCAGCGCAATCTGCAGCGCAACCACTGAACGAAACACAAGAAAGCAGTTCGGGTACTTCGGGAAGCTCTCGGAGCCAACGAGGCATGTCTCAAGTCGACCCGCTTGAGCGGGTAATGCAAATGTTAGAATCGCAACGACAACGAGACGATGCTCGCCAAGCCAAGCTCGAGAGTAATCTAGAGACCCGATTCTCAGTCCAACAAAAGCAGGTAGATGCCCTGCAACAGATCGTTCAGACTTTGGCTGCCAACCATTCCGTCGCAACAGCAACGACTCCGGTGGAACAGCCCGTGCTTGAAGTGGAGACGCCTCAAATTCCAAGGCCGAGGGACGTGACTGCCTTCAACTTGGGCCATTTCAAGAAAGTCTGCAACACCCCATTCAACGGAACTGAGGACCCAGTGGTAGCTCTAGATTGGCTAGCCGAGCTCGAAGATCACTTCACTCTGCTAGAGGTCCCCGAAGATAAGCGCGTCGCCTGCGCGCAACTACAGCTCTGTCTCAACGCACACGATTGGTGGGACGTGCATCGACGATCTCTCCAATTTGATCACGGAGAGGAGGCGATCTCGTGGACGACCTTTCGTGCCGCGTTCGAAGAGAAGTTTATACCCCCTCCAGTACAACGTCAAATGGAGAATGATTTCGTGCAACTAAGGCAGGACAGTTTGACTGTGAAGCAGTACTCCGCCGAATTCAACCGACTTTCCAAATTCGCTAGGGCCTATTTACCTGATGCAGCGAGTCGAGCCAGAAGGTTTGAAGGTGGACTACGCCCTGCCATCCATTCGCACGTGGTCAATAATCAGTACGGGACAATGCGTGAAGTCATGAATCATGCCCTATCCCTCGAACCGCAGTATCCTCACATTTCCACCGGCGCTGTGCATACCTACAATCACAAACGCCAAGGCAATGAGGGAGGAAACAACGCTGCAAAGCGTCATAACGACGGCGGTTCACAAAAAGGAAATCGGAGGCCAATTTGTCATTTCTGTAACAAGCCGGGTCATACGGCCGATAAGTGCCGTCGCAAGCTAGGGTCTTGCCTCCGTTGTGGTGACCCCAACCATCGGGTAGATGTTTGCCCCCTCCCGGATCGTCGTACCCCTGCTCCCTAACGGTAGGCCCTTTCTTAAGTTTCGGGACGAAACTTCCAATTGGTTGGATAGGATGTAGTGCCCCGTTCCCCCGGTGCGGGGAGCGCGGCTAAGAAACACAAACGGTATCGTTCGATCGGGATAGATTGAATTAAGAACTCGTCCTCGTTATGGATTTGTTTCTTCGGAATCGATTCCCATATTCAGTGGACTGCGCCCCAAGGATCGGCTTAGCGGCAGAGTCAGGAGGGACCTCTCCGCTGCTATCTTTTATTGCCTCGGTTTTCGATATCGCTTGTTGCTTTCGTGCTTTGAGTTAGTTTTGGGATTTGCTTATTTTCCTTGAACGGTTTCGATGGTATTCATTGTTTTCGTTCATTGACTTACACTTCTATTCCGAGATTGGAAAGAGAGGAAGAAGTGTTAATCGAGCTGTTCGTGTGCAGGTGAACGAGCAGTAGGTGGCTTACGAGCGGAGTCGTGAAGCGCCTCTTTCCTTCTTCTTTCCAAAATCTAAGTGAGTGGCTACCAAACCGATTAGCTAGCCCTGCTTCCAAGCTTCACTCCTTGCCCCGATCAAACGATACCAAGTAAAATAAAAGAAACCAAGATAAAAGAGAATAGACTTGGTTAATAATGCTTGTCAATCAAACTGTGAACGGTTACTTACTTGCATGCGTGTTCGCTCGGAAATATTTATCATATGCATAATACAAGTTAGAATGTATGCTCTTCTTTAAATTATGCTATGAACATAACTCATCCTGAATGCAATAATCTGATAGGGAGACTATGCCAAAGTAGCTCTCCTCCTGTTACTGTCCCGTACCTGTTATTGCCCTGATTTGCCTCAACTGCTAGCTTAGTGTATATGTTGATCACGGACAACTTGTGCACAAGGTCTTAGTTCCTGCGGACGGTTGCTGGGGCACCGGCACCGATCCGATCCGGACGGAACTCCTGAATAGTCGCCTGTATCGGATGGAATAACTTGTGGCGCCCCTGTTCATTGCGTAACTTGTTATTTCATTCATGTACTATGCCCCGTCCATTATGGCATCCCGCCAGTGATCCCCTGTATATTTAAACCTGTTGCATACTAACTTGTGTCTTCGTGGCAGGGAAGGCATGGTAAGTATTGTGCAGGTAATTCAAACGGTCAGGTAAAATCCACCTAACGGTGGCACGTTCATTTCAGTAAATTCTATATGCTGCTTACTTGTAAATGAACTAAGGCAAGATAGAAACCCACAAAAATAAGCATGCTTCACTAAACAATGTGTTGATTGGTATAGTCAGGCTAGCTCGCCTTCACCAGCATGTTTCGATATGCTGACCCTCGTTGAAACAGGTTCTCCGCACCAAGGCGAACCGAGCGAGGAGCCAAAGTCGTCTACCCGATCCAGTCCAACTGTTGGCGCATCTTCACCGCGCCCTAGAAGCCTTTGAAGTCCGAAGCTGCAACTCTTCATACACAAATGCAGCTCCGTGGCAAAGCTATCCTCCAGCCTGGAGGTCCTTATCATTTTGAGTTTATAAAGGGATGTAATGTACAGGACTGCTATCTCATTTTGAGTCAACCCTTTTGTAAGCCGTTCGGCATATTAGCTGACTCGTTCAGGAGTTTGTAATAGATGTTCATTATCAATAAAGAGAACTTTTCTATGTTTCAAATCTGTGTTTCAATTTATCTGCGTACTCTGAATATGTGCTTGCTATGCAAATCATTAAAGCCTTGTGCGGGCGCAACTCCAGGCCCGCACGGCGGTCACGATTCGGGGGACGCCTCAAGTGATTCTACGGAATTGGGTCGTGACAAAAGGGTAGTGTTTTCTAGCTATTTTGCTTATTCTGGAAATATTGGTGATGTTTATTTCAGCATTCAGAGACGTTCATTCTAAGGCCATAGTTTCTGACTCTTGGCGTTTGACATCTGGACGTTACATATTATGCAGCTCTCTTGCCAGGCAAGTATACCTTGCCTTGTTGTACTGTTTAAATTAAGTTATTTTTAGTTACATGTTTATTTATTTTAATATTTGTAAACCCTTTCGATTTATTCTGTAGATAGTTAGGGTGGATTTGGAAAATTTTGATTTTTGGTAGCGGATGTCGAGGTTTAGAGTGAAGATAATTTATCTGGTATTTAAATTTTTTTAATTAAACTCTTGGCGCGCCCTATCATTGTTTGATTATTCGGAGCCCAATATCAACCCACAAATTTCGTTCAATTACTGTACTTTTGACTAGACCCGTCAAATTAGGCACTGGACTTTTTCGTCTATAAAAATCAGCTTTTCGTTGTGCTCTAAATTAATTGCACAATTTTTCGAAACCCTAATCCATATTTAATTCTGTGTTGGACACTTGTGTCGTTATCCTAAATTTTGAGATACCAACTTAACCCGTTGAGCCGGACCAACTAAAGAGTCCAAGACTGACTCCAAGCCCCCACCATTTTTGGCCTTTGCGTCATTTCCGAATTTTGACCCCAAGTGCCCCCAATTAATTTAAATTCGCGGGACACATTATTTCTATTTAAATCGGGGATACCAACTTTGTCAATCCTATTATTAATCCTTAATTAATCCCAAATGCCATTTTAATTAAACCCGTGCCTAGCGCACAACACCCTCTCACCATGAAAATTACTAAACATATTTTTCTCCACACTTTTTGTGTCATTTTATGTGTCCATACAATTTTCCGAATTTACGGGGCTAAGTTGCAATTATTGAATTTGTGTGTCATCACCCTATTGGCCATAATCAATGGAGAGGTCCCAAAATGGGGTCCCATTCTCATCCATCCATTCACCCCCTTCATGAAGAAACCCACTTTCCTTCATGACAAATCTCCGCCCTCCATTTTGAATAGGATGATCACCACCCTCCATCCCCTTCACAAACCCCTATAAAACATTACCTCATCCCCACCCTCACACATTCCAACCGGCCCTAATCCCAAGGGAAAATTCCTCTCTCTCTCCTCACTCCTTCATTTAAAACCCTCCATGCAAAAGCTTCTCCACTCTTCATTATTTTTTCTTCTTCTTCTTCCTTAGTCTCTTCTTCCTCTTGGAGACCCCGGCTGACGACTTGACTCCGGCAAGGCGGCGCCGCCGCTCCGGCCCGCTGTAGCTGCCCCGCCGGACAGTCCCCACGCTCCAGCTGCAGTCCGCCCCTCCGACTGTGCAGCCCGCTCATCCCTATCCCGACCCCGCGGCTGTGCTCATCCCCGGCCGCTGAGCAGCCCCGACCCGAGGCTGTGCGTGTGCCGTCCGACCTTCCCGCCGACGCAGATTCCCCCCGTTGTGTGCTTCCTTCCGGCCACCTCCCTATCCCCGTCCGACCACCATCACCACCAGTTTACCACCACCATCACCACCAGTTTACCACCACCATCAACACCATTATCACCACTAGTTTTCACTACCACCATCGTCACCACCACTCCCGGCCACCTTCTCCAACCGTACCCGACACCGTCGTCGTCAAGGTCGACTCTCCACCTATCTTCATTTTATTTCCAGATTTGTTTTGATTAATTAGGATGGTGTTTATATATATTTGCTATGCTAGCTAGGGTTGTTGGATTACATTTGTGGATGGCTAGTGTAAAGTGGTAACTAAAATATAAAGATGGGGTTATGTTAATGAATGAACACAGATGAGGTTATGTTAATGATGATTAAATATAAACATGGATGAGGTTATGTTAATGATGATTAAATATGAACATGGATAAGGTTATGTTAATGATGATTAAATATGTTTTAGAGTCTATGTAGTGTAGTATAATACTTGAACTACGGGATTAAGGTTTATATTGGCTAAGGCTAATGTTGATTAATGAGAATATGGATTTTAATGACTTGAGGTGATGTTAACATGTTTTAGGGTTTATTTAGTGTAGTGACCTTGTAACTTATGTTTTATGAAGTTGGATTTGGATGTGGTACTTGGATGGAAATTAGGGTTGGCTTCTATATAAATTATCGCGATTTAATTAAGATATGTACTCGAGGAGAATAGAGTTTTGACCTTGGAGCCAACTAATCAGGATGTATTGTACATGGTAGAAAAATGTTAGTTTATTTACGGAGAATTAAATCGAGGAGAGTGTACCGATGATTAGCTGATTTGACCAGCGTACCGATAGTCAACTGTGGTCAACCCCCCTAGAGACTTGTCCCTGTGAGTCGTAGCTGAGACTGAGTTTTGGTGTAGATGTGTGTAGCACCCCTGTCTGTCATAATTAGATTATTGATTCTGGTTTGTAACTCATCTCTAGGTACTGCGGGACCCGAGGACTTGGACGCGGTACCAGATCCCCGTCATCCGCAGCCGCACGCAGGCAAGTGTACCTTGCCACCCTGTATTTCAGTTACAGATATTTATTATTTTGTTATGTACATTGTGCACGTATGATTGCTGACGTTCGGTACTTCGCGTCCGGTTCACAACCGGGTGAAGACGTACGTCGTAGCGTCCTAGGAAGATTGTTGGATGATTCGTAGTATCTCGATATACGTACCTGAGTTTATCGACACCCCATGACACACTCATACACTGTGATCGTGCCAGATTCATGTTTTCTGATACTGACATCATGACCAGAGACTGGGATGACCTTAGGGTCGCGTCTGTTGAGTTAATTCTGTGTGTCGAGACTGTAGTTAGAGGTTCAGGTTCAACGCACAATCGTTGACCGCTTGGGAAGGGGAAGACAGTTACTAGACATTTGGGCTACTCTGCACGCGTTTATATATATGTAGTATTTTGTAGTGATACCTGTATCTAGTGTAGCTGTTTCACCCGTGTGACTCTTTGCCCGGAGCTGCGGTACGTGCCGTGTGTTTCCGTGTCCGGAGCTACGGTTTTATATTAGAAAGTCCACGCTTCGAACATTGTCTTTAAACCGTGTCGCACTTGTTTGGTTATGCTAGATTACCCTGTTGTTGCACTTGTACTATCTGTTTACCTGGTATGTTGTTTTTCTGTACCTTGTTACGTCCCTCTGAGGACCTGGTTCCCTTCCAGGTGTAGGCCACGAGGATTACCCGGAGGAGTACGGACCGGGCATCTATCCAGTAGCTGTACCCACTGTCGAGGACGAGGTCATTCTTGAGGACTTCGCCTGATCGCTGGTAGTGACTCTTTCCTTGGGACGGTATCATTACCTAGTTACCTGCTGCCGTCCTAAGTTATCTTATTGCTTACTTTCATTCCAGTATATTTGTACTAGCGGGTTTGTTCCCGTATGACTACTCTAGTATTTGTACTTGATACTTATCTGGATATTTTTCTTCCTGCACATTAGTCGTTGTATTTACTTCTATTGTGCTCTTATATTGCTGCCTGTGGATGAGCTTTAGATTGAGTATACTTGTGTTATGTGTTGGGTTATTCATTTTACTTCACAGCTTAAGTGTACTCCGACGGGCCCATTAGATTGGAAAGCCCGCCGAAGTACACTGCTGGCCATTGCCACGTGTCTCGGTTCCTTATCCATAGAACCGGGGCGTGACAATATTATATAAATGTGTGCGTCCGAGCAGACTCGGGTGCAGTCAACGAAGACGTTGACGTTAGGACTTGTGTCTGACCTAGTGTCTAGTAGACCCACCTAAAGTTGTGGAGTTATTGGTATGACTCCCCAGGCCTTGACACATGTCATTACACGTCACAGAGTGAGTTCATGTAGGGACGCATGTCTCATGCACGATTGGCCATCAGTGTGAGCAACACGTGTAACGATATGTAGCTTAGTTGTTTATTCTATAGAGACTTACATCATAGTACGAGATGTCCACGTCGTGTTTACGACTTGTATATCTACATTGGGCGGGGAGAATGACTAGTAGGCGTATGGGACACCCACTCCTTCTATACAGATACCGCACTCGACGGAGTGATACAGACGTATATATATATTGCAGATACCACGTTCCTTAGAGTGTTGGGCGTCACTTGTTATTTTTGCAGATACCACACTCTAAAGAACGTTGGACGTTATACTATTTCAGATACCATGCTCCTCGGAGATGGACGATTGCAGAGTGCCCTCGAATGGGGGTATATGTGGCATATACTAGCCAGTCACGACGATTGGTGAATTACGTCACCATATGTCTAGCCTACACTTTCTCATACGTACTAAGTTGTCCTCAAATTTGCATTCACTTAGATGGTTAGCACACCCCTTTTATTTATTCAGTATTTACTTTATGACATGCATTTTTGTATCTTGTTATGTCCCTCTGAGGACCTGGATCCCTTCCAGGTTGTTTGTGCAGTTGCAGGATATTTGATCTAGTAGAGTGTGGACGTCATTGCAGGTATATTTATATTTCCAGCTATTTCAGTTATGTACTACTTTCCATTTTATTCTGCCTTTATAGCTTAGTGTTTATAGACCTATGTTGTTCTTCTGGTCTATTCGAGCGGATGTATTATTGGGCTGCAGACTGATGATGCGTATCGTTCTTTCTTGAGATTACTTACCCTGGATTGAGATTTAGAGTTAGTTGTTGTATGTTAGAAATAGATTATTACTTGGATCACTTGACCATGGACAGCGTAAGTGCACTTCGTCGGGTCCATTAAATTAGAAAGCCCTACGGAGTCGTACCAGCTGGCCATTGTCACGTGTCTGGTCCCCTAGATTTTGGGACTGGGGCGTGACAAGCATTTTGCCGATGCTTATCATAAATTGTTATGATTTTGGCTCTAATACCATCAAACAATGTTGTTATTGGTTTATCACGCAAATTTTTAATCCAGCTATTAAAACTCTCTGCAATGTTCGATGTGTTAATATCGAGTCTAGAACATGGTGCATAAGCTGTGATCCAATGGAAAAATTTACGATTTTTATCGTTTGTACCAACAATCCAATTAAAAACCATAATATATGTCGATTTAATCTTTTTAAACCATTCCGTCGCATCCATGACATTATAAGATTGAGCAAGTTTATCTAACAATTCTTGATATTTTGTGTACTACTACATTGACTTCTCATATTTTGTTTAAAATGCTGGATACAATAAAAATGTAGAGAGTATAAAAAAGTATCACACATTCCACGAATCAATCATTTTTGCTTATCTGATATAAATGAAATACCATCCCAACGATCAAAATAACTTTCAAAAGAAGTTTTCAAGTTATCTAAAAACCATGTCCAGGATTCAGTATTCTCATTTTCAGCAATACAATAAGCAATAGGATATAATTGATAGTTAGGATCATGAGAACAAGCCACAAATAGAGTACCTTGATATCTAGATGTCAGAAAAGTTGTATAAATACTAATAATAGGTAAACAACCACGTAAAAATTTATCGATACATGCCTTGAAACAAATAAATATTCTTTGAAATACATTATTTCCTACCGTCTTTAAAAAAATATCTGCTACTAGAATTTATTTCCATAATTGTAGGCCATATTTTTGAAGACTACCATATGCATCAATATAACCACCGTTAATTTCAGATAATACAAGTTCTTTTGCTCTCCAAGCTTTAGAATACGTAATATGTACTCGATAATCTCTAAGTATATCATTCACAATATGTGATACACTATAAGACTGGTTATCTCTAATTTTATCCATTATTTTTTTACTAATCCATGTAACAGTAGCCCGTCGATGACGTACTCTTGATAATACACCAATACATGAATGTTGAGATTCAAATGTACGAATATCAAAGATTCCACTGTTACCAATTACATGTGCGTACACTCTCCAACGACAATGTGGAGCGTCACAACTAAAGTTTATTTGTTTCAATAAATAAATAAAAGGAAACTCATGCCCTATTTATGGGCGTAAGTATAACTTATGTCCTAATATTTGACGATTTTATGCTCCATATGCATTTTTTCAAAACTTTATGCTTTTTACCTAATAACTTAAACTTTAACAGAAAATTTACTGTAGCGAAATAAATTTATATTAAATTTTTGTAAACGAAACAAGTTTGGAAAATTTGTAAAAAAAGTCATAGTCCGCCAACAGTGTTGGCGGAAAACACAATTACTGTACACGTAAGCAGAAAAAAAATTAAAAAAATTTAAAAAGTTGGCCCCACGGCCAATTTCCGCCAACAGAGTTGGCTGAAATTGGGGGGGGCCAATTTCAGCCAACTCTGTTGGCGGAAATTGGCCCCATGGGGCCCACGTTTTTTTTTTTGGGTTTTGTTTGGTTTGGTTTGGTTTGATTGGTTTTTTTCGTTGGTTTAGTTTAATTAGTTATATTTCTGTTTTATTTATTTAGTTTAGTTTAGTTTTGTAATTAGATTTAAGTAAAATTATTTTAACAAAATAAAATTAAAATAAATTAATTGGAAAGAAATATTTAGTATAAATTTCATCTAAAGCATAAAAGTTTTGTATAAATTCCATCTAAAGCATAAAAGCTTAAAAAAATTACGAAAAAAATATCAATATGAATTGGACGTTTATATTTATAAATATTATATTTTTATCGTAAATTTTTTCGTCGTTAACAGACGTTAAAATAATAATAATAATAATAATAATAATAATAATAATAATAATAATAATAATAATAATCTGTCGTAAGATTATTACGTCTGCCGTCACAAACTTCGAACGACCATAAGTACTTGTTATGAAATCGTTTTTCGTTAAATAATAAGTCAATTTGTATGTTTTCTACGAGAGTAACACAAATCATGTAGAAAGAAAATTTATCCGAAACAAGACGCATATGTTACAGGCAAAAATATAAAATATAAAACTTCAAACTATCATAACTTTTGACTGGGAGATCGAAACAAGCTCCAGTTTGAGCCAAAATGACCGTATGGAAAAGTACTTCAGGATAACCGTTTGACAGACTTGGGAAAATTTTAGAATCGTCAAAAAACGATGTTTTGACCTCCAAATTTGACTTTCGGTAATATTATTTTTGAATATTTAAAATTTACTGTAGGAAAATAAATTTATATTGGATGTGGGGGCCCACGGATTTAAAACGATGTTTCGATCTACAAAAAAAAATTAGAAATATTTAATGTCTATTATAAAAAAAACAGAAATATAATTTATTTCCTTCCAAATATTTAATGTCTATTAAAAATTTAGAAATATTTAATGTCTATTCTAAATATTTCTTTCCTTCCAAATAATTTATTTTAATTTTATTTCATTAAAATATTTTTACTTAAATTTAATTACAAAACAAAACAAAACTAAATAAATAAAACAGAAATATAACTAATTAAAATAAACCAACGAAAAAAATCAATCAAACCAAAAAAAAATAAAAAACGTAAACCAAACCAAACCAAACAAAACCTAACAAAACCTAACAAAAAAACGTGAGCCCCACGGGGCCAATTTTCGCCAACAGAGTTGGCTGAAATTGGCCCCCCCCAATTTCAGCCAACTCTGTTGGCGGAAATTGGCCGTGGGGCCCACTTTTTAGATTTTTTTAATTCTTTTGCTGCTTACGTGTACATAAATTTTGTTTTCCGACAACACTGTTGGCGGACTATGATTTTTTTTACAAATTTTTCAAACTTGTTTCGTTTACAAGAATTTAATATAAATTTATTTCGCTACAGTAAATTTTCTGAAACTTTAATGCTCTTTATGTAATTTTTCGTAGATATATTAGTTATATTTTTCTACGAGAAATTGAATAGTTAAATATTTTTCGGTTTTTTTAAATAAAGTAATATATTTATATATAATTGCAATAAAGGGGAGGGGTTTGGTGAAATTATAGGAAAGGGGATAACTCGCCAACTCAGTTGGCGAGCTGTTGGGGCCCGCCAACTCAGTTGGCGGGTGGGAGTTGGGACCGCCAACTGAGTTGGCGGTGGGAGTTGGGATATATTATTTATTTCTAAATATATTATTTCTTTCTAAATCAATTAAATTTTGTAAATAGATAATAACAAATTATCTATTATAATATTACAAAAAAATTACATTGATAATACAAAAAAAAAAAATTTATTAAAAATTTTAAATCTACAAATTTAAATAATACCAAAAACTATCAAATAAATAGTATTATGGAATATTTTAGCAAATGCCTCTACAAAAAATGTCAAAAGTAGTATATACCCTAATAAAAAAAAAACTAGCAAATCCTCCAAAGATAAAAAAAATCGGTTAAAAGAGTGCGGACATATCTTAAAATTTTATCTATATATATTTGTATAGATAAAATTTCACTTTTATAGATATATATATCCCAACTCCCACCTGCCTACAATTTCACCAAACTCCTCCCCTTTATTGCAATTATATATAAATATATTACTTTATTTAAACAAATCCGAATATTTTTTACAGTCTTCCACTCAGCACTCCAGCTCAGGACTTTTTTTTTTGTCTCTGCACGCACTAAAGGCTCATCCCTCTCCTCTCTTGCTTTGGTTTGGTGTTCTTCATGGGTTTCTGAGCTGGCGCGGTGCGAAGCTGTTCCAAAGATCACACCTTTCTTGGTTTGTTGTTGTTTGTAGACCCTTTTGTGGGTTCTTTGTTTGATTGATCAATTTTGATGGTTTTGATTTTTTTTTCTTTGATTGATTGATTTTGTGGATTTGGTTTTGTATGGGTGTAGAATGTATAGTGTGTTGACTATGGAGTTAGAACCCCCCATTGGAATTCTGTGATGATCTGGTGAAGAAATGCTAAAAGAACAAAAAAAAAAAAAATCTCATCTTTGTTGCTTCATAGTTTTTTGGTCAGTGTTGTTTGTGGATTCTTTCTTTGATTGCTTAATTTTGAGGGTTTGATTTTGTGAGATTGCCACAAAGTAGTGCCCATCCGGAACCCATTTATTTTTTCTTCAACAACACCCCATCCAACCATAGTTGAGTTACTTCGCAGAAAAGATGTTCGGGTTAATGCCCAAGTGGACGAGTTAACACTGATCTTGGTTGCCCCGTCTCCGCAAGAAGCTGAGACAAGTAAGATTACCATTGATCATGTAGAAAGAAGAGAAAATTTACTTCCCTCCAACTATTTATGTGGCTATGGAGGAGGGCAGTTGATGCTAGTGGGTACTGTTTGTTGATTAAAAGACGATGATCATAATATTCACATTTAAAAAATTAGGAAAGAATTACAAGCCTATTGGTCCTTTTATTTCAAGAGAGACAACATATGCAAAAGGTATCAGCTAAAAAGATCAAAGATTTGCCCCAAGTGTATAATCCAACTCTAGCTCCAACTATCCATACACGCAAATCAATTCAAGCCACAATCCTACCAAGCAAATGACGTACACTCTATGCACGCCTCAGTGTAGTGATTCCCAAGTTTCAGCCCAAGTGTTCAAGTCTTTACGTGTTTTCCATATTATTAGGCATGAAGGAGTAGAGGAGAAGGGAAAGAGCCCACTCACAATGTTTGACCCCGTTAAGCATCATGTCCTGCCGATACGGCCAATCCCTTGAACCCGTGGTCCGATGCAAAGCGCGATCTATCCGATGGTGTCCCTTGTTGCTTGCCATCTGCGTCGAGCAGCAGGAAACAGATCGAGTTGAACCAACTATTCAAAATTCCCAGTCAACTCGGAACACTCGATCCGGGTTGAGTCATCAGGCATCTCCTTAGTCTGAGAACATTCGTCAGTTGGGACTTCGTAGATCGTCCACATAGGATTTCCATTGGAATTCTGAGCTGATCTTGTGAGGAACTGCTCCAAAATATAATCTTTCTTGCTTCTTCTGATTTGGTTCAATGTTGTTTGTAGACCCTTTTGTGGTTCTTTCTTTGATTGAGTAATTTTGAGGGCTTGATTTTGTTTGGGTGTTTAGAATCCAGTGGTTGAGTATAGGATACCCATTGAACTTGTGAGAGATCTTGTGAGGAACTTCTCCAGAATCTCATTTTTATTGATCCATACGATTTGGTTCAATGCTGTTTCTAGACCATTTTGGGGATTCTTTATATGATTGATTAATTTTGTATGGGTGTATATATTTCATAGTGTTGAATGTTTCTTGGTAACTATTGCAAACACTACATATTGCCATTGAAGAGGTCTTCCCGTCAATTATGGTAAATTCGATGAAATTAATGTTAGGTTTTTTTGAAATTGGTCTCTAGAAATAGTCTCACATCCATGTGGCAACCCCAAGGGTGTATTTCAATATACGGTTCTTCTTTTATTGACTTATACACATGGGGAGTGGTAGCCCATCTGGTTGATATGGTTGAGTGTTTTACTAGAGGGCAAGGTTTAAGACCTCCAAGAAACATTTGTGTTTTTGACCTATTTTTTGAAAATTTTCCTTTGGAGCTAGGCCCCAATAAGGTCTAGCGACTCCGACGAGGACGTAAGGCGCAAAGTGGCGCTTTAATGGTGCACGTACGCATCGGACACGAAATGACCCTTTAGCGTGGCACAGACGCAGCTGGATGTAGCGGGGTCGCGCGGAACTTAAGTTCCCATGGAACCTATATTCCCGTAGGATTGTGCTTCCAGCGGGACCGTGCTCCCGCGAGATTGCTGTAGTTCTCGCAGGATGGATGTTCGCGTGGTTCTTCTGTTGTAACCGCCTTCATTATGGGGGATTTAGTTGTAACCTCAAGGTGTTAATTGGGCCGGATGGCCTGGAATTCGGCTCGAGCCCAGTTTGGTTAAACCCGGCCCAGGCCGGCCCAGGCTCGGTCAACGGGCCGACCTGTCCGACCCACATTAGAACTGGGTTCAGGCTGAGTTATGGTGTTGCGGTCCGGAAGCCCGGTCCGGCCGAAAACTCGGTCCGAACCGATTTAGCCCCCACAACCCGGTCAACCAGGCATGGTCAACGACCTGGTCCAAAGGCCGGTCCAGGCCCGGTTAAAACTGGTCCCTCCCGCGGGATCCTCGTATATTAATTTTCAGAGGATAATTTAGCAGAATGTTCCCAATATATCCGTTATTGAAACGTTGGAAGGAATATTTTGGTTAAAAAACTCCCAACAACCATATTAATCAAAGGGAGGTATTTTTACCGAAATACTCTCAAATTATATCCGCTTTCGACCGTCAATTAAGGGTATTTTGGTCATTTTGCTGAAAATGACCAAAATATCCATATAACAGTTGTATTTTAAGGATATTTGGGTCATTTGGCAACCAAAAATTTCTATAAATATGACACAATTCATCCAAATTTATGACAACAAATTTTCTTACTCTCTTCTAATACTTACAAACAATCTAATGATATTCGATGAAGAGACTCTTTTTTCGCTGCCATGAAAAATGAACTACCACCACAACAACAACAAGATCAACAACCTTAACTGCACCACAACCTCAGGGGGTACAAGTGCCTCAATCCACTCCGCAACCTCCATGAGTTGAAGGACCTCAACTCGCGCAACCTCGGTGGACACTAGACTACGGAGGATAAATGAATCATAATTGGATGAGATCAGAAATTCGATAGCACTTTAGCGGAATTTATAACCTGCGCAACTTATTGTTGCAATATTTATGTTTCCAAGGATTGTTGTAATCTTCGTTTTTCATGTACTTTATACGATCTTTGTAACCCGGCAATTAATAACAATTAATTGGCCTGTGAATCCTGATTTAAGCTCAGGTACCAATTTGTCTTTGATTTTTATTGAGAAATTGGCTTCTTTTGGCGATTTCCACCCTAGAGATTTGAGGTTCAGGCTTCTTGACAATTTGCTTGATTTTTGTTGTTTAGTATTACCATTTCCAAAAATTCGAGTTCCATAAGCTATAATGACATGTAGTACCTTTCTGTGAATTCAGCAGTGTATTTGTTCTTCTGTGAATATATCTAGTTATGATTACTGATGAAGGATAACTAAATCTTATCAAATTTTGTAGAGATTCGGGTTCTGTGATGGACTTCCCTAAGGACTGAGAGATTCAGGGTCCTTGGGTTCCAGTGACTCCGATGAAGCCCATCTCAACAAAGAGATCACCGGCCTCCAGTTCGGATTGGCTCAGATCAGGAGATGTTTTGGCCGGAATGAATGGAGGGCCTCACAGTTCCTGCAGCCCGTCCAATTGGAGACAGGTAGTAGCAGCCTCTCCAAGCCAGCAAATGCCTCCCCGCAGTAGTAATGGAGGAGAAATGCGGACACAATCCTTCAATAACCCAATGCAGATATCTTACAGGACTTTATTGGCTCTCAGCGATCCAGCCATTACAAGCAATATGACAAATTTGGCACCACTTCAGATGGCCGGCCATGGCAGCGGTAGTCAGATGATGCCTCCTGCATCCCCAAATCAGAATAAGCTTACTCAGCTAGTCGCTCGTGAAAGTAGTAGTCAGATGATGCCTCCTGCATCCCGAAACCCGAACCAGCTCGCTCAGCTTATCGCTCGCGAAAGAAGTAGGCAGATGATGCCTCCTGCATCCCAAAATCAGAATCAGCTCGCTCAGCTTGTTCCTCATGAAAGAAGTAGGCAGATGATGCCTCATGCATCCCCAAATCAAAATCAGCTTGCTCAGCTAGTCGCATGTGAAGGAAGTAGTCAGATGATGCCTCCCGCACCCCCAAAACCGAACCAGCTTGCTCAGCTTATCGCTAGCGAAAGAAGTAGGCAGATGATGTCTCCTGCATCCCCAAATCAGAATCAGCTTGCTGTCTGTGAAAGTAGTAGTCAGGTGATGCCTCCTGCATCCTCATTTTTTCTGAATGGAAATTCAATACCAGCCTCAAGCAATTCTAGCAGCAATAACTGGCCACCGCAGCTGATGACACCAAAAGTTCAGTGTGAGTCGTAGGTGCTTTTTGATCATGTTCTTGAAAATTAGATCAATTAATAATTTCTTTCCTTTAGGTTGTTGATGACTGATGCAATGGTTGTCTTCCTATTCTGATCTGTTTGTTTGTGCAGGTGGGTTACCAGTTCCTCTACTCCCAGACCTTAATTCTCTACCAGAAACTCATATGATCAATACACTTGTCAGTAAGCCGGTGGACTCTCCAGAAACTCCTGCAAATTTGGGGAAGAATACGAGGTCGCATGATTTCCGAGCTGTAGAAATAATTGATTTGGTTGATGATACAGCAACGTCGCAGAACAATCATCACAATAGTTTTTGTCAGCAAACTGCAGTTCAGGAGGCTTTGCTGAGTTTCTCAGGTCCATGTGTAGCTTTGCAGCAGCAGGAGGGTGAGATGAATGTAACCCCATCGGCAGAAATCTCCCTTAAGCAAGATGAGGGAGAGAATCCAGGCATTGACTTAAACAAGACCCCAGAACCGAAGCCTAAGAGGAAGAAACACAGGCCTAAGGTAATTGGAGAACGCAAAGCAGCAAAGACACCAAAGCCTGTCACTCCGAAGCCTGTAACCCCCCGAGGTGCTAAGCAGAAAGAAAATCCCCACCATGCCAAGAGAAAGCCAAGAGAAACAAATCCATTGCAGAAGGAGTATGTGAGCGTCCCACAAACCCCAAATCCACCACCTCAGCCTTCTAGACAAGAAATGTTGCGAGCAAACCAAATACAAGCTGAATTTATAAGAATGCTAAAGACTGATAGAAGAGAAGGGGAAAACATGAAGAAACTTGCACAGATAAATAGTCACCTTAACACTGCTAGCAACCGTGTGATTTCCTCAGAACCTGGACAAAACCAGTCTGCTTCAGATAAAATCTATGATGCTCTACTGAAAGGGACAAAGAGAAACCGTAATCTTGTTGACGATGCTCAGATTTCAGGACATCCTAGCCAAATGCATGCCTACAATGGAATGAACAGGGGTAGTGAGAACTGCGGTATGAGCAGGAATGCTTTGTGTTTTCATGAGATCTACAAGAGACTGAGGACTGAGAATATGCAGCATGAAGGCACATCTACTGCTTATTCTACATTCACCTGCAATCCTGGTAGTCCAAAAACAGTTCAGGCAGCTCAAAATACATCTGAAGCATTCACCTTTGCAGATGCACACAGGTTCATGGTCTACGAAAAGTTGCGAGCTTTCCAGCGCATGTTGGCACGCAAACAAGCTGATAATACTGCAAACAACAGACCAAGTCAAGCTCCAAGTAGACCTCTTAAAGCTGTTGTAGATTACCAGAGGGCAGCTACTCCTGTAAAGCCATCTGGTCACAATAATGCAGGCAGCTACCAGCCTTCAACTCCTGAAAAGCCACCTGAATTTACTAGTAGTCATGACATCATGAGTATCGGACCCCAAGCTCGAATCGAAGCTTATATTGCAAGCAGCGAATTGAAGCAGAAAGCTAGAGGGCGCAAAAAGAAGGAACAAGTTCCAGTTAATCTTATGTCTTCCAAATCCAAGCGATCAGAAAATGAAGCTGCATCTTCTACCACTGAATATCCCCATGGACAAGAATCCCTGAGCACATCTTCACCAACAAAGAATACTAATATAAATAATTCACATATTCGGATAAGTTTTGTTCAAGACAGTCAGGGTACCAGCAAACCCATAGGACCAGTTTCTCGGAACTCCCAATTGGGGACAGTTGTACCTTACATGGACCGTATAGATGAGCTAGTTCGAAGATTAAGTTGTCTGAATATTAATGATGGAAACAAGAAAGTTACAGTTGAACAAAATGCTCTTATTCCTTATGTTGGAGGTGATGGAGCAACGGTTGTCTTTGAGGGCAAGAAAAGGAAACCTCGGCCGAAGGTTGATCTGGACCCTGAGTCAGATAGGGTATGGAGACTTTTGATGGGAAGGGAAGTTGAGGGTGATGCGGAAATGGGAGTAGGTAAGGAGAAGTGGTGGGAGGAAGAAAGGAGAGTTTTCCGCGGACGTGTAGAGTCGTTCATTGCTCGCATGTATCTCGTTCAAGGTACATCATGCTCTTATTTGTTTTGAATCGGTACTTCTACTTCAAACCTATTCTTTTTCTCTTTTTGGTTGAGAAAAGTCTACTTTGAAAATGATCTCTTCTAAACCCAATCCAACCATTTTTACAAAATAAACAGATAGGTTTTGAGAGCGGGTAAAAGACTAACTGTAATTTTTCCAAGTGGTTTCTTGAAATTTAAAATACCTGAATGAATGCTCCCTATGTAGTTCTCCTGATCCTCGTTTTGACACACATTACCTATGTTACAAGGACATATATGAGACGGAACGTTTTTGGCATGGAGACACGAAGTAGGCACCTATTTTGGTGTGCCCTAGTGGTATTTTGGAGCGTCAGAGGTGTGTCCGATACGTGCCCAACACGACATGACATGGATGCATCATGGATTATTGGAGGAGTTGAATTTGACACGATGCGGCACCTGACACCAAATGTTATGCTTCTATTCTCTGTTGTTCATTGTGTCGTGGGCAGATCTAGAAAGACTCCCGACGAGGAAATTAGCACATTCCGATCAAACAATAATAAAATATATATGGGTACTGGAGCTTGAAGATGAAAATGAATGTCTGATTGAATTTTTGGGTATTAGGGATCTCTTTATGTGAAGTCCCTATATTTAGTTCCACATCATATAGATGTTGGGAGTTTGATTGGTTTATATTAGTGTTTGGGTCTAATGTGTACATCCGGGTTTACCATTTTGGCATATTGGGCCAAGTGATCTACACTTGTGGTCCATGCACTGGTCATGCTTGGGAGATCCCATGGGTCGGGGCATGACAAATGGTATCTACACAACCCAGTGGATCTTGTTTCACTGTCGTAGACTGGGTCATTCGTATGCACTGCGACAAGGTCGTCACATCTTTGAGTGGAGGAGATTGTGAAGCCCATATCGGTCTTATGTGTACATCCCGGTAAACCATTTCGACAAGTTGGATCTAGTAATGTGCACGTGGTCCATGTACTGGTCATGCCTGGACAAGCATATGGGATGGGGCGTGACATTTCGTAGGCATTTAACCCTAGATCTCATGGACAATCGACATGTGGGAAACGGCCAAAGTGATGCGGGTTTGTGGATCACTCACCTGGTATATGCTAGTTCATCCTGCTAAGCTGATCATGTGGGTTTTTGGATCTCAGAAATACTCCTCACGTGTAAGGAATGGTTCGTCAGTTATTCATTTTCAGCAGGGTGACAGTGCAGGCATTCATAAGTAACTAGTAACGTGCACTGTACGTGCCTAAAAAAATTATTAAAAAAAATTTAAATATGAAATTATTATAAATATTGTCGTTCCTAGCAATTCAAGTAACCAAAAAAATACCTCCCACCTTAACCACTTGAGTTAGGATTGTTTAGTTATAAATGAATAATATTAGGTAGTTAATAATTAGTTATTTTGAAAAAAAGAAGTTAGTTGAGTATTTACATACGGCTTAGACGTCTCAATTTTGAGCCGTTTCCAAGCCTAATTATAAGAGTAGAGATAGCAGGCTGTTTCACCATGGTGTAAACATTTATGTGAGTACAAGAGGCGTGTTATATATATATTGCTAAATGTCATGTAACTAAATGAGTAGAGATAGCAAGCTGTTATCTGCAGTTACCTGATGGACCCTTTCTTCTATGAGAGCAGTTATATCTCTGACCAGCGACTGATCTTTTGACAAGAGAACCAAAGGAACCAACTTTATGAACAAAATAAATTGCATACTTCTACAATGGATCTTTGATACATGTATCTCTGTCAAAAAAAAGAAGAAGAAATATTCTAACCGGAAACAATCAAGAATTGCATATAATGATCTATTTATGCATTGTTACTGGCAATACTTGATTTCGTACTTATCTTCACTAACTTCTTTTACAGGGGATATGCGCTTCTCAAAGTGGGAAGGATCAGTTGTTGACTCAGTAGTTGGAGTCTTTCTTACTCGGAATGTTTCAGACCATCTTTCTAGGTAAAAGATCATCCTTTTACAAGGATAATGCATAGTATGTAAAGCCCGGTCTTGGACATTCTTATTCATTATTCATATTTCTCATGCATTATTTATTTTGTTTTGACAGCTCTGCATTCATGTCCCTTGTTGCAAAATTTCCAGCACGGTCAAGTGGTGCTAATAACAGGACCATTTTAGAAAATATAAGCAGACCTGTAGCTTCTAATGACACCCCAAGTGTGGAAGGAAGGATGTCAGAGCAACAGTCGTGTGACCCAAGTTCAGTGGTTATCCATGAAGTTGCATCGGCAGATGAGAAAGAAATGACGAGCAGTAACAAATCTCCTGAAAGCAACACCGGGAGCAGCACTTCGGATTGTTTAGGTATTAACAATGTGAATTCTCATGAGTTAGAGCTAGGAATAGGTCGTAAATCACCTGACAGTGGGTCAGCTACAGCAGTTAGTGTCTCGAGTAGTACGAGCGGAATAGAAGGTGAAGATAGAAGCTCAATGGAGGTTGTTGTTTCATCCCAGAACTCTGTAGCATCTCAGAACTTCTCAAAGTACCATGTTCAAACAGCTGATCAGGGCAAAGTTAACTCACTATTGAACTTTGATTCTGATTTGCCATCTGGAGGTATGGGCAATGGTTTCAATTCATTTACAGAGTTTTTAAAGATGGCAAATAGCAGACGGCTGCAGGAACTGAACGGTCCTGGTAATGGAAGAACTTTATCTACCGAACGTAATCCTGGGATCAATCCGTTCAGAAAAGTCGGTATTGACAACATGCAGAATGAAGGCACATCTACCGCTTATTCTACATTCACCTGCAATCCTGGTAGTCCAAAAACAGTCCAGGCAGCTCAAAATACATCTAAAGCAATCACATATGCAGATGCACAAAGGATCATGGCCTACCAACAGGAGCGAGCTTTCCAGCGCATGTTGGCACGCCACCAAGCTGTGAATACTGCAAACAACCGACCAAGTCAAGCTCCAAGTAGACCTCCTAAAGCGGTTCATTTGGGCGTTGAGAGACGCTGATCTCGATCGGTGATATTTTTGTCGAGAATGGAGGAGGAGAGGAGAAACTGCCGGTGGCAGGGTTCGAAGAGAGGGTTGAAGGGACGGGGATGGCGGTGAGAGTGTTCCTGGGCCACTGCGGATGGAACTCGTGAATGGAGAGCTTGAGCATGGGACGGAGTGCCGATTGTAGCTTGGCCCGAGGAATGTGATCATGGTGACAAACTAGTCGCGGTGAGAGAGGGGGCTCGATATAAGGATATTGTGGTGCCGTCGGAAGTGATCGAAGAGTCAGATCAAGAAAGAAGGTGATACAGGTGCAGTATGATCCGGGAGGGAATGAGATGAGGAAGAGAGCTCAGCCTCAGCTGCTGGGAGAAGCTGGATCTTCTATAGCCGAGTTTGATTCATTCATTCACCACAATACCAGAGATGATCGACTTCTTATTCTAATTCTGACTCTCTTCTTGATTGTGTTTGAATCATGTCCTCTACTTTGAAGTAATCAATATTAGTCACTAGTCTCCTAAATTTTCAAATATATTTTGAATTTATTGTGATATATAGTCGTTTTATGTTTATGCATTTGGTACATGCAAAAATGAGCAGCAGCTCTATGGATTCAAATTTTGAAGTTCCGGCGTTCTCCGTACCTGCTTAATTCTGAGATTTTTCATAAATGGTTGGTGGACCTGGGTCCATTATCCATAGCCCGTGCATAGAAGGCCCATGGACTTGGGCCGCTGAGATTCGGACTATTCTGTGGGCTTTCCTATGGTTACAATCAATTTCACTTTTTTTTATTGACCACTTGGCATTGTAAAAATGTAAAAACCCTTGGGATGAAAGCTATGAAATAAAATAAAATGTACAAAGCATGCAAAGGGACACGTTGGGTACCTCACCCTCAGTGTTACAGCCCAATAAGCCCAATATTATGGTCCCAATCTTTGAAAGGGACACGTTACCTTTCACCAAACAAGGGGCCCACACTCCAGACCCTAGCACCTAGGGGCCCATTTCTGTATGACCTCATCCTCCCAAACCTAACTCAAATAATCGTCTACAAAAAATTACACCATACATTTTTTATTTTTCTTTTCTAAGTGCCTCAAATTCAAATTGTGTTTAATATTTTGAGAAAAGGATTGTACAATATTTGTGTACTTCGGAGAGCTTTTAGTTGGGTTGCATGTAATTTTTTTTTTTATACAAAGAGACATTTTGAAATAATTGGAAAAAAAAAAACTAGAGAGAGAAGTTTTGGAATATTAGAGTTCGCCAAAAGTACTAAATCTTTTATTTTGATTTAAATTCGTCAATAGCAACGACAATTCTTATAGATTTTTTTTTCAATAATCTAACAATACTGTTTAAGCACAATCTTTTCAAAGTGGTCGAGAAATAGAAGAAGATGGATATACCCAGTTTATTATGACCCTTATATTCAAATTCGAATAACTCTTTGAATTATTTTTATATTTTGACCTTTGACATGTTTACATTGTCTTCTTTAAGAGGATATTAGTATTTAACACAAACAAAAGATTGACGGTCTTATATTGTTGCTTGGCATTGTGTCCAAACCTAGAGAGAATGGTGAAAGTAAATCGATTTTTCTTTTTCTTTTTTTTTTAATAAAATTTGTCATTGCTACTGACAAATTTTAGCCACAAAATCCTCATTGCTTTTAGCAAATCCTACCATAGTTCTAAATTTTGCAAAGTTCTCCTACTCTTTACAATTATTCCAAAATGTGGCTTTCTTACAAAAAAAATTATTTTTTTTTTTTTCGTAAAGAATTTGGTAAGCCTAATCAAAGCAGACAAACAAAAAAATCTGACTAAATTGATGATGGACCGAATCTCGAAAGACGACTGTCTTCAAAAATTGTTTTGACACGAGACTCTCATTTGTTCAAAAGTTTGTCTTTAGCGTGGCTTTGAACAACAATAGTTTTAAAGCAAGTCTAAAACAATTTTAACAAACACTACTTTGCAGCAACAAAAGTTAATCCAATACAACAAAAGTTAATCCAATACTTACGACACATAACACTGATCAAAATCAAAATGCACTTCAATGAGAGAGCTACCTCTTGGAACCATATGTTTCCTTGGACTGAGTCACAACAATGATGATTTGTTCTCTCCAAACTGATATTATTATTTTTTTATCTTTAGAGCATCTCCAACTTGAAATAAAATTTTGTCATTTATATGTAAGTAACAATTTTTTGTCATTCCAATGTAGCAACAAATTTTTTTTACAATTTTTTTAGTTCCCCTTCATTTTATTTATTCATATTCAGGATACATTCCACATTGTTTTCATAATGTACAATACTTCTCACTTTTGACGGAATCCGTCAAGAATTGACGGTCAATCCATTTGATCAGTTTTTTTGGACAAAAATACCCTCCTTTATTTTTCTCTTCCTCTTCCCTCCACGGTCCCACCCCCTCCTCCCCGCCACCGTCCCCCCTCACCGACGTCGTTCCGCCTTCCCTCCCGTGGCGGTGGCGGGGAGAGAAGAGACGGGGCGTGCGCAACGACGGAGAAGGAGGGCGTGACCGAATTTGGGGACTCGGGATCAAGTGCAGGAGAGAAGAGAAGTATTTTCGTTCAAAATTTTCGGTCAAATAGGTTAATTGTCAATTATGGACAATTTCATCAAAAGTGAACAAATTTGTACGTTATGAAAATAATGTAGAATACATCCTGAATATGGATAAATAAAGTAAAGACGGACACAATTTTTATTTATTTATTTTCAAAGTCACAGTAGGGTTGGAGATGGTCCTGTGACGTCAATGAAAACTATAACAAAGAGGCATATGGGACAGGAGACAAAATCTAATGATTGGAAAGGAATATTGGAGATATTGTTATTTTATGACTAGACTTGATATTGTTTATTACAAACTTTGTCAGTCTATTCAAAGAAGATATTTGAAAAAAAATAATAATAAAAAATACTCTCAAAAGTTGTTTGACAGTTTCGAAAATTCTCGAAATCTAGGATGGAATTAAAAATAAAATCCGTGAACAGGTAAATAGAAAATATCCCACTTTTCTAAACGAATTATATATTATTTTTTTTTGCATACCAATTTTATAAATCAATTTAACAAATTAAATCTTCTAAAAAAATTAACTAAAAAGATAATAAAAATTAACTTAGTTCAGTAACCTCACTGAAATAAAGGCAAATAAAAATATAATTATTTAAAAACAAAATTAGAATAATAAAAGATATTTAAAAATAATAAAAAAATTAGTTGGTCTCGTGTATTGACTCTCATTGCATTTCTTGATATATGATTTCAACGTTGTTATTATCATTTTTATTACCAAAACTTACTATATATAGGTGGGTTTAGGTTATCTTTGGACAACTTTCTACTAAAGTTATTACGATAAAAATACTATTTAAGTGGTTCCATAAATAATCTTAGGCCATATTTGTTGAAGATAAAGAATGTTGTAAATGTTTAGAAAAAAGTTGTGTTTTCATTAATGAATAGTAAAAATATATATAATACAAGTAAAGCTAAAAGAGATAAGGTACAATAACAAAACGACCGACATAATACAGCTATAATATTGTTACAACAAACTAAAAAATAATAGTAAAACTAAGTCTTGGTTTTATCTTCAACATGCTTTATCTTACTTGTCTATTGAGGAATCTGAAACGGACATCAAGTTCGACAACCCTATGGCTGGTCCTATAATATGCTAGCGGAAGAAAAAGAAAAAAAAACTACTTTTAAAAGCAACTACAAGACTGTTTTAAAAAATTGCTTTCATATAGGAGATGTACTTCTCTGAACTTTCTAGATTATGACAATTTTATAAATGGTTTAGATTGGATTTGAGAAAAACTAAACGTCTCACTCGTGACATTTATATAGAATTG
The DNA here is from genome assembly GCA_036927795.1 of Iris macrosiphon. Lineage (NCBI taxonomy): Eukaryota > Viridiplantae > Streptophyta > Magnoliopsida > Asparagales > Iridaceae > Iris > Iris macrosiphon. The sequence continues at coordinate 168,219,580 of JAYESA010000014.1, read as the reverse complement.
TTCTATACGAATCCGGGGGGGGGGGGGGGGGGGGGGGGGGGGGGGGGGGAAGAGGGGACGCGATTTAACGGCAGTGCCACATGTGTTAGTTTGCTTGAACAAAAGTTCAATTTTCTTATTTCCTTTAGTCCCACATCGGATGGGCCAACCCCTCCTTGTGTATATATTATTTTATCTTCATTGCTTTCTTAAAGATGTTGTGTGGGGAACCCCTTGGGCCACACGCGCGCGCCGCCGTCCGGCCCAGTTCAGTTCGGTTCGGTTCGGTTCGCGTGCGTAACAGGTGCGGGTATGTGCCCACACCTGCGGACGTCGAATGTCGATCTAATTTACTCTTCGGACTGGGATCAAAAAAAATTTGCTGCTCTTTATTTTTGAATCCATTTGGCTCTTTTTGAACGTTGAGGCTCATGTCCAAATTCATTGAACCTTGCCACAGCTTCAGCCTATTTCTTTTGTCTCCTTCTACTTCATTTTTACACAGAAAACTCTCCTACGTGAAACCTCTCTCTCTCTCTTCTCTCAAACTATTCTGTTCTCTGAATCCTTGCTCTGGGCAGAGCTAAGTTCGGTCTCTCTCTCCGAGTTGTGTGCAACAAAGAGAACCCAGTAGTCAGAATATTTTACCACTAGGAGCTTCCGAGAAACGTCTGCACATAGACCTCGGATAAACTCTTAGGACAGTGTTTCGTGCACGACTTTTCCGGAGGTCGGTAACAAATTTCGTTTTTCTTTATTTTTTCTCTTATAAATCTCTAGAAAATAATATTTATTTATATTATAAGTACTTTTTAGTAACGTGTTCCTTTCTCATTGGTCGGATCAGAACTGCTGACGCTGACAGGAAGGCTAGTGTCAGCAGTACGTGCCGGACCAACGAGAAAAAAAAAAAAAAAAACTTGACATCGCAGTTTAAATGGTGGTCTTTTCCTTTTATATATCAACTTGATGAATTTTGAGTAGTACAACCTTTCATTAGTCAAATAAGGGAGAGGAGCACCAGAGGCATAGCATCAGATTCAGGCTTATCGAGAACCAGTGGTTGTAATCTGATGGCAGCTTTTATCATTGACGACTGCCAATTTCTTCATTTCTGCTCTCCTTTTCCTATTGGAATCACTGATCAATTTATCAATTTATTTAATTCAAAGTGAATTAATTAGGATTCATCAATTTTGGTTGGCAACTTACAATTTGATGAATTTTAATTCGAGATCCTTCCGCGTAGTTGGTTGGCATGTCTTGTGTGTACATTTATTTTTTCATCAAATTTTGGTTGGCAACTTTTTTTTTTTTTTTTGAGATTATACTATAATAACAACTCCAAAGATGATTATGATATCTAATTACTAATAAATACTAGTATATATGCATGTGTATTGTATATATTTTATACTACTTTGAAAGAGTAGCTTTAATTTTTTATTACTATTTGGAATATTAAACAATAGTCTTTTTAATTTTTATTTTTTTTAC